>VZSV01000027.1:2380924-2412791 GCA_013398735.1 Nothocercus julius | reverse complement strand
CTTCCCAACCCGCCTGGCTGCCACCCTGTGCCCCGGGCTCTGGGTGTCCCTGCTGGAGCGGGGCAGGTTGGACTAGGTGATCTCTAGAGGTCCCTTCCAACCTTAAGCATTCTGTGATTCTATGATTATACCAGATGAGATGCTTTTAAAATTCCTGACAGAAGACAAACTGTTTAGAGACTTAGCTTACATAACATGGTCAAAAAAGCAACAAGAGTAAGGAATATAGCATTCTTTTTCTGGTTAGGGAATTTCTAGGCTTCACGCACAGATGCCATTTGGAGAATTAATAAATTATGTCTAACTATACTTAATGACACAGTTATATTTCATAATGTTGGATTTAGAGGCCGAAACATATGTGTTTCCTGCTCTTTTAAATGCATTAGCACTGCTTCTTTGGAGGGATAAGAGATTCCTGTAGTACTCTGCTATACCTGTGGAGCTGTACGGATATGTCAAAGGGCAGTAAATTTCTATACTTGAGGCAGCTGGATTTCATTCATAGTACCACTTAAGAATTTTTACTAGTAAGAAACCTCAAGAATATCACCATTGAAGATTTGTTGTTCTTTCATCGTGATGGTTAGAACAAACACATACACACAAACACATAATTCTATTTCAGTGTAGGAAAATACAGAATGTTTCAGTACGTTGTTCAGTTGTAACAACTATAATATCATAACAGCGTCCTTTAAATTATCTGTGAATACCTGGATTCAGTTTTAGAAATCTACATCAATTTTAGAGATCTCTTGTTTATTTTTATAGAACAATGCAATAATTTTCTTCTGTGTTAATTATCTGTGTATTTACCCCCTGGCTTCTGCAGAAATATATAAGCTTTTGTATTTTTAAAAATATTGGCCATAATTTTGAAATTCTTTTGTGATAGGGACCACCTTGGCAGACTGGGTGTCTTTAAATATATCACTTACAAATAGGAATTCAATGGCTAGAACAAATAATATAATGTGTGTGGGGAAAAAAAAAAAAAAAAAGTAGAGGTTGTAGAAGTAGTAGTGTCAAGCTCTTGAAAAGAGGTCAAAGTAAGTAAGGGAAAGTTTTGTTTCAGGACAGCTACTTAGCACAGAACATTAGATTTTCAAAGCACATCTCAGGCTGTGATTGCTGAGTACACTTTTAGACTCTTTAAAAATAATAACAGCTATTGCTATGCTATATATCTGGAAGTGGATTGTAAGAACCTGAAAGCGGAAAGTAAGTAGAAGGTGTTTGTTCAGTTTCTATGCCTCCAGTATCCTTGAACAGAAAAAATAATACACAATTATTAGATAAGGTGAATCTCGCATGAGAATCCATCTTCCTTTTTCCCCTGTGGTCTGAGTTCATGTAAAATACAGAAGTTCGGAAAAAAAAAACCCAGCAGTTTTATGAGTTCAATAATTTGTAGAATTACTGCAAAACATTTTCTCCTTAATTCACCTAGAATTTCTCAACAGCAGTTAAAAGATTCTTCAAACCTCAGGACATCAGAACTGAATTATTATTTTGCATTAGACTGTGGTTGCTTTCCCTCCTGCTTCACCGCTGTGTCATTTCATCAGTGGTTGAAGAGAGTAAGTCTTTATAAATTACCAACATCCTTCTGTAATTAGAACAGGATTGTTAAGCAGGATGTTCAGAAACCCAAAGGTCTCCATTAGTCTCTGAGGGAAGCTGCTCAATAGATTTTTTTTTTTTTTTTTTCCTATCAGTGGGAAAGACACAGCAGTAGTCCATCACAGTGAAGAAATTATACATAAGCAAATATTCTTCCCTTTCAGACAGAAACACAATTACTTGGTTCCAAACCATTTGGTTAGTACTATTCTGTGTTCATGCCCTTTTTAAAACTAACTTTAGCACACAGAACAAGCAACTTGAAAATACTAAGTTATAAATGGTGGAAGAGCAAAGTCACTATGTTAATTAACATTAGCTACTAGTAGTTTGTGGAAAGGCTAAATAGCTAATTGAGGCTGAATATTTCTTTTAGGATAGAGTTACTACTAGCATTCTGTCGTCATAGTGGAAAGATCCCTGTGAAATCCCTATGATTCCATGCAGGATCCGGCTACATCACAGGGTTCTCTGTATACTTTGCTACAACAAGAGCATGAGAATAAAATGAAGTGTTCTGTACCAAACATTATGCTGCTATGAAAAAATTCTTCTGTTACCTTTTATTCACTAACTGTAAACATCTACATATATGTACGTTGCACATGTCTAAGCTATTTTTTTTTCTTGTTCAAAAATGCTTTTAATTCCATCAGTTATATAGATTTTCAGTTATCACAGAACCCCAGAATGGTTGAGGTTGGAAGGGGCCTCTAGAGATCACCTAGTCCAACCCCCCTGCTCCAGCAGGGACACCCAGAGCCCGGGGCACAGGGTGGCAGCCAGGCGGGTTGGGAAGATCTCCAGAGAAGGAGCCTGCACAGCCTCTCTGGGCAGCCTGTGCCAGGGCTCTGGCACCCTCACAGGAAAGAAGTTCTGCCTCACATGGAGGTGGAACTGCCTGTGTCTCAACTTGTGCCCATTGCCCCTTGTCCTGTCACTGGCCACCACAGAGAAGAGTTTTGGCCCCATCCTGTTTACATCCTCCCCTCAGGTATTTGTACATGTTGATCCGATCCCCTCTCAGGCTTCTCCAGGCTAAACAGGCCCAGCTCGCTTAGTTCTTCCTCATACAATAGATGCTCCAGTCCCTTAGTCATCTCTGTTGCTCTACGCTGGACCCTCTCTAGAAGCTCCATGTCCCTCTTGCCCTGGGGAGCCCAGAACTGCACCCAGTACTCCAGGTACAGCCTCACCAGAGCTGAGGAGAGGGGCAGGATCCCCTCTCTCGACCTGCTGGCAACGCTCCTCCTGACGCAGGCCAGGATCCCCTTGGCCTTCTTGGCCACGAGGGCACATTGCTGCCTCATAGTTAACTTGTTGCCAGCCAGGACTCCTAACTTCGAGCAGGAAAACCCCTGTCCACCCCTGAAAAAAGAACTTATCAAATTATATGATGTGGTTTGCATGTCAGCTGTTGATAAATTTCCTCATGTTTGACATGATGCCTCATGTTTTCTCAAGATTTGACAGAGGATGAGAAAGGTACCATGTAAAATATATTTTCCCATTTTCCCTCTATTAATGAAAAAAATGAAATTATTAGAGCTATTATATCAACAATAAATGTCATCCATTTTATCTACTTTTTTTTTTTATCTGTACTGGCACTGAGTTCTGCTTATTAAAACAGGACACATAATTTTTTTTGCCGTATCAGTAAATAATACCACTTAACTTTGTAACAGCATGAGAAATACTTATTTTTAGTAATATAATTTAATACTTTTTACTTTCATTAAAGCTTTAATTATTAACAGGAGGTGAAATTTATTTTTTTTTCACTACCTTTGCTTAGTATGGACCATGTTTATGGGAAGGTTTCACTGGCTGTACTGTGGATGCATATTAACGTGCTATTCCTTTAACTTTTTGAGCAGATGAGGGACCAACAAACTGAATTTTATTCTTTAAAATGTCGTGAGGAGGTCATAGTGCTAACTAGAAGGAATAAAGAAAAACTAAAACATGAATGATTTGGAGATGGAGAAATTCACAGTAGTGTTACAGCGTTAGTACTTACATCAGTATCCTCAGCTGTCAGCAATAACAGGAATTAAATAAATTAAGATGACCAGGAGCTTTTATGTGAGTTTTCTCTTCTCTAGATTCCTCATCACTGGGACATTTCATACTATAGGGAAGTTTAAATAAAGTTTAAAAACAAGTTTTGGGTAGAGCTGCTTCCTGTAAAGGATTATGCCAAGGCATGCAACTCTTCCTGTCTGGAGTCTCATTGTTTTCATGGAGATTCCATGTGAAAGCAGCCTAGAACCCACTCAGAAAATGTAAGAAAATGTCCTCCTTTGCTGTGGGAGAAAACACGATAATCAGCAGGAGGGAGATGAAGGTTCGCAGTTACAGCAAAGACGTGTGAGAGCGGGGCAGGGTAACGAGTAGCTTCTCGCTTTCCCCGTGGCCCTATGAAGTGTGTCACCCTCCCCGATGGAAGAGTTTTGACTCAGCATGCCATTTGGGACCTTCTGCTTCAGCCCCTGCTATACAAGGGTTTGTCCACCCTACAAGGCTGCCCTAGGCACCTCCTGGAAGCTGCTTTTGGCATGGCCAGGTAGGCTCATCTCCTCCCTGTGCCAGGGCAGCACCCAAAGGCAGCTAGGAGCCCGAGCTGCTGCTGGGCTCTCCATGCGCCCTGCAGCATTTCAGCAGCGTTGCTGGCCTTGCTTCCCCGGGTCTGGACCGCTTGGAAATATTTCACCTATAGCTCCCTCTTTTCCTTACTTTGTTTTTCCTCCAGCCTAGAAGAATACAATGGTATTCCTTATGGATTTTGCTTTATTCTTGCTTGTCATGCTTCTGTTCAGGAGGTATGATTAATTAGAATCATAGAATCACAGAATGCTTAAGGTTGGAAGGGACCTCTAGAGACCATCTAGTCCAACCCCCCTGCACACGCAGGGTCCCCTAGAGCCTGTGGCTCAGGACTGCGTCCAAGCGGGTTTGGAGGATCTCCAGAGAAGGAGACTCCACAGCCTCTCTGGGCAGCCTGTGCCAGGGCTCTGGCACCCTCAGATTGACCAACAAGTCTTCTAAAATGATAGTTTTAAGGAAATAGCCCTAATAATTGCTTATAATTGGTGGTGTCTTCTGATCTACCATTATGAACTCATGCCACAGAGGTCCTTACATGAAGCAGGTGGTGCTTTGAAATTGAGAGCAGCAGAGCATTCTTATATGCTGGATGTTCATATGATGTGGATTCATTTTATTATACCAGAAAATAAGACTTAGAAAAGAATATGATGATGAATTGATGAATTATTGATTACAACTATCAATGCAGAAGACAAATTAAAGCTAAGAGAAAAGATTATTTGACAAGCAATGTTCATTCAAAATTCATCATAAACATGGTATAAACAATTACAGAAAAATTGAAAATATGAAAAAAAGAGGAAAGACAATCAAACTGGATATGAGGTGTCTTGCTGGCAGTTGAGACAGCTGCTGTACAAGAGAATTCATGCTTCTCTTCAAATGGTGCATGGATATTTGACAGGAGAAGGCTTAATTTGAAAACACAATATAGGAATACCGAGACACACGATGAGTTAAAAGTGAAAAGAAGGTGGTTCCTACTAAACAGGCATGCATGAGAGCAAAATGAAAATGAAGTATTTGATCCCCAAAGCATTTAGTTATGGAAAGAGGCAGGCTATGAACATTTGAAAAATACACTCTAGAAGTGATAGCAATCTAATGAACACACTGTGGTGATGCCCACGCGGGAGTAAAACATCTGCAGTAGGCAGAAACTACACCAGTCCAAATAAAAATCTTAGCCCCTTCCAATCTATATGCTTTCTTAGAGCCTCATGAAATGCCTTTAAAAAAAATATATATATATATAAATGAACTCTTCGTAGCATATCTGACATAACTGTGGTTTGTTTAACTAGAAATGTAGTTTACAATTAATGTATTTGGGACAAATCCTCTTCTGAAAATCTGTAAATCATTTTCAACTTGTTTGTTTGCCGTTAATGCTTCCCAAGCAATTGCAGGTAAATTGATTTGAAAACTTGTGAAAAATGTAAAGCTTTACTTATTTAATTCTTTTAAATTTAATTTAATTCTACTCAAGCAGCAGTTGCTAGAGCATATAACAGTTTTAAGGGTGTGAATGTTGTAACAGTTCACATCTGTCTGGCATAGGCACACATCAAGCTATTATGCATAAAATCCATCTCTTTTTTAACTGATTAACAGTCTTGACATGTCTCTGAAGTTTAAATGAATTATTAAATGTTGGCACAGTACTGATGAGGAAAGAGAAAGAATTATTTCTTTAGCCAGATCATAGAAAGGAAAAATATTTCTACTGAAAAAAATAATATATAAAAAAGCATAGCTCAGTTTGACTTGATTTCGAGTTGAACTCTCTACAGGAAGCTTCCTAGCTCTCTTCTTTTGTCAGTTCTGCCGCAGAAAAGTAAGGTTTTCACACAGAAATAAAGTTGCAGGATTTGGAGCTAATCCTCTAACGCCCAAATCCATTTTTAATATATCCTCTTTACAACATGAGCTGATACTCTTTTTTTTTTTTTTCATGTTCAAAATCTCATTATTTGACATATTTCTTTTCTTGTTCATTGCTGTGAGAAAGGGGAAGCTATGATTTTGCATTGTGTCTTCTTCATGTTTGTAGGCTGCGCAAGGTGTACTTCTCCACAGTTTGGACTCATTTGCTCACAGAAGCATATTTTTCTCAATAAAATCCTGAACTACCTGATAGAAGTATCTATCAGCCTGTTATTAAATATATGAAATGGAAAGACAGACTCAGGCAATGCAGCAATGTCAGAACAAATTGTGACTTTACACTTTAAGCCTGGTAGCTCACCAGAGGTCCTCCTAAGGACCCAATTTATCTTAAAATACACACTGTCTTAGAAATAATACTGCAAGACGCCCGTGCCGAGACCAGGAGCGCTGATCAAAAACTGTAAATCTTTTTGTCACCGTATATGGTGTGAAACAATCAATCTCAGTCCTTTAAGGTCTGAACTTTATGAAAAAAATGTGTTTCACCAATAGTAAATGGATTAGTAAATCAGGTTCAAATTGCTGTTTTGTCTAGGGCAAAGAAAAAAAATTGCCATAGAAAATGCATCTGTTCTGAAAAATGCATTGCATAATATAAAGATGTGTTAGGAAGGATAATTTCCGCATTGTTAGTATTTCAGAAAAAAAGATACAGAGAGATATATTGGTGCTGCACATTTAATGCAGTATCCCTTCTCTTACGAGACTGTCTTGATATTCCATATTGATTTAATCATTTTATTTATCCCCTCTTTAGTCTGCATCCTTCTCCTGTTTCACAGTGCTACTTTAATGTATTATTGGCTTTAAGAGGAAGTGCTGGCAGAGGCACAGTGATCATTCCCTGTCCATCCCAGCAAATGCTTCTCCTGCTTTTCAAGCTCTCTTCTCGTGTGTAGTCCCTCTCTGAGAGTAATTCAGAATATTACAGGTATTTGAAAATAATTAAGGAATGCTCTTGAAGAAGAAAATAAAACTTTAGGTTCATGCCAATATTAAAATGGTAGCTTACAGAAATAGTAGTTAATTTAATCCTTTTTTTTTTAATAAGACACTTTTAATTTGTTAGCATAAACAATATTTCTGATTAAGATCAATTTTTTTGAATACTGGTTTCTTTGAATCTTTTAAGGCCTTTTGTTTTAACATTAACTGGCCTTCATGCTATTACAAAAATAAATTCATTTTCTTAATATTACTTTTTTTTTTTTTTTTTTTTTTTAACTTTCTTTAGGATTCTTACTGCCTCTTAACTCCATGCCTCTTTACAAGCATGTGATTGACTCAGATTTTCCTGCTGTAGTGTTAGGATTTGTCTTCATTGTTTTGTGTGTATAACATCTAATGTCTTTATAAAGCATTTATTATTAATAGTGTTTTCTACGGAAACAAAAGCTATCTTTTTGCCCTCATAATCAATATATACCCTGTCCTTCTTTTCCATATTACATATCAGCCTCTTAAAAAAGAAAGGAAAAGCAAAAGCTTCCAAAGGAATCAAAGGAACACATTAATACTGCAAAAAAATAAGAAATTAAATGAAGAAATTAACCTAATTTATTTTCCTCTCCCTTTGTATGTGAAGAAAGTGTTTCTTTAGTAATTAAAATGGATACAGATATATTCATATGCTGTCTACTATATTTATTGCCATTGAAAGGTTTTTTTTTTTTTAATACTGCAAAAAAATAAGAAATTAAATGAAGAAATTAACCTAATTTATTTTCCTCTCCCTTTGTATGTGAAGAAAGTGTTTCTTTAGTAATTAAAATGGATACAGATATATTCATATGCTGTCTACTATATTTATTGCCATTGAAAGGTTTTTTTTTTAAAATAATGTAGACAGCACGTGAAATATGTTGCTCTATTTGCACTAAATATGGGTTAGATTAATATTATAGGAAATCATCTTCCTTGAATTTGAGATATGCGGGGAAGTTTTGTCTATTTAATCTGAAGATAAAAAGGACTTAGGTGGGTGTTGATGGAAATTACTTTTTTTTCTCATCTTAGGCTAGATTTTCATCTCAATTTAACGAACGAAATGAGTCCATTCTAAAATATTATTTTAACAACTCTTTAAAGTTAGATAAGGCCTTTAAAGTATAATGTATTTAACATCAGTCACAGTTACTCTGATGACTTAAGTTGTAACCTACATGAAATATTTCATTAAATAAAACACAACACAATGAACTTTTAATAAAGAGAAGTATTTTCTTAAATAGAAATCCACTAGTTATCAAAACAATCTTGCTACTGAATTTAGGTTTCTAAAGATATATTTCTTGTTTAGTTAATTATTTTTGGGTGTGTCCTTTTTTCCATTTTCCTTCTTAGAAATTTAGAAGGATTAAAGGCAATTTAGTTAAAATTAATTTATATCTTCTATATAACTTAAGGTGATGACTTTCAATGCAGTCTTTTTCAAGCCCATACATTCTGGCTAAGTCTTACCTCCTTTTTGTATAATTATGTGTATTAATTATTAATATACCTTCATATTTTTAAAATGTCACTCATTTAGGTATACTTTATATTTCCAGCTAGCAGAAAATTGTCATTTGCTCCTGGTTTGACATAAAAGCGTAAAGATGATCAGCTAGAATCCCTTATCAATTTGTTACCAGCAGTTTTAGATGGATTGCTGTCTTCAGAGTTTTCTGCACTTACGTGAATAACTAAACGTTCCAACCTCAGGAGCTTTAACTGATACTGATATCCCACCAGGCAGTTTTGTCATCCCCTGGACAAATACCTGGAAAGAGGATATGGTAGCACACTAATACATTCTTTCCCCCCCGCAATACAAGGATATAGTTGCTTGTATAGCGTAGAATGTTTTCTCAGTCCCAGTCAGATTTATCCAATTACTGAGATGGGATCACATTGAGATTGACAAAATTCAGTCTATAGAGCTGTGCCCTTGACATTTTAACAAAGTAGAATAAAATATCCATTTTTGCCTGTGGAAATCACTGGTCTAACCTGTACAAATAATGCAAACATTGAAGATAAACAAGATATTCTGCCTATAATAGTCATTCATGTAAACTACTTATTACCAGAAGAAAGTAGTCAAAAACATTGGCCAAAAAAAAGCAAGCACAGGCAGCAGCAAACCAAAGATAGGGCAAAAGCGGTGGCAAAGGTTGCATGCCTTCCTTGCCCGGGTGAGCTGAGGGATGTGGGGAGGATGCAATGCCCCGTCATCTGGGTGTCCAGCGTAGACGTCCACAACCTACTGTGTAGGGTCTAGGGGCTTTACAGTTATTGCTCAGAGACTTCATGCCTGAGTTTGATTTTGTTTTTATCATTTGTGTCTTTTTTTTTCCCTATGATATCATGTTAGAGAAAACTCTGTCAAACAGCTGACATTTAAAACAGAAATGTTTTCTGTAAGCCCATAATTAGAGTATCTTTACTTCAGAGTTGATGTCTCCCTTTCTCTCCACCAACCTTCCTGTCTTCCCCTTCATCCTTCCTCTCTTTCTTGAACCCTGGGGCTAACACAAGAAAATCCTCCTGTCACTAGCAACATTCAGTTAGGTTTCAAAGAGGACCATTCCAGGCTGTGAGTAAAGTCTCATCCCATCTTCTTCCTCAGCCTGCAGGATGGCTGTGGGGATCATAGGAGGGAAGCCTTTTTCCACAACTTCCTGCTGTGTACATGGAAGAGCTCTTTGATGGTCTGACAGGACTTGGAGGACTCGATCCTTTTGATGCCTGAACTCCCAGCTCAAGTCTCCCAGCCTGAACTCCAGGCTGGGGTAGCAACTCCCAGCTTTGGAGTTGTTAATTGAAGATACATCAAGAGAGAGTGCCTGCTTCCTCCTGAAATAATTCAGTTTGATAAGAAATCAGCCCGAAAAGAATTGAAGGACAAAAAGGGTAAATACTGTTGTAAACACTCTCACTAATATAAAGAATATCAAGGACTAATAATGGTAAGTGAGCTTTTGCTTTCCAAGGCAATTCAAGTTTTACCTGGGTAAATAAAGCACCCTTTTTTTTCAAGCATTGTGGAAATGTGTCTACATGAAGTGACTTTGAGAGCATGTCTCCAGCAAAGTAAATGAGTCAGTCCTTGTAGCCTAACGCTAAGCTTCAGATAGTGACAATGCCAAAGTGAGATTCCACCTGTGGGAAACTCTCAGTAAATATATTTTCTTTAAATTGTAATTGTAGATAAAGCTCCCAGTAAACTGTAACAAGAATAGGTTCAATTATCAATTATTTGGACAAAATTATTGACCTTTATTGACCTCCACCTAGCCCCTTTTGTTCAAGTGAGCAGACCTGAAGGATACGAGGTAACATTGATGCCAGCATTCCAGGAGTGATGCAGTCTGTCTCGCTGTGTGTTGTAGTGAGCTGAAGAAGTTAATACAAAAAACAAATTGCTGTGCTTTTCTGTAGTATTCAATAATGATGTACCTCACTAAGAGAAAAAATGAGAAGAGAAGAGAAGAGAAGAGAAGAGAAGAGAAGAGAAGAGAAGAGAAGAGAAGAGAAGAGAAGAGAAGAGAAGAGAAGAGAAATACTATAAATGGGAATGAAACCAGCTTTGCAGACTGAAGTTGTATTCTGTTGTGCAGTGCGTTTTACTCACTGGCAGCAAGATGACTTGTTTTTTCCAATTTTTGATGGTAAAGGGTCAGGAAGCAGTATTAACTAAGGCAAGTGATTAGAAAGAATTAAATTGAAAACTTTTCCCAGCCCAGCAGAAGTCATCTTTGAAACCAAATTATATTGTTTAACATTCAGTTATCATTTCACTCTAAGTGATTTTCCCTCCCAAAGACTGATAAACCAGAAATATCACACACACAGAGGAGATAATTCTAACCTTGGAAGTTCTTGCATTCTTTTTTAAAGGTTGGAAGATAGTTCTTGAGACATGTTTTATGAGGTTTCTGGGGCTTATTTCCTATGTGCAATCAGCCTTGCTCTATCTCTTTTAGTTTTTAAACAATGGACTTAGATACACCAGGAATGCTGAAATACTTTTTTTCTGAGCTCTGTGTTACCTCACTCCCTGCTCCAAGGAGTATTTCGGAAAGCCAATACTGGCAGTAGATACAGTGAAACAGAAACATTGGTAACCTCATTAGTGTGCTGTTTCCTCTTCATTCTCAGTGAGTATACATGAGTATACTTAATTTCAGAGCTCAAGAAGCTTCCAGTGGCCTAGATTCTCCTTAATGGTGATTTTTTTTTTTTTTAATTACACAAAGAGTTTTGAACATTTACCATTTACCTTTTCAATAAATTTNCCATTATTTCAGAGTGGAAGGCAAGCTAATTAAGAAGTATTGAATCAATTTCAATGGGACTTGATACATTCTTTATTTTAAAGGCATTATTTCTGAGCTAATTTAATCTTAACAATTTCCAACATTACATTTCTCTCACTTTTTTTTTTTTTTTTTTTTTTTTTCCCCTAAGAGGGTGTTAGTATATAAATTCCTATTTTCCATTTGTTTTCCACATTTCCCTTTTTGGAGGTCAGGGAAGGTGAAAAGGCATTTTTTACTTCTTTCTTAGTCAGATTAATTTTAGCATATGCTGAAGTTGGCAAATAGATTTCATACTTGATATTCTAAATTTCAAGATTGGGACCTCTGCCTTTCATATTTGAGGACCCTGTGTGCCCATACAAATGATCATGTGTACATCAAAACTGCCATGCACACCCATTATACAACAATAAAGCATGAAAGCAAGGCAAAAGCTGCAGAAGTATGTTTAAAACATAAACACGTTCAACCTCACAATTTCGTGAACACTATAAAGAATCAAAACTATAAAGAATCACCCGTGTTATGGAGTTCCATCATTTCTGTAACCGTAGGAACTAAATTTTTTAAAGTATTTCCCCTTAAGCATTTTGGAGAATTTTCTCTGTGGACAAATAATATATAATGCATAATGTATGTATTTTAGTCTACAACACGTTAATGTTTTGTTCAGAATAGTCCTCAAAACTTCTGTTTCTCTAAGGTTTTATGAAACAAAACTCTAAAAGTCAAATCTCTAAAGAGGATAGATTTTAGGAAGGCATGTCCTCGTCGTGATTGAAAAACAAAATCAAGTTACAGAATGATCAAGTGGTCTGTTCATAGCTGTAAACTCATTTTGAAAAAAAAAAAAAGAGAGACTGTCCACTTACTGTGGACTGAAGTAAAACCATTTATATATTTATAGAGCTTACATCCATAACTACAGGAGTTAAACATACTGTTTCCGCGTTAGATTTGCTGTGATGTTGACCAAAACTTGAAGGGAATTACATATTTGTGGAGCTCTTTCCCATTGTCAGTGGAAAAAACGCATATTTTAGATAAATAGTTTTCAAGAAATCAAAACTTGGTGAGGGAGATCTGCCTTCTTGCATATATGCATATATAAATGCCAACACAAAATAGATCTCTATGTGCTTTTCCTATTTTTTTCTTCCCTATTGTTTTGAAAGATGAAAATGTAACTTTCCCATTGCTTTCCCTGCCATGAAGTCCTTAATGATGTGTTATTTTACTTCAATAGCATTGATGAAAGTGAATTCCTTAAACTCTAAATGAAAGCAAAATACCTGTTGTTCATGTAAATCATTACACATAATTAGCTAACAGAAAGGGTTTTAGGGTTAATTCATTATAAATAGTAATTCATGAAGTATTTTGATGTGCTTAGATAGGAGGTCTTGTAAAATTTAAAAGCAATGACTTAAGAAAGACACCTGTTATTTATTAATATCTTGCTTCCTTACTGTGCAGTTTCTTCCTGGATTTTCTCAAGAGAAGATTTCTTTAACCAAATACTAACTGCTCACGTGGTTATTGTAGGGGGACAAAAAACTTTTCAGATCTTATTCAGACTTTGTATTTCTTTTAAACTTTAAGAAACTGTATATAGTAATAGGATCATACAATGATTTAATAAAACAATAAGTCTTGTGAGGGAATGAAAGGACATTCAACTGAAAATTTTGGTGGGAGAAGGGAAGAAATACATTTTGTGTCAAAGAGAATAGGTTTCTTCTGTATGAAATACAGAAAATGGTAGTTTCTACTATAAATCTATACATGTTTTTAAGTTATATTTCATTTCTACACAACATTTCCTCAAGGCAGAAAATATGGTTTATTTTATTTTACATTATTTTATTTATGTTATGTTATTTTTTAGAATTGGTCATACATGATTCTCCTTATTGTGTTGTTTGAGTACCTTATGTTGGCTAGCATAGAATTTGCTATACCGTAACATAGAAAAACTCATTCCCTCTCCTACTTGCCCCCTCACTCAAATAGAGGTGTTTGAACTCAGTAAGCAACTTCTAATCTGTGTTTCAGCTGCAAATCTGATGAATAAGCGATTCCACATAAATGCAGCATCACAAGCAGCGCACACCATAGGGTAAGGCACATCACAGCATCCACCGCATTCCTTATGGCCACCAGTGAAAGGGTGACTTGCTTTCCTTGGTACGTTTACTTTGTGTGCACTTAGTAAAGAGTCCCCAAGTACCTTACAGGCATAAATCTATAAAGATAAATAGATGGAAGAATTATAATCAGCTAAAAGTAAATTCCATTTGAAATGGTTTCACCTGTAAAATGAGAAGCAAATGGAAAAATAAATTCAACGGAGCCCTTCTGGAGTATTATGTTTCACAATTAAGCTATGTGATTTTTTATGACTTGCAAATGTAATTGATTTTCTTTTAGGATCACATATTAAGGAGTTTCCTATTGTACTGCATTTATTAATAAGCTATTTGACACATTCTAATATCCTTTAGCCTTGTGTTACCCTCACTATGCATGCTTAAGCAAATTAACTCTAAATAGGAAAAGCAATATAAGGTTCAAAAGAGAAGGTTGAACTCAAATTTGCTGGATTTCCTTCTGTGTCTCTGGAGAGCCTTAATGACTGTTCTCAGGTGCTTAAGCCATTTTTCGTCTTCAGTGTTGCCATATTTTAAAAAACATAAAAATAAAAACAGCTTGCACAGCCTATGCAGACATGCAGTTTAAACTTGGGATTATACTTTTCTTATCCAATGTTTTACAATTCAATAGAATTATCCGCTGAGTGATTTCCCAAGAAAATTAAATTCTGGGAAAGCTTCCAATTTTCTTCACCTTTTCCTTGTGGTGGCTACCACTACAGGGAAGAAGATAATATTACTAATTTTGTGCCAGTCCTGGCAAGCTTCCCTCAGTTCTAGCATAGCCACGAGCCTCCGTGTGGACACACAGGCCATTTTCCGCTTCTCTCTGTAGTCCCTTTCTCCTTCCGCTTCTTCCTCTTTTTCTACCCCTCTCTCTCTTGTTCTTTTTTCCCCTTCTTTTCGGTCTTTCTCTCCCTGTCTTTCTCTCCCTTCCTCCTTCCCTCCCTCTCCCTCTTTCTTCCACTCCCTCTCCCTTGCTTTTCCTCTCCCGCGCTCTCTCTCTTTCTCTCCCTCTCCCTCTCCTTATTTCTTTCACTGCTTTTCTCTTTCTTGCTTTCTAACCTGCTTCAAGGGGTTACTCCACCTGAAGAACGTGATGGATGCAGACGGGCTGTACGACCAGCCCTTTGCACGCTTGAAAGACGTGTAAACCTCGGGGCTGCCAGGGAAATGCCGCAGTGTTTGAAAGGCCACTCTGTGGTTTGCCCTTTACACTTGAGAGCTCCAGAAAAGTTTGTTGAGGCTTTTTATTTATTTATTTTTAATCGCATTTATTTTAGTAGAAGACTGCTTTGAGCAGAAGTGGCAAATCTTGTCTCAGTTTTTGTCATCTGTTTTAGTGCACCTTATGTTACAGCTGCTATAATGTTAAAAGCTATGTTCTTGTGCTGACTATGGGTATTAAACAATTGTATTCTAAACTGCCAAATAAAAAAGTCGAGGAAACTAAAATTCGCCCATTTTCAACAAACACATTTCTCCATTTTGGAAATAGACAGTTTCTTGAGTATTTTATTTAAAGATGTGAAGATACTGAAGATTTTATGATTTTCCGTGGCAATCTAATTAAACGATCCTAGTTTTTCATTTCTGTGCGCTTGGAAGCAGATAAAATTAGCAAACCATAGTATTTTTTTCTACTAAGAAGTGTTTTTTTCAGAATTCTGCTATATACTCACTACAAATAACACTTTCTTCTCATGTTCAGGTATTCTTGTTTTCCAGTCTCATTTATATTACCTAGATTCTCCACCAATATTTGTTATTAATAAAAAAGAGAGTTACAGGTAAAGTAATGCCTTTGTAATAGGTATTGGTTTTGTCATCAACACCATAAATTGTGTCAAATAGTGTTGAAGATAGCAGGAAAGAGTAATTGTTTTTGTGATGAATCCATAAAGGTTCCAGAGCAAAACTGAATTGTGAATTCATAATATTTTTCATTTGAATACATCTCCACTGGAACATACAGGGCTGAATCCTGAAGTCATAATTTAATTTTTAGTCTGCCTCTACCCCAAAATGATCTGCATGACTGTCACGTTTTCTAAATCAGATTGAGGTCTAAACAAGGATATGAAAGAATTTCTTAGTCAGTGAAGTGCTTTCCCCTTATCATTTAAAAGTTTCTTGTTTTCACAGATAGTAAGAAAGTTTTCCATCATAGTTAGTTTTTTTGACTGAAAAGTTCACTGAGACACAGCCAGGCATTGTTTAAAACATGCTGATTTCCATAGAAGCCAATTGCTTGGTTAAAAATATAAAATATTACATATCTTCATATAATGCAGTGTGTAATATTTATTGTAATATAATATTACATATAACACATTTTATACATACACACATATATAGGTGTGTGCATTTATTTTGAAGTGAACCTGACGGATCCTAATAATAGTTCTTCTACGGTATCTGCTGCCCTCTAGGATAATATACAACATTCTTTTAGGTAACTGGGGAAAGCTTATTCAATCAAGGTTTATAATTTATAAATAAATACAGCTTGACACATTGATTTTGGTGATCTGTTTTCTTCTTGTTTTGACATTAGGTCAATGAATTGGAAAGCACCGCTCTGTTTTAATTTGGTGCAGAAATTGTACCACCGGGAAACCTCGCAACTGCAGAGGGGTCTTCTGTGGCCGGAGGTGGAGGCCTCCCTCTCAAAACAGACTTGTAGGAGCAAAGTGATAAAGAAGCTGCGATACAAAAGATAAGTTTCATCCTAAAATTAAAGCACATATGCACCATAGGAAAATTGTTTTATCTAATAAATTGAGAAATGCTTCTGGATGGATGTGATTGCATTTTATCACGTGCCATTCACAAAGGCAGAATTCAGCTGATAACTAACACGTAGTAGGAATGGAAAGTGAATTTTTGGAACCATGGCTGAGGGATAGGAGAGTAGTTTACGAAGAACTTAAAAATTAGTTGTTCTCAGTTAGTTTGAAACTCTGAATGAAAATCAATCCAAGTCTCTCTCTTTAAATTTTCCCACATATGCTTGACCATGAGGTTTCTCTAGTTAACAACAGTAACAGCATTCATAGCACTACTAATAACGATAAGAAATTATCTGTGTTTTTCAGGACGTGTCCTTTCCCAGCAGCTCAAAGGCTGTGCACTTGCGCAGGGCACCTCCAGCTCTGCCTCTTTACAATTTTCAGCTGTTCCTGTCGCGTTACCAAAGAGCTTCTGTTTTGCTGCTCAAACCTGTCATAATGACAAGCGCTGTTTTAATGCCCAGAGATGTCTTCATTTCATATATCACCTACATTTTTTGCCCTAAATGGAGCACAGGTCTATAATGGTGTATGGAGGTGACAGAAAATAAATAATGTAGGCAAACAATACATTTTTATGTGACTGTTTTTGTCAGCTGGAATGCACACCTGCCAAAATGACATAGATTATTTTCTAAACTTGCAGTGTAGAAAGAACTTCCTGCAGATAATCTCAAAGTAAAGGTGGTGCATGTATATTTTTGTCACGCTCTTAGGAAAAAGCATAGCATGGGCATCCTCCTCCGAGGAAAAGCGCAGGACGGCTTAACGAGACTTTGGAACGCAGGCACGGCATTAAAGTAACGCCGAGAGGTTGGTAGTGTGCGCTGGTTTCCTTCGGAGACAGAAGGGCGGGAGGCCTTGAGCGGGCCCAGCCGCACGCCGGCCGCGGGGCGACGGCGGCCGGGGCCGGGGGCAGACTGGGCGCGCGGAACCGCTCCCGTCAGGGCTCCCGTCAGGGCTCCCGTCAGGGCTCCCGTTAGGGCTTCCGTTGAACCCTCCGGTAACTTCGCAGCTCTTGAGCGAACAGGGCAAAGTGCTTGAGCAGAAATGCTTGGAGATATTTGCCCACGTGTTTTTATCGCCCCGTCCCACCCCACCCTGTGCTGTTTTAAGATATCCTCGATGGCAACAGGCGCCGGCAATTGCCATGTAGCCTTAGGTGTGTGTTGTGCTACAGACACCCCAACCAGCTGTGCATTGGTCAGTGATTGTTACCGGTTTTCCGTCACCTTTGTGAAAGGAACGCAGTGCCTTGTCAAAACCCGAACACGGGCGTATCCTGCGAGCAAACAAGAGTGGCGGCGCGTTATATACGGCACCGTATTCAGTCCCTCAACGACTTCCTGTCTTGAGTTTTCCTGACATATCTTCCAGATTTCTCCTGCGGAGCCCACCGGGGTTTTCAGTGATCCTCATATTTGTAAATTCTCGTGCCTTTGGGGGATAAGGAAAATCTTTTGCTGAGGAAGCGTAACGGGAGACTGATTCTAATGCAGTTTCCCCTGTCACAGCCAGGCACCGTTACTGAAATAAAGTTGGACTTGTTATTTGCGAAGGCAGACTGTCTTTATAGACTTCTGTCTTTTTAAGTTGTCATATGAATAATTTTACTTGTAGAAATTACAAATAATTTTATTTGTAATTTTTTTATAAAGATAACTTTCAACATGTAAGTTAAAACAGTTTTGTAACAGATGAAAATTTGTCACTTTCTACCAAAGTTGCTTTTGCTGCTGTTTTCTCATATAATGTAGTTACCTTGCGTTTGCAGTTATTCACTGTGAAAATGGTGTAAGATACAGCTTCAGCTTCTACAAAACTTCAATATTTGCTCCAAACTGTTTATAGATTCAGCAAAAATAATTTAACATGTAATTATTCACTATAATTAACTGGCTACTGGCCAATGGTGAAAGCAAGAGATCAGTTAGCTTACAGTGTTTCAATTTTATTTTATTTGAGTTAATAACTTCAGTGAACAGGCGTTTAATAGATCAGTTTAAGACTTGAAGTTATTCTTCGTTTGTGGTCTCTGACAGCCTAACAAGAGAGTCATGAGGCTGTTTCCTTTCTGCAAAGCAAGAGAGCAGCAGCCCCTCTGGAACCTCTCTCCCCTATCCAGAAATGTGGAACTTTTCAAATCTTTCCTCCCAAAGTTTTGTTGTCATTATATTCTTTTACTCCCTGAAATACAAATAGTCCCTTGAGAGCGAACCTTACTCCAAATTTGGGATGATAATTGTGGAGCAGGTCAGTGAAATGGTGAAATGGCCTGCGTAACTCTGTGTGTTCTCTGTTGACTGGCACCAAAATGGCCAAGTGCAAAGGAGAAAGCATGGAATAAGAGCGGATCAAAGTGGAATTATCCACTCCCCACCCTGAGCTGGATTTTCTTGTCTCTGAAACAGCAGGTCACTGCGTGTGTGTTGCCATTGGTACTGCAGTAGTTTCTAGCAACTACAATCTTGAAAGGCAAACGTGCTTCAAGAATCAAAGCTTTCGTAGCAGCAAAAATCAGGCTTATTCCTGTGAGACGTAGCTCCTCTGCTTACCAGCTGGGCTTATTCCCTGCTTCATCTCCCAGTGAGCAACGAGATCGAGAAGAAGGGAAGGGTGACGGGCCTTGCGACGAACTGTCACCTCCCGCACCAGAGGTGTCTGTCCTTCTGCTTTTTAAGTCACTGCGCAGCAGCAGCAGCAGCAGTGTTTCTAATGTGCCTGCTGTTCCTTGCAGCACTTTCTTCAGCTGCAGCAAGTCAAAGAAGAATCGCTCTGCCTCTTGTCATACCCTCTGTATCAGACGTCTGCGGTGAGGCCTTCCTGCCTCTGCTGCTCCAGAAGAATCGCTCCTGTGGGAGACCTAGTTTTGATTATATGGCCCCCTCGTAAAGCAAGCGGCGTGCAGACTAACCCCCCTCCTCCTTCCTCCTTTGCTTTGAAACCTGGAAGTTGTTAACGATGTGTTGCTCAGCAAGCCATCTTATCCGCACGCATTACTGGAGGACAAAGTATTCTCTGGAGTCTCCTTCCCATCACTTTGCGTTTTTACAAAATTTCCTAAAATGAAAATGAGACTTCAGCAGCAGCAAAAGCCTTCAATGCAGCAACGCCTAGTAGTGTTTTGTTTTAATTATGTGTTGTCATGGAAAAATGAATAGGCCTAATGAAATTCAGGCATCCAAAATACAAAATCAGCTCCACATTGAATTTCAATTATGCCAATTTTATTTTCAATACCTCTGTCAGAACCCTGTAATAGAGTTTCATGGAATCACAGCTGAAGCAGGCTGTGGAAAACATATTCATGATTATTACAAAATCTTTGTGACACTCTTTGACAAACCCTTTGCTGAGTGCCTGGAAAGAAGTCCCATCCTGGGATAACTGGTGGTTGAGAGATAATGTTGAAAGCCCAGGCAACAGGTCACGCTTACCAGTTCCAGTACCAAAAGATCTGTTTTCCCAGCAAGTTTTTCCATTTTCCAAAATTCTAATGTCTAAATTAAAATGAATTAAAAATCCCCACATAACCAAGTCATCAGACACACAAGAATAACTCTGAAAGTCTCTGGAAGTTTGCTTTAGCGTCTGGGCGAGGAAGGAGTGACCTTAAGTAGTTACAAATATCTGTAGCCTGGTTTCCTTGGTACTCCAGAAATACGTGAAAGAATAAAATGACTGTCAGAGTTACACATTTCTACCAACAGTATTACATGTACATAGTAAAGCAGAAAGAAGGTTTTCCCTCTTCCATGTTACCCTGCTTCTCTCTTTGAAGGAATGAAGAGGGTAGTTTGAACCTTGTTCACTCCACAGGATGGCTCAGAATTGAGTCTTGCTCATTTGAATTCCTTTTACTGTCACCGTTTTATGCAGTACTTATATAAAAGGATTCATTTGGAACTGCTAATACTAACAGCAGTATTTGCAAGTTTTAAATATTAGGTTTTTTGCTCTGTTGTAAAATTGCAAGCAGTAATGGTACTGTCTTTTCTGTTTGTCTCCATAAAGGGGTGAATACTGAATAAGCTAGGATGTGAATTTTAAGTCGAACATCTATTCTACATTTACAAAATAGTTTAACCCAAGCTTCCCAAGGTACTTGTGGGTCAGAATAAGTGCTGCAGAACAGTCTTTGCTGATTCCTGCTGTTGCAGGAGATCCTGCAGATCTGCCCTCCCTTTCCCTCTGCTGAAAGCCTCTGCCCCAACAGCGGGGACAAGTCTGTGGCAGCATTACTGCTCTTGAGCCACTGTAGTATTAACATAAACCAAAGGCAATTTCAGTCCGTTTTAATGTGCCAAACAGCAGACTGTGGCACCTGAGAGATATGACTCACAATCCTGGCTGGATTTAGCAGCAACAGTTGAAGAAGTGAAATCGCTCAAGGTGTTGGTGTATTTAAATTGCCAGACTTGGGGAGCAGTAATCTCTTAGCTGCCACAGCTTAATCTGGAGGGATCGTGAATCAAAGCCATAAAACTGCTCACCTGAGAGTTAACAAGGGTGTTTTAATTCACATTCCGGTTTATTCAGCTCTAACTGCCCTTTTACAGAAGTGTCCTAAGAAACATTGCGCCGTTAGTTTGCCTTGCTCCAGCTGCACAGCACAGACCAGCTGGCACAGGAGGCAGTAGCCTTTCCATGAAGCAACACGTGCTGCCCTTTCTCTAAGCCACATCCTATGGGAGTGGGGACGCTGCTTCTGTTTGATTTTTGTTCATATTGTATGAAGACAATATGAAGGCTTAGGAAGTTTAATTTTCACATCATATAGTTCTCAGGTTGGTTTTCTTTTCCCTATCATACTAACTTTTCTTTTGGATGTGAGTTGCCAGGTTCTTGGCATGGCATTAAGGAAATGTCAAAGTAGACACCTATTCTTAGACTATAAGTCATTATTTAACAACTTCAAAGGTTTGACAACTACAAAGAAATGAAGCGCAAGCACCTAGGTATTGATTTGTCTTTTGCTTTGTATCTACTCCATTAAATTCTATTGGCATTGACAACTGCTGAACTCTTCTTCAAAATGCTGTGAGCTTTTCTGTCTTTAAGGACAGGTTTATTTCATTTTACGTACTTTTTTCCTTCTAAAATCTCTGTCATTGAAACATTACCTCAGTTTTGAGAAGAACAGCTTAAAATTAAATCTGTTGAAGTTTATCCTTCCTATATCTCTGTGCTTAAGTTAATACTGCGGTAACATGTCATTGATGGACTTCCAATATTAGATTTAGTTACCCAGTATGAGTACTAATAATCAATCACAAGTGGCTGGTATCATATAAAACTGATGATGTAAGGAACAAATCCTTAAAAATGTTTTTCAGCTGTATTACAGAATATGGCATATAATCATATGTCAGCTGAAAAACATTAAGAAAAATGTTACATTTACACTTAACTAAAATTCATTAGAGCAGTGCATAGACTGCTAGCTGGGAATATATTTAATTTAAAAATGAAGAAACAATAAACATCAGTAAGCACTTCCAGAAACATCACTTATCTCTCAATGGAAGACAAAATTAACAACAGAAAATCAGAGAAAACTTCTGAGTTGCTGTAGTCTAGTCAGTGCTGGCAAAGTGCCTGCTCACTGCATAAGTCAGTGTCTTTTTCATGCAATTCATCCTCCAAAAGCCTAAGACCAGCTTGGTACTACAGTAATGTTCCCATGGATAGGCATGTTTAAATTCTGTAGGTTGTCTTATGTGACGGTGTGCGTGGACAATATGGGTTTTGTTTGATCTGTGAAATCTGGGAGAACTTCTCAGCCTCTGTGACTCAGACCTGTACTGTGAGACCTACCCCCTTATGCTCAGGTTTTCATGGGAAGAAAGAAAGGTGTGTAGGCTGGAAAAGAGCCGTGGTATTCCCCAGTCAGGTCACTGGTGTGGCAATGTCGTTCCTGATCTGCCAGCTAAGGTCCCTGCGTGCAAAACAGGGCGCCAGCCGACTAAGAATCCAGATAGCTGACAAAAAGTTGTGGCCTGAACTCTGAGAACCTACGTACTCAGTATTTACGGGGTCGTGCAGCTGGAGTACTACCGTTCTTCTGCTACGGTCTGCTCTTGGCTCATCCTTCACGGGAGGTCTGTACTGCTACGTGGAAGAGCCGGGAGCAGTTCCTGTCCCTGGGGCCAATGTCACAGTCCGATTTATGTGTACAGCGAGTGAAGCTCAGGCTTTCTAGGGCACACCTGCTACGTCCACACCACACACCACTTCAGCCTGGGTCTTCCCCGCCCTGTGTGCTGTCTCAGTAGACCCTAGATATAACTGCTGTTTGTTTTTTTAAGTTTAAACTGTCTGGCATATCTGCCTGGCTCTTGTGCAGCCCATCAACTTGGCATTTTGTAGTATGAAAGTAAAAGCATGTCTTGCTTTGTGGGACATACCTGAGGAAGCAAAATACGCCAAGACAGTTTTGAAAGACTGTGTAAGGTAATGGGAGACGGTTCTGTGTAACGTCATCTGTACTGTTTGTTGGGACTAGACCTGTGAATAAATTATCTCCGGAAATGCACAATGGTTTTATTCTTGGAATAACTCTTTAGTTCACTCCAAAAGGGAGTTCACTCCAAAAGGGAATGAGGGGTCAAACTAACAGGCAGTATGTACTATCAGGGATGCAACGCTCAGTTTCACATCCGGGACATCTTTTAGGGTTTAGAGCGGTTCTCATGATGTTTACTTTTGGAATGAAAAATACAAGTCCAAAGCAAGGTGTAAAGTCAGGGATTTCTCATTCTGAGAAGGAAAAAAAGATTCATATTAAGATGAGCAAAAGTAGTATTTGTTGGGGTGAGGGGAGGGGCAGGGGAATAGCAGGAGGTGGTATTTGCAGATGATTTTTTAAGAGCTGGTTGAAGAGCTATCTGATTTTAATTTCTCCAGTACAGCCCTGGAGAAGCTGTAAGTCACCTTCCTCGAGTTTTATGAATCTAGACCCTCATTTCCTTTGCTTTCATTTTTCACATTTAATTTCATATCAAATTGAACATACTAGGAAGGGCTAAGCCTTTACTTTGAAAAGGGCGTTAAGATGAGAAGGAAAAAAATGGAACTTTTAAAAGTTGGTTTGATGCAGTCAGAAATTTTAATTGAATTTTTTGGTTCAGCTGCAGATGGAAATTATTAAGCAGAGACCTTCTTAAAGCTATAGTTTCAAATTGGCTTCAAAGTGTTTCTTTCAGTTCGCGATTTAAATATAATCTGTTTAGCTTTCACTAAGGCAGAATTGGAGTCACTGAGGAAACATTGCATTATGGTGCAGTATAAGTTTGGTTTTTTTGTGATAGTAATATGTATGTAACAGAAAATTAAATTTCAAGCACTCAGTGTATTTCAGCAGAATCTCTAGTTGTAATGGTGTAAGCATTATCATTTCAGTTTCAAATAGAGTAATTTTAATCACAATGAATAAAAAATGAAAAGCATTTTGACCATTTATCTGTTGTCCAGCTGAATGGAAACAAAAGGAATAGACAGAAAATAAGACTATTATTTCTCTTTTTATAAGCACTTGCAAAATGAATACACTACAAAATAAATTAATATTTCAACATTGTCCCTTTTTTAGGAAATTGACCACAATTTTCTTTTTCCTTGATTTTTTTTCAAGATAATCCATAAGAGTTTATGAGATTGCATGGTAGACTTATATTTCCATTCCATTTCATATCCACCATTTATTGGATATTGAAAGGTTGAAAGACCTTTAAAATGCATCTAGCAAAGTAAGACATACACATTTCTCTGTGTTTCTTATTGGCTCAATTTCAGGGAGGAGGAATAAATAATTTTACATATAACTCAAGATTCTTTTATTTTTTTGAATAATTTCTTAAATCATATACGAAGTCATAACATTACGCGTATTTGCAGCTATGTGGAACTGCATAGATAGCAGCATAGACATATAGAATGTTTTAATGGTGTAATTCATTTTAGAAGAGAATCTGATATTTTCAGATGTATCGTTCAGACTGGAAAGGGGTTTAAGAATGCAGGAGTTTCTTAGATCATGTCATTGACATGAAGATGGCAGATTTTTTAATTTTATCTTTCATAAATCTTTCATTATTCCACTCTTCAGAGAGAAATTGCAAGCTGGTAAGTGGAAAATGCTCCAGCTAATAAATTGAAACCCATACCTCGAGTAACTTGACAAACATAGGTGCAGATACACAAGTACAGACCAACCTGTAGGAAGTAGTAAGACTTAAAATGACAAACATTTGAGCAGCCTCCTTAACCCAAATCAGGCGTCTGTTTACTTTTTTTATATATTTTTGTTTACATAATTTGTATTTTGAGGTAGAAAATTTGAAGCTGGCGCATAAGAATGGCTTGGAATCAAACAGTGTCTTACCCAAGGTGAGAGATTTAGTTAGATTGTGTGACAGACATGTCTGATTGTTTGAAGAAGTGGAGAGAGAGAATTAACACTAACTGATTTTGTACGAGCACAAGCTTAGTTTAGCTGCTAGTAGCTTGACTGGATTATTGAACTAGTTTTTCTATCATCCCCTGCCCTTAATCCAAAAAAAAAAAAGTATTCTTTGCCTTAAACAATTATATTTTAATTGTATATGCAAGTACTTTTTGCTTGCAGAGTCTGAAAGAAGGACATTAAAAGTTAGTGTATTCTGTTTCAGTACCACAAAGATGTGCAGTCATTAAAATGCCATAAAGTGGACCCAACTGTCTAAAAGAATTACAAAACTACAGTCTTCATTAAGGCCTTCAAAATATCAAACCCTATTCTAGTGTCAAGGGCCTCCTTCAGTCTTCTAGTAAAGAAGGCAGCTTGATGGCATTACTGGAGAGGCAATAAACCCAGGCTCGGGGAAGCTAAAGGGGCATCCAATTTCAGAGTCATGGGGCTTTGACAGTGAATGCCCTTCTGGGAGGTCCCACTTTACCAAATTGACAGAGCTCAAGCACAAATTTTCTCTGCAGCACAATCACACAGCCGAGAAATACTCTCTCAAGTACCCTTCTTCCAGCCATTTAAAGGTCAAAACTAACCCCTTGGATTCCTTTGAAAGCCCATAGGTGTTGGTAGGTAGCTTCGGTTACAAAGTTAATGACTAATGAAGTTGATTCTACATGACAGAAGATATACAGAGATTTGTCAAGCAAGATTTAGTTTGGTATCTCTATTGCTTATCCTGTTATTTTAACCTGTAGTAATTATATGACAGCTGTCCAGATTTGCTAAAAGATATATAGAAATAAAGCAACTTCATGCACTTAAGACTTTATCATTCAAACAGAGGAAAAAACGAAGGATTAAGAAAAGAGATAGCACTTTCCTTCTAGCTGTAAATAAGGGTCGTATGAAGTTGTACAATGTAAAAACTTCTCTTCTTTGCCACCCTAACTTTTTTTTTTCTGTCTCATGGATGAATTATCACAGGGCCACTCAGTAGGGTTTTTAATTGGACTTTGTTTCCATTTGGGATTAAAAGGAAAAAAAAAATCATTAAACCCTGTGATTTAGAATCTGGGAAGAAAGGGGGCAATGTGAGGGTGAAAAGGAAAGCCATTTGGAAAAATGAAGCAATTCCCTGCTCCTGAATCAGCCAGTGCTCTGTATGTGGTAGAGGGGAGACCTGGATGCACCAAGTGTGCCAGTGGCCGTTCCCTGTTTGAGGCTTGGGAGCCGGCAACTTCCACAATCGCTCACAGCTGAGCTGATGGATTTTTAGCAGATCTGGGAATAAAATGCCTCAGAATCCAGACAGATACGCTGTCAGAACATATATATACGCTTATATAAGTGCGGAGGAAAGCTGACAGGAAGGGCCCGCTCCATGTCATTTTGACAACCTAAGTGCCTCAGCTCAGTTGTGACAGCCCTGCACTGTCTGATGGGGAAACCATCTGGTGGAAAATTCATGACCAGCTCCCATTGGGAGATAAGTAAGTTAGGAGAGTTCCCCAGTTGTAAAAAGAAGTGGTAAATCTGCAAAATCTTTCATCCCTCTCTGCTTACAGTAGGAAGGTAGGGCCAGTCAAGAAAGTTAAGGCGTTATGAAAATGTGCTCCACTATGGGGAGGCAGGAAGGGTGCAATGCAATTTCACCCAATATGCAAGAATACCAGTTCGCTTCTTACTGTGGGGTTATTATTGAAGAGATATGCTAAAAGCTCCATAAAGAGGGAAAGAGGGGAGGTGACTGGAAGGAAACAGAGGAAGGGAAACACGTTGTGGCAAGAAAGAGGAAGACAGGAGCAAAGATTCACTGATCTTAAAAGAAAGCAGAGGTCAAGCAAGGAATGTGTCATGCTCTTTGCTCTGCTGGCATTCTTAAAAAAAAAAAAAAATGCTTAACAGCTTCCTTTAAAAGTGGCAAAAGTGGCTACCTTTGTATATTCCAGAGAATTAGTATTACCACCAGATTGGAATCCCACACAGAAATTCTTAAAATTATGCTTCTAGTAATTTCCTATTCTATTAATAGCTTTTTCTTTAATAGGATTCGTAGACTTTATTTTTTCTCTAAGATGGTATTTTAAACTAGTTCTACTTATATTTGAATATGATGATCTTTTTCATTTTACTTTCTTTTTCCTGGTGATGATTGGACTAGTACTGATATATATCTGAAATTAAGAAGCAGCACTAATAGTCTCATTTTTTTCCTGTGTCTTTCCTTCTTCCTTACAATGCAGTTTTCACTGGGAGCACTTGCTGTGAATTCTCTCCATCAGAGCTGATCAATAATCAGAAGTGGTAACTGACCAAATTAATGTTTGGAAAATCAAAAGATTATAAATATGTTGAAGAATTCTTATCATGGGAAATCTTTAAACATCATAAAGTAGCTCACAGAGCAACAGCCAAAACCATCCTAATAAATTAAGATGTACCATTACCTAGAAAGTGTACCCCGGAGCTGTCCGCATGGAAAATCAAGACTCTCACCAGAGTAATGCTAACTCTTATATCACACTGCACATATTTCAAGCATTCAGTTGTGACAAATGAGCTGTTTTCACCATTGTTGTTTCTGAGTACAGAGATGCTGTTATCCTTAGTTTAGAAGTATGAGTATTTTTGGGGGGCGAGGGGAAAATTTTTAGGAATTCTGATGGGAACATTAGCAATGCCTTAAAGTGATGATGGCTGTCAATTAGAAAACAATGGCCAGGCTTTATTATTTTTTACACATAAATTAGTTTTCCTTTAGAGATTACGGCATATGTAGAATGATACTGAAGGGGGAATTTCAAATGAAGGCAATAAAGGTAGTAACAAAGGAATAACACAATTCCTTTCACGCTATTGCATAGTATATGCATAAGCACATGCATGGGTAATTTACTTTACTACTGTACATATAAAATATAAACAACTAATGTAAGCAGATATGCAGTTGTTTAAAATGCTGTTAACAACAATATGGTAGAGGGATCAGCTGGCCTTTATTTAGACTTGCCTCCCTGTTTTGATCTACAGTGTCATTTCTGCTCCACTCCTGAGCTAAGAGCATGAGAAGGTTTCAAATGACTTAGTTTTTTCTCTTCTCTCCCTTGTTTTCAAATATTTGCATTGTGTGTTACAGCATTTCTGTTTAGGGAAAACGCTGTCTGGACCATAAGCTTGTGACACATTTCCTTACGGATAATCCATTATGGCCTCTTCTTAAAGAATGTCTTTATATCTTCTTTTTACTCATATTGACCCTTCCACATTTGTTTTCCAGAAGTTTCTCAGTTCTGAAGAACTCAGATCTGTGGATGCTGAGCTCCCATTTTCAGCTTCGAGGAGTAGGAGTCTGTCTAAAGTCATAGTGATGAACTGAGGCAGATAAGATGAGATAAGACTCTATTTTTGAGAGAACGTAGTGTTTGCTTCATGCAATAGGCTGGATAGTAAAGCGTGGGAATTAAAATAACTATTTAACCACTGAATGAGTACAGTATGAGCAAACCTCATCAATGTGGCACACATCCGAGAGAGCATAGATAGCCATCAGTTCTTGGCTTATGTTGAAATGGGCAACCAAGGCAATAATTGTGATGGGCTCCTTGATGTGAAGAACTGTCCACTAAAACCAATCAGCAAACAGCTGCCAGATAGGAAGGCATTTAGGTAACTCACACCTGTGGCCCTATTTAAATTACAATTAGTTGTTTTGTTGGGAAGTGTTTACCAGTTCCAGGAGATACCTACTTCCCTACAATTGCTCACAGATAATTACAGCATATAATTTCTCTGCAATTTGTTTTCATTGATCAATAATTGCTATTCATTTACTAGATCTGCTTTTGAAGAAGAATTAAGAAACTGTTTGTCTGAAACCTGCATGTGGGTTTTTATTTGGAGCAGCATCTGTGCATAATGTGAACTGGGATGCACTTATATTGTTAGTTTGTCTGAAGCCTTTTTGTCTCTGACCAGGAAACATTACCCCTTGAGATAGAAGTGTTCCATCTCAGGGGAACTCTACTCTTAAAATATAGCAACATCTCAGGGGAACTCTACTCTTAAAATATAGCAAATAAATACAATAAAACATAAGCAGGCTATATGCTTTCTATTTTTCTGCCTGCAATGACTATGAAAGTTTTTGTTTGTTTATTTGCTTGCTTGTTTTTATTCTGAAAAATGAATCCTTAAATAGGGCTTGAAAACGGAGGTACAGAAGCTGAAATGTCCACAATTGCGACACTCAATGGGAAGCAAGTGAGCTTGAGAAACTGTAATGAGGAAGCTTCACCATTATAGCAATTGACTGAGCAATATGTTTGTTTGGTTTTGTGTTCTTGCTGAGGTTTTTCCATTTAACATTTAGAGTCATTTATCAAGGTCCACAGATTTTTCTACCAAGTAAGCACCTCTCCAGGTGGTAAAATTTTCTCTTAGCAGTGGAAAAACTTGGAGGGACTTTAGAGCAGCTGCATTATCTGCTTGAATTGTTCCCTGAAAGCAAAAGCTAGTTTGAGATGGAGTCTGATTTCATATTTTTCATTAGCTTCTTAGATTAACTGAAAGACAACTGAAGCCTGAGCTTGCCCTGCCTTCCCGTGTCAGGGACAGCAGGCTCTGCACCGAGTGGTACCCGGGGACCCCTTCCCTGGGGGAGACACTGCTTCACCGGTGCGGAGCCCGAATCCCTCCACTTTCTCCCTGCCCCAGCGACGCAGGCTGCAGGCGCTTGCAGGATTCACCCTAAGTGGGGAATGTGGTTCCCGAGCAAAAGGGAAGCAATAGAAAAGTTAAGCAAATCTGAAATCTTTGCTGGTCTGTGGTGCGGGAGTTCATGCCACTTCCCAGCCCGCTTTTAGTTCCTGTCATGTCCATGGAGATCCTCACATCCGAGCCGTGAGGAGCAAGCAGGGAAGAGGGCTCAGGCACCTTTTCATGGGTGGCAGATAGATAAGCAGGCTTGTAAAGACTTGAAGGTGAAAACTTGATGAGATTTCAAATACGTGGATTTGAGGGGGCTTTTGAAGGCCGCTTTCGTCATCTCTTCACGCTTTCCCTTTCCCTAGTTTCTCCAGGAAGTCTGCATTCATTCAGAGTCAAAAAGAACTTGGAAGTTATCGTTCTGGTTGCTCTGGTGTGGGCGATGCAGAGAATCATTAGACCTTTGATTATATATGTCACATTTGTAGAAAAGAAGGAAATATATTTTCTTACACAGACAAGATGCCATGTTAGATGCTTTTAAAAACCGACCTATGGAATAAAATGGAGGAAATGCTTCACTTTAAAAATTACTGATTTTCCAACAAGTTACTTTATCAAATGAATGATTTTCAAAATCATGTGTGTGGGAATGGGTTGGGGGCTTTAGGGGGCCTTTTTTTTTTTTTTTTCCCCTTTTATTTTTTTTTTTTTTTTTTTTTTCCTGTCTGAATATAAAGGCAGAAATAAAGGGAAAACACCTCTCTAGAACTTTGGTAGTCTCACAGCAAAAATGAGATGGCAGGTTATTTTCATCTAGGTTTATGTCTTAAAAACCATTTCTTGGCTAGCATGTGACTCGTGTTTTATGAATTTGGACTTTGTAATCATTTAGAAAGAGTAAGTGAAATAATAGAGATCCTTTTTGGAGAATTGGAGAAAGGGTTTATCGGTAAAAGAACAGAATGATTCCCTTAGTAAAAATCCTAAGAAGTATAGTATTAAAACAAATTTTAATGATCCCAAACTAGCAATTCCATAGTGCATGAGGATTTTTAAAAAGAAACTCCTATACTTTGGAATAAATGCAAAAGGGTTCCGTTGTTTTTATCTTTGTGCTCTGTCTTTGGGGAGAGAAAGTAGAAAATAAACATGACAGTACATTAATTCATTGTTTCAGTAAAAGATCAGATACATTCAAAATGCACATTTGTTTTCCTACTTTGACTTCAGTCAGTGAAGTAGGGGGAAAGACCAGGTTTCTGGTAGTAGATGAATGTTGCAAGTACATAATAAACCCGGATCTCCAAGCACATCAATCATGTGTCATCTGAAATATGCATCTCGCCTTACATTGCAATTGCTTCCCCAATATTCATGAAAAATTCATGCAGGATATATGCACTGTGCGCCATATTGATAGATGTGGCAAGAAGCAACAGTAATAATCAAGACTTCAGTGTAAGGAGGCTAAAGCAGAAGCAAAGTTGCTTTCACTTCATCTTCACCTATGGAATTGATGGATTTTTACAAATTTTTACAAAGAATTCAAGACTTCTCTTTGCGTGCCTGTTTGCATGCGCTCTCACAGACACAGATACAACTGCATTTTCTCTTCCTCCTACCCAGTTTGGCAAGTCAGTGAAGATGACTTGAATGGACGGCAGTTCTGTGTTTTTTTCTCAAGTAAGAGCATGACATGGCCCTCTAGTCATGAAGGACACTTAGGAAACTTGGGTGGTAATGGTGAGTTTAGCTTGTGAACTCACCATGTGGCATTTGAATATATGAGAATATTCACACCCAAATCCCACTGCAAGAATTACAGCTGCTTTTTTTTTTTTTTTTTTTTTTTCTTTCTGTTCAGCTACTCAGATCTCCTTATTTTCCTTGGAGATTGAAGAGAACTGGGTCTGTGCTAAGTTTTGTCATCATCCATAAATCCACAGAAATACAAAGTCATAAATTTCACTTCATAGGTAGATTGTGGAGTTTGTTTTCATTTACAGTATTTTTATATACCATCATGCCTAGAGGTCTTGCATATGTGCACAACTTGAAAGAATTACCAGATTATAAGAGCTGTATGGGTTCCACAGATCTAGACCTAGGAGATTGGCTTGAAATCTTTGCATTTTTTTCTAGTTCTAATTTTCTTTTTTCTTTTCTTTTCTTTTCTTTTCTTTTCTTTTCTTTTCTTTTCTTTTCTTTTCTTTTCTTTTCTTTTCTTTTCTTTTCTTTTTCTTTTCTTTTCTTTTCTTTTCTTTTCTTTTCTTT
>VZSV01000027.1:2348237-2379524 GCA_013398735.1 Nothocercus julius | reverse complement strand
CAGGGCTGAGACACCAGTCTCTAGAGCCGGAGCTGCTGTGCCGGTGGGCAGCAGAGCTCGTCAAGAAGCTGCAGTATTTCTTTCCCCTTGAGTTGCATATAGGGGTGGAGAGGGAGGGATCCCTGGAACCTGCGTGTGTGGGGCCTTTCCGAGAGGCTGGAGGTCAGCAGGACTTTTGGCTTCCCCTGCAAGTTACACGGGGCCCACAGTGGGCTGATGGCACAGCCACTTGATCATCCATAGTGGTGGGGAATGCGGGGTAAGGTAGTTTTTTTTATGTGAAGAAAAGTTGCCTAAATGGTGGGTGCTTGTCAGTCTTTAACTGATTTAGGGAAGGCCCTATTTTTAAAATTACCTTGTCAATTTTACTGTGACAGTAACAGAGGCAGGTACCAGCAGTTTTCTTCTGATTATGTTAAAATCTCATCTATTATTTAGTTTAAAGCTGACAGGATATATTAAGGCTTAATGAAGGCTTTCAGTAATTTCAAAGACTAGATTTATCTTCCCTGGTTCTAGGATGTTTCTGTCATTTATGAGAGCTATGATTGGAACAAAGATTAATCTTGGGGGGAATTCCATCCAAAATATTCTTTTTCATGAGTTGGAATTTACAAAATTATTTGAAAATTGCTTGAAAATTAGAGATCTCATTTTAAAAGCGAATGGAGTTTTGTTGTTGTTGGATTTTTTGTCTCTTTCTAAAATAAAATAAATAGTATAATGAACACCACAGTGAAAAGCTGAAAGCTATGTTTTATTTATGAAAATCAGTCTTTCCCATAGTCTTTTCACAATACTCTTTAAAATGATCCAAATTTAAATGATTCTTTGTCTATAGTAATAATAGTAATAAAAATGACAATGAGAATTTTCAAAACTCATACTCCTGAGAAATAGCTTAGAGAGAGATTAGACAGTTTCCATTTTATTTGTGACGGTAATACTGGTTTTGGTTGGTTAATTTGTTTTGTTCTGTTTTGGTTTTGGTTTCCTAAAGGAAGAACAGTTGTCCAATTATTCAGTATTATGTCTTTGTACCACTGTCTTTCCCCCTTATAAATTTTGAAGCTATTGACAGATTTCGATCAAATTTGACAGAAGGCTAGAGGTCTCAGAAGTAATTAAGTTTCTACCAATTCTATAAAAGATAGAAAAAATAAGAGAGCTTTGAACTTTCACATGTTTGCCTCAGGAACATTTTCTTGTAACAGAGTGGTAATTATAAGGAAACTGGGAGCAGTTATATGAGGAAAAGGAGGGAAATGTATAACAATATGCAAAAATTAGGAAAAGCTTCATACATTTACATTAAAAATCAACAAATAGGCAGAAAGTCTAAGTTTAGAGGGAAAAAAAAAAAAAAAAAAAGTAGTGCTTTTGGTTCCTTGCATTTCCTTGCATTTGTGGTGAGAAGGGAGATGGTGGTGGAATTGCTGTAAGACACCATTAAGCCACTTTATGAAAGAGATAAGAATTGAGATACAGAGAGGGTTATTTTTTTTATCGGTTGCATTTGTAAACTAAAGCAACACCTGGCTGAAGAATAATTTCCCTTTTTTTTTTTCCCAAGTGATGCATATTTTATAAACACTCAGACATCCTTTTTTTAACTTCTGTATGTGGTAAAATGACAGACATATAGCTTAATCGTTAGAATTAAGCAAGAATGATACTTCATATTTGATTTTTGCTGACAGAGAGGGAAAGATGGAATAACAAATGGTTATGATTTAAATGGTTATAGTTTAAATGCTATAAATAATTCTGAAATTAATATATTTGAAAGAATGGAGACTGCATTTCTGTTTTTCTAACATACATATTCCCAACATCAGCTCTTCTTTTGCAGAATAGCACATAGCTGAATTTCAGCCTTCAAGACACTGATAAATCATTAGCATTGACAGTATATGCACAGGTTAGGAGTTGTGTGGTTAATGTGTGCTGGCCAACGTGTTCCCTTCTATTGTTTTGATTTTTGTTTTTTCTTTTTTTGGTAAGCAAAACATGAACAGTTTTTCAAGATACACCTTTTGTCCCTAATAGTGCAAAAGCACTATATGGTAAACAAATTGGTATTTGGTACACTTATGTCCTAGCTTTGTAAGGTCCTATTGAGACAACCTTTCTTTCATTTTATGAGCCTATAGGAAACATAAACCTTCTTCTATTTTCTTGTCACAATATATTTTTATATTTGCTTTTAGTTGATGAAAGAATCAACTATAAAACTGGGAATATTTGAGGTTTCAAAGGGCAGTAGTAGCAGTCACCAGGAGCTGAGGCTTGTGATGTGCATCAGAAGGTACACCCTGCTGAAGTAAGATCATTTGCTGCCCTGGTGGCAGTAGATATCTGGAAAGGCAGATTATCAAGGTTATATATGCTGGAGTTTCTGTAAAATGCATGAAGAAACTACGCATGTAACTCACACTGTAAGAAAATACCTCGAGCAGATATTGCCGTAATCTATTTTGTGTTATTTACAGTACATAGTGAAGCTCAGAAGTTGTGGATTTCATTTATTTGTGATGGGAAATAAACAGTACAGCCCTGAGCATCATAATGGCACTTCCTTGGGAAATGGCAGCTGTCTTCTGGTCAGTCTCTCTCTGAGAGATAGAAAGACCAGCCATTCCTACGCAAAGGCAACAAAAATTGCATGCTATGTTTCGGTGAAATGGTAGCCTTCCTCCCCTGTGCTGTGTCATCTGCGTCCTTAGAAGAAATGAAAGTGGATGTCATCTTCTGGTGGGGACTAGGCAGTCACTGATAAAGTTGTCTGTAGCCAGGCAATTGTCCACCTTAACTGTGGACAGGAGTGGGTGATCGTTATTTTTAAGAAAGGCCAAATTCTGAATATAGCGCAGGAAAAGAAAAAAGCGTTCATTTACAACATAGTTTTCCCATGAGCGTTAATTAGCCCCAAATAAGTCCAAATTATGTGGTGAGTGTGAGCAGCGGCAAACTGGCCATTGTTAGCAGAAGGAGTCAGACAAAATTGAGCAGGCGCAGAAATACGATTCTTATGGGGATCTATGTTTGTTTTTGACATATAAGCTAAGTGACAGATTTAGTTAAAATCCTGAGAAAATTCAGTCTTTAATTAGCCTATTTCCTGTGAGTGGGGGAGGTAAATGAGTATTCTTCAACTAAAACAAAGAGGATAATTCCTTTTCCTTATACAAATATCAGATTAATAAAGGTGCTGTTTATGTATTATAGTATTAAAAGAATAAAAATTAACTTCTGCAAGGTTACATCAAGCGAGCAAGGTGAGCAACAGCAGCCAAGGAAAGGCTGTGATGAGGATTGTCTATGCAGCACTGATTTGGCCCCCATAGGCAGGTGCACTAATACAGTCTTTAATTGCCTGTTCACGGACTAGTATTTCCACACAGTCTTTAACTTCTGCAGAGTGCTGAACAAGCTACTGTTTAATATTTCTTTTTAATTTCACCATTCACATCGGATTGTGACTCCATGTAATATTTACTTCACACAGTCCAGCCCTCGCACTGAATACAGACAGAATTATTAATTTCTTCACGTGTTTTCTCCAGGTATTTCAGTCACTGTATCTGAGGAAAGGATCCACAGGGGAACATGGGTATTCTTCTGTTTAGCACCGTAACACAGAATTTGCTGGTGTCCAGCTTCGATTTGACAATCCCGAGTTAAATTCCTTTTCCAAGGCAGACTCCTCGGGGTATTGCACCTGCCGGCCTCTGCACAGAATAGGGAACCCTGGGCCCAGCTTGAATGCGTGCGGCAGTCAAGGAGCGTGCGTGGAGGGCTGCTTTCCTCAGCCGAAGTTGGTCTGTCCTGCGCGGCAGGCAGAAGAACCTCCACAGTGGCACAGACTGGCAACGGGGGAAGCGCGGACGTGTCAGACGTGAGCCAAGGCACCTTCCGCAGACAGAAAACTCATTGAGGGGTGATTACCTTGGGCCTCTTTTTTTCCCCCTCTCCTTTTCAATAGGGAAGATAAAAATAATACTAATAGCAATACTCTTCCTTGCTCACACCCGCTGGCTCGCTGATGGCAGTAGCCAGCTTTGGCTGAGCACCTGGCGTGTCCAGTAGAGCAGGAGGCAAGGCGCCTGTCTGCGAGGGCAGCGCTGCAGGGGAGCCTTGGCCCGAAAGCAGTTCCCGGGGAGGACTGAGGTTTCGCCTCATTTCTTTGCACAGCAGCTTTCTTCAAGGTCGCCAGCGTGCGCTGAGCTGGCCCTCGGCCCGGACAGCAGAGCCCCAGGAGAGGGGGTTCCTCGGGGTCCTGCCAGCCGGCCTGTTCTGCACTGAAAAACTGCAAACTGTGGAAAAGCAGAGAAGAGGAGAAGGAGTGTCTGTGAGCTTGAACAGAGGCAGGCCTCAGGTTTCCTGTTCCAGAAGTGTTTCATTGTAAAATATTTCAGAAGTCTGTTCCTCAAATTCCTAATGATTCCCCAGCCACTGATGAATTAATCTTCAAAATACCTCTGTCATCACAAGCAATATTCAATTATCCTCAAGTTTTATATATATATATGTATGTAGCACATATATATGTATGTATGTATGTATGTATGAAGTGCCTCCCTAGCAGACGCACAATAACTGAAGTCAAGTTATTAAAAATCATGAGTTGATTTTGAGTGCTCAGCTTGACAAGCCCAGGGCATGGTTTTATAGAGCGTATGTGTTGGTAACAGCCTTCCCGTTGTTTCTGTTGCTGCTCTGAATGTTGAGCATCCACAAATTATCTCCCAGATGCCTCAAATTAATAACCCCAAAACAAGGAACATACAATTAGTAGCCACATGGAGGAATTTGATTTTACATTTTTTGACTACAGCATAAAGGCGGGACTCCTTTTTTTCAGCCATAAGATTATTTTGCCTACAATTACCACCCCTTTCCTTCTCACTAGACACCTATCAACTTCTGCAGGAGATGAGACGTGGATGCTTTAGGAACAGCCTTTCTTCTGTGAATGGACCAGGGTCCCACTGGGGGGAAACTGCTATTTGATGACATGAATGAAGTGAGTTCAGCCTGCCCCAGAGTTGAACTATGTTTATATAAGTGAAATTAATGCTATGTTAATTTGACAGCCTAATGCTTGTTAACTTAGTGTTAACTTAGTGTTACCTAACACTAAGTTTTGTCTTTGGTGTATGGTAGAAAATAATCTGTAACTTTTTGTATTTATATCCTTTTGGGGAAGAATGATATAAATAATCACTGATACCTATTTTCTCTTTATTACACCAAATAAGTGGTATAATAGTTCAGAAAAAAAGTTTCAAAGGTCATAGAGGATAGTGTATACAAATTCACTCATCACCAAGACCTACAGACCTAACGTACATATTACAGGCCTAAAAGCTTAACTGCTGAGGCCTATAGCTCTGCCAAGCACTGTCTGCAAGAAGTCTGTGATGCTGTAAAAACAAGAGTGTTCAGAGGGGTTAAAATGTTAATTATATTAAAATGAGAAGGGAGAGCAAGAGAATTGGAAATGCCCTAGGTATGTATAAGGAGTAGGTAATGGGGAAGACTGAAATGCATTAATATTAAACCCTCACTACATAACTCATCCTTATTGGACACAGCTGTCGATAAAATATACCCTTACTCTTGACAAGTAGCTCCTGTGTTTTGCTTGTAGATTAGCTTGCAGCCCTGCTCTGTATTCTCTATCTTCATCACTGCACCAGGCCTTTAATTAGGCAGAGAAATCTTCTGCATAGTGATTAGGAAATCACAGTTAAGAAGGTGTTACAAAGAGAGGCTCTGGAAACTGCTCAAAATAGCTTTCAGCTTTGGAAATTCCTCCATCTACCGTGGCAAGGAAATGTGTGTAGGATTCCAAAGGGCTAACCTTTGCTCAGTTGAAGTAGAAAATAGTTAGCATTTAGCATAAGAATACTATATTTAATGAAAATTAGTCTGTGACTAAGTTCTTGCCTGTTGTCACAGGGCAAGCAGAAGTGGTAGCGAGGTTGCCTACAGAAATGGAAGACATGTTCAATAGCCTCAAGTTGAGGCACATTTTTGATTTCAAGAGAAATTATCTGACATTCAGTTCAAATATACTCATAATTTCAACTGGTTACACTTAAATAAAATTGAGATTTGTTCTTGGGATCACTTTTGGTAATCTCACCATTGTTTCGTTGCTTTAGGAAATTTAGGTACTTCAGTTTCTGGCAACTGGCTGGCATTAACTTCTTGCTTTCCCAACTTTAATCATTTACTGTTGCCTATGGGTATATGTGTATAGAGAGGAGGACAATATAACATAATATAGCACTGTCAAAACAAAACAAAAAAACCCGCTTTTTTTCCTTGAGCCTTATGCAGATGATTTCTAGTGAGAAGTTACATTTAGTGGTCATGCTTAAGTATTATTAATTCAATCTGAGAACTGAGTTTTGCTTACTGACTTTAAGAAAATGTCAAAATAAGATTGTTCTGTTGCATAGTCCATTATTCCATATAGTAGTACATATAGAGCAGATGAAATGTAATGAAAATTACTGGACAAAGATGGCTCTTCATTCTTGTATGCTTTTTGTGACAGTGTGTATTTTCCCCTAATAATTCTAGTGTACTTTTTTATTATTTTTATTTATTTATTTATTTAGATAACAAGTCCAGAATCACTTGAGTCACACTTGTTTTTCTTTTTTTTTTTTTTTTTTTTTCTTTCAAGTGTTTGTACAAAATTTAGCTGTAGATTTAGTTCAGTAAATATGAGTGGCAGGCCTAGAACTGTTTCTCAGAGCATACGCAGAGACATTGCTTGTGGTTAGGAGGTGTCTTCATCTAGCAATATGGCTGTGGAAGTGATCTAGAGAAACATAAGGGCCTATGCCTCTGTTTTTTTAATTATAGGAATTGCCTACTGTTATTATTTAGAGAATACTATTTGGAGATTTCTTCATGGTGTCTAGATGTAGCAGTAGAGGTTATGAGGGTCTTTATGTTTAAATGAATGAATACAACTTATTCTTTTGCTTGGAAACTTCACTTTTTTTAAGTTTGGATATGGAGAGTTGGGAGATTTTTTCCCTTCTTCCCTTTCTTCCTTCTTCCTTCATCTTCTGATATTTTGCTTCCTCCCTGGCTTGAGTATCAAGTCAAAGACTTGGACTTGCAATTCCTCGTTGAGGGCTGCTCTTTGGCTCGGGTACCTTGGTAATGCCTTTGAGTAGAAGGGCTGTGTGTCTTCCCATCTGGCAGGAGAAGAGCAGCAGCCGCTCCAGAGCAAGGCCAGGGCGCTGCTTGGCTTGCTGGGGCAGAGCTCATAGATTCAGGCTTTCTGGAGTAGCCTGACCTCAAGATATAGGCTGCAGGTCTCAGCTAGACTAGGGCTGGGCTCTTCTACCGTCTACTGAGTCTGGACCTGTCTGCAGCAAAGATTACAAGAGTTATAGGGTGTGAGATATAATAGAGAGCCAGTAGGAACTTGTCTTAGTGACCTCCTGAAAATGAGATTCTTTCAGGAGTTAAAGGAATCACGATTTCTAGTCTTACTTGAATGGATGTTTATGCCTTTGCATAAGGCATTTTATGTGCTTTTGAAAAAGAGCATTCACAGGTAGGATTGAGAGCCAAAAATCCTCTCCTCTTTTTACTGAACAGAGGCATCTATCTACATAACTAAGTGGATTTTTTTGTATAACTTCCAAGGACTGGCTAAAATGGACAAGGGTTTCACCTATAGTATACCTATATGGGAACCTGATTTTAATTTAGTCATCAATGTGTTAGTGCTATTTTAAAGTATCTAACCTGATAATCTTTTTGTCCTCATTTACCACCTGCTAGATAAAATAAACATGGAGAGAATAGATTTTTTTTTTCTGTTTCTCGCCGTTCCAATTTTTTCTCACCTTTTTTTTTAAGGGGAGGGCCCAAAAGTGTGTGTGTGTGTGTGTGTGTGTGTGTGGTTCTGGTGGAAGAAAGTAGAAAGGTAATCATTATATCATTTCCAGCTGCTTCTGATAATTCTGAGTATTCATTCTGCTGCAGTATTACAGTTAGAGTAGGTAAGTTGCAGTTATAGGAAGTACTCATTACTATCATTTTCCAGAGAACATGTTATTTTTTTGTTCAAAAATACCACCTGTAAAATACATAACAATACATAATCCCAAGAGTTATAAACTAAACATTTATATTTAGGCCTGTTAATAATAGTGATTGTAAACTAACAAACTGCATGCTCCGGAAAATTTTGACTTCTGGTATTAATGGCATTTACTTAATGTAGTGAGAGTTTTGCAGAGCTTACAAAGATCTTTACAAAAGAAATATATCCGACAGAGTTTAGGGGCAGAGCTCACAGCAGGTCTTTTGACTTCTGAAGTGACTTAGTAACTTGTGATGAAATGCTACCTTTTGTGGACTTTTAAAAGGCTTCACCAGGGATGATAAATATCTGAGAAATCAAGGTATGTGCACAGAAGCATAAATAACGTTCTATGCATTTTCTTATAACATGAAAATATAAAAGGTTGCAGTGCGATGCCTTAGCTAAGAACGGCTTCCTCACGCCTACCTCCCGGGACAGCAGTTTCTCCTTGCGGGAGAGGACAATCAGTGCCGCGCTTCCTCAAGGTTTGATTGCGGGTGTGCAATCGGCGGCAGGCAGCTTCACCCAAATGAGGCAGTCTTATTCTGCATACGCTTTGCAATACTCAGAAGTATTGCCAATGGAATTATGCATTACCTGGCTAACCTGGGAGTATCTTCTTTCTCTGCCTGCTTTGGAGGAACACTGGGAGACAAATGAGAGGAGAATTCGTGGCGTTGTATGCTTTTTGTTGCATTAATTTCACTCTGTATCCTAGATTGAAAAGAGAGAGGGGAAAAAAAAAAAAAAAAAAAAAGGGGCGGTTTATCCTTGTACCACTTAGACATATGAATTAGCAGAAAGGCAACAGTGAAAAATTCAGTATTCCTGAAGAATTCCCTGTACAGTCATGGAATTAATTAAAGAGCCTATTTTGTTCGACACAACATTCACACCGAGATAATTATAAAAATGTACTAGGACTGTGTTTTTTCTACTTTCCCCTTCAGCATTGCTCCCTTTGAAGAATCTCCCACATGCCATTTTCTTCAGTAGGTACCTGTGGTGGGGATGGGGATGGAAGACACTGTAGTTCTTATTCTCCTTATACTGCTTTTAAGACACACAGTGCACCTCAGCGTCACTTGTGCAAGGCTGATCATAGTTCTAAAACAGCTCAATAGAGCAAATCTTGTGGCTTGTCCAGCCTGTTAAATTTTAGTCCTTCATTTATAATAAAATGTCGTTGTGTACAATAACTCTCTCATGGAAGAAGTCCAAATATGTTGTAGTTATGTTTTCATCAGCAACAGTGTTTTGTTTTAAAATTTAAGCATCTTTTAAAACAATATACAAAACTATAAAGTAATTAATATGCATTAAATAATTAGACCTTGGCAAAGTTAAAATTCTCTCAATCACAGAGAATTGCATTTGTGCTATTAAAACGTCTTTAATTATAATATTGTCAGCTGCACTGCCAAATTACAAAAGGCTGTGTGAAAACAATAATTTGCCTGAAGTATCTGTGGATCAACACTCTTGGGCTATGGAGCCCCTGGCATGTAACTTTGGCAAATGGATTTGTAACTTGATGAGTTAAGACTTTGTGCCTCAAGGCATAACCATTAGGTGTGCGTTTCTTGTGCCCCTGTGGGTAGGAACATCATATCTGTCACATAACCCTCGCTCCTTTCTTTGCTAAGGGCTGTCGCACACAGCTTCGGGTTTGTTTAAGTTTTTTTTTTTTTTTCTTTTTTTCCTTCCTATGAGTTATTAAATGTTTTGCTCCTTTTTAATTAGTTTTTTTTGTTTGTTTTAATTTTTTAAGTAATAACATTCAAGTTAATTTTTCATCCCTACATATCTTGGTAAGCAAAAAAAATTGCCATTTTTCCTCCAAGAAAGAACTAATCAAAAATAAACCACACATTTTTACTTTTAAATGTGATGTGCCAGTCAGTGCTGTTTTCCATAGCTATATAGCCCTTCTAGATAAAAGATCCACATGGAGTATTCACTCATTGGGTTAGAGTCCGTGGAGTTTCTAACACTGCAGAATTCATTGAAAGGCTTAACAGCTTCGGGAGAACACTTAGGGGTGCTTTCAATAGCTCCATTAGAAGAATTTTATGTTTAAAGCAAATTACACTGCACACTTAAGATTTTAACCCTGAGTTATTACTACCCTTTGAATGGAAGCATATTTTGAAAGCCTAAGGTTGAATGGCAGAGATTTTTCTGCATGAACTGAAGTATTGGTGAAATGCTAAATGACTGTAGAGGAACTATTTTCAGCAGATCAAGAGAAAGCTGTGAAAATTAGAGTAAATAAAAGGGCGGGAAAGGAGATTATAATTGTGCTTTGTGCTATTACAGCATGGTAAAGTGAACGACAGAACAAACCTCCTCATCGTAATTCTTGATGTGAAGACATTGTGTAAATGAGAAGACTTTCCCCCTCCTCCCCCCATATTCTTAGCAAAGTGGCTTTGAGAATTAAAAGAAGTAGAATTTGAGAATTTGAGAAGTACAGCTGATGTCACATATTCATGTGAACTTAATGCCCTGGTCATTATTGTTATAAAAATGGTTTAACCTTTGGGACTGAAGTAATTCTGGCAGTTTTATTCCCAGCAAACCACTGTATTATCTGCTTCCAGGGCAAAATACTTGTGCACCAGAGATAGGATTTATTTGGGGCAGACCTAGGTAGATGGAGGTTACTTTCAGGGCTTTTTAAATAGGTGAAAATGTCTCTACCAGATATAGAAGCCTAAGTTCTTTCCATTTGTGTCTCCTCCACCGCCCACCAAATACTGTTTTCCCATTAAACACAACATACTGAATGAAGATATTTTGCTGGGAACTGCAATGAACAGTGAAAAATGAGTAAAAAGAAAAAAAAAAAATCAAGGACAATTCAGTTTCTTTTGGCATGCCTATATACGGCACAGTACAGCTCTCTATAATAATACCCAAGCAAAATACCCTAGGAAAATTTGGTCCTGTAAATGGCATAGCTTCAGTGGCCAAAGTCAAACGGTCGGCCAGCTGAGAAGCCCCTCTGTTCGTCCTGGATGTGGCTGATGTGGATGTGCTGGCTGGTTAGGCCCCCGTAAGCGTGTGTCTTGCAAGGCAAAATGTACTTTTTACCTTCTAGGACTGTTGTGTGGTCCGATGTCTGACTGTTGAAGAGTGGACAAGCATTTACCTAACAAAATTATAGAGGAGTTCAAACATATCTAGAAACACTAGGGAGGACAGCTGGAACTGCATAAATATGGTGCTATGTATTTCCAAGAAATGGGCAAAGTAGATTATCTTGAAAGCTTATTAAACAATGGTTAATGTATATTTATCAGCATCTATTATGGCCTACTGTGTCATACCAGAAACCATTATGGTGTGCTGGGAACAACAATGTTGCCTTATTAAGAGGTAGGTCTGTCTGTGCTGTGTTAGATGCATGTAAAGTCAATGGAGTAGGGGTACAGTGCTTAAAGAGAAAGCAAATGATAACTGTACTACTGCAAGCAATAAAATACATATTCTGTGTTCCCTAAGGCCCAGTTCCACAATCTGGAGAGGAGGGAAAGGGAAGAGGAGAGACACAATGTTTAAAATTCTGGTCCAGAGAAATGGAAAATCAGTTACCAAGCTAGGGAGAAAAAAAAGTTGTTTGTAATGGCTATATATCAAAAACTAGGAATGGTGCAATGGGGGAAAGTTGACAGAGGAAACAAGAGAACATAATCTATAACTAGCAGACAGCAAGGACACTAAAAAAAGGGTATAAATATGTCAGGCACAAAAGGAATCCTAATGATTTTTATTATTAATAGTGCGCTCTTAAGACAGATGTGGGAAAGATACAAATACTAGATAATGCATTTGTATCTGGGGGAGGAAGAAAAGCAGGTGGCTAAAGCTGTCTCTTTAGGTAATGCTGACGTATTTTGCATTCCAATAGGAACAGGATGTTAATCACTACATAAGTATAACTCTACTAGGTATTTACTTGAAACTGTCCGGAGATGATATAGAGGTGGGAACTCCACGTTAATCACACACTTGTCGAGCTCCTGTTTCTCTCGCCTGTGCGGCTGCGTCACCAAGGCTCTGCTCCACGGATCCGGCCTGCAAAAGTCTCCCAGCTTCTGCCGGGAAGGAAACAAACCCAAATCCCGCTCTCCTTTGTGCACACTTCACTTCAGCTCCCTCTTTGCTAGTTCATCCCGGTCCTGGGATCATAGTCTGTGCCTGAAGGAGCTGCCCCTAACTGGCAATTAGGTTGCATCTATCACTCTTAGCTGTTAGGAGGAGTGACAGGGGAGACAGATGTCCAGCCTTATTCAATTAAAGCTACAGTCGCATCCACTGCCAACCTTATGTCAGGTCAGTCCCTTCAAACAAACCTTGCAAAGCTTTAAGCCTTTTCCATGCGTTTTCAAAACATCTGTTTCATTACATTCACTATGAATTATTTCTACCATCTTCTGCTAATTTTTCTGAATGTACTTGGAATCTGCTTTTAACTTCGCCTTTTGTTATGTGATGGCCTGGAGCATAAACTCATTATGTTTTTAGGGCATGAACTCTTTTAAATGTGCCATGAAGCTAATGCTTCATGATTCAGTAGTCAATACCCATAGACAGCATTTCCAAAGGTATTATTATCTATGTGCAGGTAAACAATTCCTTTTATTTATTTTTAAATTCAAATCCTTTCTGTGAATCCCACAAAAGAGATTAGTTTCTCATTCAAATAAATGAGTCTCTAGCCAGATAAAATCTACTTGCTGCATGGCTATTAAGGTGGTGAATAAATGCCTTTTGTACATCAGAAGGATTTCATTAACAAGTCATAAAGGGCATTTTGACTTGTTTCCAACTTGGTACAAGCCTTCTTCATTCTCCCTGATCAACACAAAGAGATTTTGCTTTATAATGATTCGGGAAACCTCAACAAAAAAGTGTGTGTCTGTTTGTTTTATTGCTGAGGGGGCTTTCGTGGGGGGTTGTGGGAAGAGGCTTGTTTGCTTTTGCCTCTTGAAAAATACTGAATTCTTTCAAAAATGCTGAAATTCTTGTGCAAAGATATCATTACAAGTGCCCTCCTGAGCAATCTCTTGATGTCATTAGTGTTCTTTGTGAGCTGGAAGGAAGTTGCACCTCAAAAGAAGCAAGAAAGGATTAAAAATACTTAAAAATAAATAGAGATTAGAACATCAATGCTTCTTCTGCCTTTGTAGCATACTGAAGTGCTACTGCTAATGAAAGTAAAAGGTGCAGCATAACATTTCATAACTCTAAAAAAAAATCTAACTGGTAACTGAATTAGGAAGAGATATTCAGACAAAACCAGTTTGAGCAGTCTTGGATCCTAATTTTTTTTTTTTTATGTTCAGTGTAGTTTCATCACATTGCTGCATTTTCAGAAACAGCTAAAAATGTATTTCTTGTCCATTTCTGAATCAAAGGGCACATTTAGGAAAGCAGTATAGCTAAATTATTTGAATAGTTTGCATCCCTGTGGAGTAAAGAAGTAAAAAGAAAAGGAGAGGGAGAATTAAATCACTTTTATACTGATGCTAGATGGTTTAGTTATATCTTGTGCAGGCTATCATCCATCATCACACTCGTTACTGGGCATGCCCACTTTGAATAGCTGATACATACAGCTCTCTGCAAAGTCTTCTGCCCAGTATGTTTGAAGGTATTTCATTTGGCTCTGTCATATTTCCTTGGAAATTTCCTTGGAAATCTAGCTTCATTTTAGCTTCTAGTTTGGGTTTAAGTGCATACTTGCTTTTTCTTTTATGAGATACAAGTACTTTGTTTATGGAGGTTCATTTAGCCTCAGATTGAACTGGTGCTCTGATTAGTTCCACAGATCATACGTAGCAATATCATTTAAGACTGCAAGATATCTTATAAATATATCCCCTAATATTGCATACTTGACTTTCATCAAACTGAATTTTAAATGTATTTAACAAATAAGATACCTATAATGCCTCAGTCTATTTAATGTTTTGAGTTACACAACTAGTAATATATAGAAGGGCTTCAAGAAAAGAGTTTCTTCCTTCTTTGTTGCTATGATTTTTTTTTCCCTTCATGAGATGCACTTCTGTTTTCCTTCACTTTCCAAATAACCTGGAGAATTTATAGGCTGAACAAGTGGGGCATGCTCCAGGAGAGTGTTCAGGGTCAGAAATAAAAAACTCACTTTTTTATAGTATCCCCAGAGTTTTTTTAGAAGTTTTATGTCTTCCTGTATTCCAAGGTGCATAAAACGTTCTGAGTTTCCTTTAACAAAGTATCAGTAGCATTCTTTTTAAGTTTTATCATAATGTGCAACTGAAGCCACAAAGAGATTTTGGCATGAGTTTTATGAACTACCATGACCTGCTCTACAGTTTAGTGTGTGTATGTGCACACATGTGGGCACGGGTGTTGCTTCCTACCTGCTCTTCCCCGGTTCACTTCTTAGCAGTGCTATTCTCCATTTCCCTGGGTATTGTTTATGGTTGACAGTAAATGGTTAGGGACGGTGAAGAGATTACAAATGTTCCACTGGCATTTGGAAAGGTCCATATGGGTAACACAATGGCTGTACGACAGAAGCTGAAGTGGGCTGGGGACTCTCTGAGGGATCATCCAGCAGAAAGGCATGCTGACCAAACTGAGCCCACGTTATTTGATAGTGGCTTCACAGAGATGATTTTTGGGAGGGTAAATTCTGGAGAGAGGATACAAGTGGTGAGAGCTGGCTGTTTAAGAAGAGAAGGAGGGATCTGCACAGAGAGGACCAAGCACGTGCAAGGATTTGGAGGGAAGGGAATCCTGAGGAATGCAAGATGTGAGGTGTGTGCATTGCTGGGCTGAGCAGAGGTGCTCATGACGCGGGGGCACTCAGGGCAGTCTGACCTCGGCAGGCCCATCGGCGCAGCGCTGCGTTCATGCCGCTAGGCTGCTTGCAGGACAAAGCACACGGTCTCACGTGGCACCCTGCAGGCTTGCTGTTCTGGGACCTCTCCCGTGATCTTCCTCCAGTGCTCTAATTATAGAGCTGTTGATCCTGCAGCACCCTTCCTTTGCAGGAGGACTGTGTCGTGCTACTAATTTAATAGTGCGCACCTCCTCTTTATAGTGTTGGAAATGCTTTGGTCAGCACTTCAAAACTTGAGCAGCTGAAATTAGTCCTCTGTAGGTAGAGACATGATTATGTGAAATGGCTTGGGGCTGACTGGGGCTTGGGGTGAAGGGGAGAGTTTGGGGTGCCAATCCGTTGGCATTTTCATGAATCAGAACAGCAGGCAGTCAGTCTGCTCACAGGCAGCTGACAAAAGAAGGACTTAGAAACCTAGCCATAAAAGAAATATTTTTGTCTTTCATACTTCTATACTACATTATTACATTTTTTGTATATTATAGAAGTGAACATGATGACATAATTCACTGGAGTACTGATGCCAAATGCAGTGATGCTTTTCAATGACAGTGAAAAGTGGCAAGGATGGTGAAGTGTTCATATATATATATATATATATATATCTTTTGAGCAGTATCTGCTCTTGTAGAACAAGAGGGCACTTTTATTATGTGAACTTGTGTTATAGTTGACACGATGTGCAGCTAGAGTTCAAGAGAGGTCCAGTCATAGTTGACTGAGTGGTTAATGGCCACATGGTAAGGATAACATTCATTTCCATTTAAGAAATGATCAGGTTAGACTGCAAGTACATTTTTAGTTCTAGCAGGGGGAAGGTAATGCCTATATATGTCATATATAAGATAGGGATTAATTTATTTTTTGAGCAAACTAAGATTTTCTGCCTCCTTTTTAGGCAGCCTTAGACTGACTGTAATATTTTAGCACTAATGAAATCTTTCATTAAAGAAAACACTTGATTGGAAGACCAGCATTCCAAATGATGGTGCCAATATTATTCTGTCTCCTGTTATTGAATTGCTTTGTGCACTGCACATGTTACTGTTTACAAATGACAAGCGAAGCAAGAGGCAAGACAGTATATTTCTACCAATGGTGAAAATTTAATAAACTAGGACTGTAAGCTTCTGGGTGTCTGTGACTTAGCTGTGCAACAGCCAAAGAAAGAGGTTTTGGTTGCTTTGTTTTGCATTTGTTTTTCCTGCCCTTCATAATGCCAGCTGCAAAAGTCTGATCAGTAGAACCGTGTAAATGGAAAATGTTACTGGTAGGGTGGTGAAACAGGCCAGTGTACCTGAAAATTGCTCATACCTGTTACAGCGGAGATTTCTTGACATGTGAGATTGCACAAACTCGAATCAAAGATTTGCAAGCACACACTGTCTTTGAAGTATTTGAATGGGAAAATGCAGTTTTCCCTTCTTGCGCTAAACCCTCTACCTCTTGCTGGGTGGAAAGAGTGATCTAGAACAAAAACTTGGAGACCTTGTCTAGAAATGATTGTGGATCGGTCTTTAAACCAAAATAAAAAGTGTTTTTTTTTTTTTTTTCTTTTTTTTTGAACGGCCAAACGATTTAACTTGGAAGAAAAGGAAGAGAAGCCTCAGTGATGGTAGCTGTCTCATTAATGTTGAGCAAGCCCACGTCAAGTAGAAATGGCAATCACTGATCTCGTGGTCATTTATGCTTTAACGCTGACAAAGGTACAGTCCATATTAGTTTTACTGGGCAGCGGAGGAGACCAGGCTCCTTCAGGTTCTTTTGGCTCTGCAAGTCTTTGCACATGCACTTGTTCACATGCACTTCATGTATATGCATGCCCCATGGAAAGCAGTTGCTGCCTCAGGCAGCGATGCCCCCGCATAGCTACTTGCCCTGAGTTTGAATAAGTATTTACATGACAAGATGCTGAGTTGGAACATGTTATTTTTCAGCTGAATTAGTTCCCTGGTATTCAGCGTGCAGCCGCACCAGTGCTCATGCTGCTCACGCTGATGCAAAGCAAGCGGTGCTAGAGGGGCAGGAGGGAACAGAAGCAGCAACTGCTTTTGAAGGTTTAATTGGGAAAGCATCACTCCAAGATTTCAGCAATCGCACCAAAAAGAGTTGTTAGGATAGTAATTAGTCTATTGTTAGCATTACTTTTTTGCCTGTTAAAGGGACTCTGCAACTGTTCTCCTGGGCTCTGGCAATCTGGTCCTGGAGTGGCCGCTTGGGCGCTTCTCCTCCGCTCTCCAACCCGCCTCGGCATCTTGGTGCCACGGCTGCAACCTCTGGCTACCCTCCTGCCACGTCTGCTCGAACCCAGCTTCCCGCGGCAGCCTCGGTTCTGCCGTCGCGTGCCCGCGCTCTCCCCGAGACAAATCACCCCTGCTGCTGCTCCTCTTGCTCCCCGCGCGGCTCCTGGCTGCTCAGCCCTCCCCGGCCCGCGCTCCTCGCCCTGCTGCCGGGCCCGGCCCCTTGCCGCAGCCCCTTCCCGCAGCCCGCAGGATGGCGGCCGCTTGCTCCGTAGGCGCCTTCGCTCCCCTTTGCCACATGCGGCGCAGCTTGGGGCAGTTTGCGCCGCTATAAATTGGAGTTCACGGTAACGTGCAATGTATTGGGCAATGTCGCTGTATTTAAATGACAAACGTCCATATCCATAAACAACAACAACAACAACAAACATAAGCGGTGATAACAAGATGACTCGGTCTCTGCAGTCTTAATGACTTCCATAAGTCCTTGTCTATAACTGCAATCTATTTAGGAAAGCAGAAACCTCTCCTGTCTTCAGCGGGTCTTAGATCAAGCCACGTGTTTTCCGACAGGCTACCAGCCCACCCACCACCCTCCGTCTTCATCGTTTATTTATTTTTATTGTGACAACTTCAAATTATATTTTTTTCCCCTATTTTATTCTCAGAACTTATTTTGCTTTTACAATGATCTCTACCAATAAAGTATTTGCAAGGAAGCAGATGGTGATCTTATTTTCTTTGCTTTGAAAGGACAGCACTTCTCAGTTTAGTAAGCAAAGTGAGCCCCTTGTGGCATTCAGCACATCGAGAAGGATAGATCAAGCATCACAACGCAGAGACAGTCCGCTTTTGTCATTAATCGCTACAGCAGCAAGTATATATTATTTCTACAAAATGGCTGAATTACATCCTGACAGTTAATACAACTAACAGTCAATAATGACGTAGCTTTCCCAATGGCCACTAATTCATTTTCAGTAAAACTAAATCTTCAGTGATGATACTGGTTTGCAAGACCTACTATTACCCTTCCAGGTATATAAAGAAAAATATTTTTAAACGGTGTTTTCTGCATTGAGACAATAGATCATAAAAGAACTATTTACCACTAGATGAAAGGACTTCTCCAGCACAGTATCTTTACAGATGAGTGGGTCATTTCTGGCAAAACTTCTTTATTTGAATTGCAATTAGGGGAATAAGGTTCCTGCTAATCTTGAAATACAGTTCAAGAAGAATTCTGCTTCTGAATGACTTCTACAGGAAAAAAGTCTAAAGAATGGAAATACTTCATTTTTTTTTTTTTTCTAATTGAATCACTTAGCATGTTTCTTCATAGTAAATAAACTATGTTTTGTTTTTGTTAACTGTCATTAACCATTTTGAAGTGATATTCTTTGTAATAAGTAGGGTGTGTTCTCCTTTTTTTTGTGCTTTAATTTGAAGGTTGCTTCTTTCATAGGTGATTGTCAAAGATGGGAAGGCCTAATGCTTTTACCTTTTCAGGTGTATAATGGTAGATGAAAGCATAAGCTTTCTGACAGAAATATTGAAACCTGCTTTAAAGTTAAATATTAGCTTCAGCGATGGTGAACGTTAAGTTGAATAGCTACAGATGATCAAAATGATAATTGGGTTGCACGCCCATATGTGATGAGAGAACTTGTAATAAATATTCCAGACTACTAGTGATATATTCAACAACCGCAATATTTGTTATTCTTGAAAGAGCTGGTCCTTCTTCCTTCAAAGTAGGATTTAAGTGTTGTATCCAGATGTGAGGTTTGTGTAACAAAGAACTGTAGCTGCTAACCCAAGAGTCAGGTTCATGTCCATGTGCAGTACTGCACAAGTAAGATTTTCTATTTGGTTTCAACAATTTTTTTGAAAGGAAAAAATTGCAGAATCAGGACTGCAACTGTCCTGGAGACTATCTGATGATGACTGTAGTAATTGATAGATTTGATATCAAAGATATTCTAAATGACCTGTTTGCAAATCTTTTATCTATCTATTACCTACCTACCTATAACTATTTAATTGTTTCTGAAGATTGGTGGAAGGAAACAATTGCAATTTACTATAAATGTAATGTGTTTGTGCTTATGTGCCAATACTTTATTTCTGAGTTTGGGTCTTCTGCTGAAGTTGTCTGGAAATAATCCATGGTGCTATTTTCATGGTTAGATATACCTCCGTGTAGCTTAACCTTTTGTGCATTTTTACTTTGGTAATAAAATTAGTCTCTTGGCCTGACTGATTTTTTTTTTTTTTAATATATATCTTTTGCTTTTAATTTCTGTAGTTATGGATCCTCTACAAACCTCTGTAAGCTGCTTCCAGTGTTGACTAAGTGATGATGCTATATTTAAGCATTTAGGTCAAGCATCTGTTCATGACTTAATGAATAAAGGAATAGACAGGATGACATTAAGTATCTCTGAGATCTATTTCATATTGTGTCTGTGTCTAAGATCTATGTTTGTCTATGTCACATGAATTTGTCATCCAAATTTGACCACAAGTTGTCTTTGTTGTCTGCCAGCTAGAATAAAATGTATGTTATACAAGTACATACTACAGTGCCCGCCAGCAGAGAGAACTGCAGTCACAAGTAGCGCATGAAGCCACCACTGTGTTGTCCTTGGTCTTTCAGTGTCTGTTGTTTTAATTCATCGTAACAAACAATTATGAAAGCATGTATCAAAATAACATCTAATTTTAATATGTAGTTTGGCAATAACAAAGCAGCAATGTAATAAACCCTTTATAATATATGGCATAACTGGTGACTGCAGGTGAAATGTAACAATTTAATTTGCTCCATATATTCTTCTGACACAAAAATGGTGGGAATGCTGCTGCAGCAGCTCACGATTGTTAAAAGAATGAACTTGGTACTGGATTCTGAAGACTTTTGTCACCTAGAAATATAATAGCATTTAAGATAATATTTTATTTCTTGCCTCTCTCTTATCCTCTCTGGATCAAGGTTGAAGTAATCAGACTGATCATTTGAAATTGATACAATAAATTTGTAACATTACAAATTTAAGAGGTTAGCTCCACTCTGTGTTATTTGAGCCAGGGGCTTCCTTATCCTCACCAAAGTCAGGGAGGCTACTCAAATGGTTACATTTAGCCATGTGTTTGTGTACCATTATTTATACTTTAGAAGGAAAGAATGGAATGAGGATTGTCAATGCAATTGTACCAGGTAGAAATTTGAAGGGAAAATATATTAGTTTTTTTTTTTTTTATAATAATATGTGTATATATGTAGGTGTGTGTTTCCATAACACTGCTTAGTAAGTGCACATAGAAATAGGGAGAATTCACTATTTTAAGGTATCAGTGTTTATTATGAAATATATTGATATTTTAATATTTCATAAAACAATACCTCTTGAAGCAACAGTATTTTAGATTATTTTTTGCAATTTTCTGCCTCTCCCCACTGAGTTATGGCTTTGAATATAATAATAAATTATCTTGCACTTATTTTGCTGAATATAGAAATATAATTTATAATCTTCTACCAATTAGCTTTTCTCCTTAGTAGTATTTCTGAAGCATTCACTGCTGTTGTAAAATTCTATTAAGATAAGGAAATACAGAGTGTTAGACTTCCCTGCTTAATTTTTCTTGAGACTATCACACAGCGTTTCTCCCAATAAGCTGGAAAGAGAGAGAATGTAATTTGTACTTTCCAAAGCTTTTGATTTGAACTGATTGGTATAGTCTTTCTAAAAAGCTGAGTAAGTCTTATTACAGTACAAACATGACCTTCAGGAAAAGGTTAAAGATATCTTTAACAAACTACTTTCCCAACCACTCAAAAAGAAGCAGTTAGGAGATGACTGGGCTCAGCTACTCAGGTAAGAAACCCTCATTAATTGTCTATTACGGACATACTCATTATCATCAGACGATTGACAATTGCTGATATAAAATCTGGAACAAGCATACACAATCAGCCACCGAAATTGAAGTTCCAGAATTAAGATGCTGCTATTTGGCTTTTATAGCTAATGAGGAGATTTCTGTAGTGACACTGGTAGTCCTAAGAGGTTTAATGGTATCCTTTATGGGTTTTACAGTTAGTAAGATCATGTGGTTTAATTATTTCTGCCATCTTAATATGATCTTCATTCTTTTCACCTTTCACATGAGGAGACTCATTCCTTTTCTCTGAGGATCTAGTGTGATAGACAAAATGTCAGGAATAATTAAAACTAATGATGGCCACACACAGAGATATATTGAGAAGAAATTCAGTCTATCCGTTGTGGAAAATTCCCCCTGGAAATCAGAAATGAAATGTTTCCTACTTGTGTTCAGAGTCCTCCTCATCAGCCTCATCGTTTCATCAGTCTGATACTGTTGTGCTTCTTCAGCCCCCTGATTTATTGGTTTGTGGGAGAGAGGTCAAACATTTTATGGCCTCATGTTGTTTAGGATGGCTCTTTAACTCCCTGGATAGAATGATTGTTTTGAGATGAAAATGTCCCCAGTTTAAAATCCAGTGTCCTGAAATTTGTTGCTGTGGTCCCCAAGTCCCTTTAGCAATAAGAAATACACTTGACTGTGTTGTATAGTTGATACGGCTTTTACACCAAAAATTACTATTATTTGAAAACATAAATTTGGATGCTTTGCAATTCTGATTCATTGTAGGTACTCCAGCAGTTTTGCTTTCATTAGACTCTTGGCAAATGTTCATAACAGCCATATGACTAATAAGGCTTTTCCTAATACTACATAGTTACAGCATAGAAGACATTAGATTTGCTATTCAGAATATGAATAAATTAGAATAAGATATTGTCTTCAAGTGGAATATGAACACTCAGCTCTTCTTTGAATCTTTTGCAATCCTTTCTGCAAATTACTGAGTCTGTTTTGTCGCCATGCTGGGAGCACAGCTGTTAAGGGCACATGGCTATTTAAAAAAAAAAAAAAAGAATTGAAAGTGAGTGGTCCTGTCAATATTAAATAGATATACCGTATTAAGGCCACCTACACTTAGCTATCCCAGGCACTGCTTTTATTTGCGCCTCTGGACTTTGTCAGCCCCGAGACTGGTGAGGGAAGTATGTCGGTGTCCTAGGCCACGGGATGGGGAGGAGGTGACACCAGAGCGCGAGCGACTTAGGGCAAAGGTTTTTTGAACACCTACCATTTTGACAGATCTGCCATGAGTTAGGTAACACTTCGAGTTGAGGGGTTTATGCTAGGAGGACATAGGCTGTTGGGGGAGAGAACTTAAAAGCGAGAGCTGGACAGGCATAGTACTGTGCTTAAATAATTTCCACAACGTGTATTGTGGACATAAGCACGCTGTCTCTCTCATACTTGCTGTGGGAGCAGAGGAGGCCCTTGGTGGAGGTCAGGTAGGAGAGCCCCTCGTCAGACCTGCTTGCCATCCACTCATGGTGCGGAGCCTTCCCAGCTGGATCCTCCTGGAGCAGAGGCAGCCCCAGGAAGAGCCCTCCCTGGGTTGTTCACACCTTTTTAACACTGTTGAGGGAAAGCAAATGGAGTGAGCCCAGAAATATTAAATTTTGTTGCCTTTCTTTTTTTTTTTTTTTTTTTTTTTTTTTCTTTTGAGGTAAAAAGCAAAGGGTTTGTCCCTCAAGCTGAAAATGCAGGACAGTGTAATCATATTTTATGTTGAATTCAACTTAGTATTGCTTTGAGCTGGGTTCTTCAATGTGTAATTGCTCGGGGATCTTCGCTGGAAATCCTGTCTCTGTAGCCTTTTAACCACAGTTAGAAGTGTCCTTGTGTTTGATTTAGATAAAAAGACTAGGAATGAGCTCTAAGTGTGGTACTACTTAGAGATTGTTTTCAAAGGTATTATTTACTTTAGTCCTCAGTGGTCAGATCTTCTCAGTGGTCCAACTTTTAAGCTCCAAATCCAAGCAAAATTTTTACTTTTTCAAGTGTTCATAATTGCAAACATTTAAGAATTTTTGAGTCCAGGAGTCTATTTCCACCATTTTTTGTTCATCCTTTTCCCTATGAGACGGCTACAAAGTACACTTTTAGGACAGGCTATTTTGCAGAGAGAAATATTACTGACTTGGCTTCTCACACCCCAGGAATCTTGGTTGTTATATATGGCATTTCACCTAAGGCATACAAAACAGCTTGTGAAACGGGTCAAGTAAGCATTAAGGACGGCCTTTCCTCCACCTACAGCTATTAGGACTCCTTCCCTTTTCCACCGTTTTAGGAATGGTCAGTGCTCATTCGTCTTCTGATGCTGATGAAGCTGTGCCTCAGGATAAACTTGGGGCATTCTGTTTGTTTTGTTTTGTTTTTTCTTTCTTTCATAAGAGAAATACTGTTAATAAACCAATTACAGACAGGCTGCACGGCATTGCTAGCAATCTACCACACGTATCTCACAGGAGGTTTAACTGGCATTACTTTTAATTTTGCTTATCAACTCCCACTTCTCTCCCTGCCTTTTTGACAGCTGTGACTGAAGTGGAAATTGATTGTAGCTTTTTAAGATCGCTTTGTCATTAGGCTTGTGCTGCTATATTGAAAAGCTATAGATAAAAGGTGGTGATGGAAGAGGTATAGGGATTAAAACCGCACTGTTTGTGTTTTGTATGTGAAGCAATAAGTCTGCCAGATCAAGTTCATTTTCTCCTTGCTATTGTTAATGCTGTTGTAGAAAATGAATGTAGATCTTGTTGCTTTCACAGTATTTTTTCCTTCAGTGCATTTCCATTTGTAAGAGTGTTCACCAGTGCTACAAGTGCACACCCTATTTTTTTGTGAACAAAAAGCAGAAATCTTTGGGAAGAGAAAGAGAATATTTATATCCGCAGAATATTATGTAAGAGAAAGTAGAGGAAGAATACATGAAATTTTTCACCCAGCATCCTGGCAAATTGCAAAGCTGGCAACTGGAATTGAAGGATATATAAAAAGTTAAGCATCACTGTCAGCCTAAATAACTCCTCACCTTCACCCACACACAACTTTGAGTCAGAGTTGCTTTATTTTTGTTCTCTTTGAAAACCCAAAAGGTACCTTGCCTGGCCTTCAAGTAACTCACTTTTTACTGCTGTGTTGGAGGAGGGATTGAAGGATGTGGTTGATTTCAGGCCTTGTAGAGAAAACAAAATTGCTCAATTAAACGCTTCAGAAGGGCTTCATTTGTCATCATGAATTACATTGGCCACTGGCTACTATTAAGAAGGGAAAAGGGAAGGAACAAGGGATCACACACCCTGAACAGGTCGGATCACACCAGCCAGAAAGGTTCATGGTGTCATAAACACTGCAGAGAGTGAAAAAAGACTTTGATAGCTGATAACTTAATTATCTGCCACTATCAGTTTGGAAGGGCTTTTAAACATGTCCAAAGTGTCTACCAAAATTTTCAGCAGGAGTGACAGCAGATTTTTAAGTAAGGATAAAAATGCAGCAGTCTTCCTGGAATAAAACTCTGACAGACTATGATAAATTACCTTATTATAGTTGTTCGCATGACAAATGTACTTGATCAGAGTTTCTTCTTGGGAATAGTTGAGCCTACCCAGAGGCAAAAGTTGAAAGGAAATGAAAGTTAACTAGTAATCCTAAGTGGAATACATTAGAATTTCTCAAAGCAGAAGCTGGGAACCTTAATCAATTGTTGTTTATGCCAATAACAAAACACTTCTCATGTCCCCTCCTTGTTAGACTTCTTCATTTATCTGTTTAATATAATTGTGAGAAATTTCACATCCACATGCTTTTATAATTGACTCAGCTAAATCAAGAGACCTACTTAAAGCCAAGTGTTTTATAAATAGCAAGATTTAGCACTTACCCGTGAGGCAGGACCAGTCACAGAACTCGCTTAAAGTACCTACTTTGAGTACAGAGAATGATGGATAAATTGAAGGACCAAAGGTTTTGGAGATTGTGTTACTTGATTTGGCCACACTTTCACAGCTTTCACTTCCCCATGTTGGGACTACATCTGCCACCTGCCTGGCTTTCCATGTCAGTCTTGCAACCTAGATAATGCTGATTCTCAAGCCAGTTTGGGTCTGTATTTTTGTCTTGATATATCATATCAGTACAGGCCTGGGTCTACACAGACTTATTTCCTCCCATTTTTTCTCAAGTATTTCCAATTAAAATAAACTTAAGATATAGTATCTAATGTAGAATAAAATTCACTCTTTTCAGCCACCATTTATTTTCTGTTTCAGATTTGCAAAACACTAGAAATTAGAGACAATTATTATCACTATTATAATTCATACATTATTTCAAAAGAAACCAACTGCATAAGACCTATTATATTATTATTTAACTGGTCTATTAGATCTACCCTAACCTATAATTCTCTGCTCTGCCCACCTTACAATTTAAACATGAAAATAACTGAAATTTCTTTCCAGAGTTTAGTTAAGGAATAAGCTTACAATTATTGAGGTCTGTAAATATGAATGCCAGACCAAAATTACAAGGAGGAGTCTGAGTCTGAACCCTTCTGGCTTTGAAAGACAAGTCTACAAGTCTGTCTGTCAGGACACTGAATTTATTTATCAGAACAAGGGTGAAATATGAAGAGAAAAAAAATAGTGTCTTTAAACAATCCCCTTGCTTAGGAATTCACATATTGTTAATGAAAAACTCTCCCCCTGCCTCCCAGCTCCTCTCCCTCCAGTAATTTTTTCATTAGCTTGCTTGGCCTATTTTTTTGTTGTTCTTGTTAAAATATGCTAAGTATATGAACAGCCATAAACTGTAGCAATTGGAGAACCCAAATGAAATATAACAAAGAAACTGCCTGTTCCAAAGCCGAGCAGACAAATGCTTCCTCAGACAGTGCAGGGACTTTTCCCGTGGGTACTTCCAAACATCTTGATTTGTTTTTGGCTGAGACAACTGCAAGCACAAGATAGAAGAGTTAAAGGTCCATGCTCTTCTGGGCTTTTCCTTGGCTGCAAAAGGGTGCTCCTGCACCCCTTCTCTGGCTGTCCCCACCTTAATCTTGTAAAGGGGTAGGAATCTATTGCTTTACCACTGGAAAACTATTCTAAAACTCTGTGATTATATTCAGTGAGGAGCTATAGCATTTCAGATTTATCAGGGCTAGTCACAAAATCAAATGGAATCTGACAAACTGATTTGGTATTAATGGAAATTAAAAATCTGGAAGTGTTAAAACATTGGCACCCTAAAAAATGAAATACTTTTGCTCTTGAAATAAAACTTAATATTTAATAGGGGATAAATGAAATGTATTGGTTTGACCCAGCATTATTTTAATTTACAGATGTTTTTAATAAATCCTTGACTAGTTTTGCTGTTGAGACCTTAAGCATAATATATGCTACGATGTTCTTCTGACTTCTACTAATGCTTCTAACAAGATTCTGGCATAGTAAGCTGATGATCACAGGAATGATATATTGTTCTAACTAATGGAATTTAAACTGTAGTCAAGCTGTAGGTGCAAGCGATATTTTTTGTGAAGCATACATCCAAGGGTTTTTTATATATACTTTTGCTACTCTTCTGATTTAGTTATTGGCAACGTCTTCTAGCCAGAAATGTGAATTAGGGACATTTTTCTATGCTTCTTGATAATTATTATTTTGTTTCAAAACATGATTTGAAAATCAACCACGCATGCGAGAAAAGCTTGTGCTACTGTTTATCTGGGCTTAAGAGGACAGATAGTACATCTGCATGCAGGCTTTCACAACGTGTCAGAAAGTGATTTTCTAAGAGAAGCATTACTTTTGTCAGTGCTTAAATTTAGATTGTGGAAAATAAGATTTTGCTGTTGCATGTTCTTTGTAGTACTACAGTCATAAAGTGCTCAGCATACTTGAATCATCTGTATTGCATTAAAATATATACAGATAACTGAATATTGCCAAAATGATGAGACAAAAAATTCTCATCATTTTTGATAGTAGCTCTAGTAGTTACACAATTCGGAGAATAGAAGTGAGACTATGCTTGGATCAAAAGGCAATTTTACTGTCCCCATAAATACCTGTCCAGACCTAGTACAAATACAATGCCTTAGATAAAAAAAAAACAGCATCTGTGTGGGTGTACTGGAGATGTTTTAGCTCATGCTCTTCACTTATCTCCGCTCTAAAAGCAGCGTGCATAAGCACATCAAGTTAGCGGGCAGCTAGGCCTGTTTGACCAGCCAAGGGGTTCTTAAGCCTAAATATACATTGATTGGATTGGTAGTTGGGATTACGGTCTACCCTGTTTTAATGTCATTTCTGAATTGCTCTGCTCCTTTCAGACCTTTTTAGCAGAGTGTATTTGCTTCAGGCATGGCTCCAGTAATAGGTCAACGTGTGGGAAGGAAAACTCTCCGACTTACTGCTGTAGAAACATAGTAAAATTAATAATATAATGAAACTATGTAAAAATCTTTAAATAGATAACACTGTTGCAAAAAGTAATGCATCTCTGCCCTAGCTCGGGCAGATTGCCTCTGAACTGCGCCTGTACTTTCTCACACTTTTTCAGCTGCCTCCTTTTGAGTGTGCAGCCATATCACGCAGTTGGCTCTGGATATATGCCTGGAATTCCACCTCCCTCCTCATGCGTCTGTAAGTTAAGAGGAAGACGATTATCAACAGCCTACCCCCGGGTTTCACAAATGAGTTGAGAGCCGTCTTGCAAGGTCTCTCAGCAGGCTAATCCCGAGCCTTCGTGCCGCAGCACAGGCGGGATGCAGCCCGCATCTCCCTGGCACGGCAGGATTTGCTCCGGGCTAAGACTGGCCTACGTTTTGAGCGCTCCTGCCTGCCCAGCTTCAGCGTGGGTTCGGCAGGGGCTAATTTGCGCCCGTTTTCTCCAGAGGTAAACGGGGTCGCTACAACTGCCGTGTGGCTAGAAAGCGTTGCTGTCTGCCGCCTTGGCCCGCCTTTTATCCCCTTCTGCTGCCAGATTTTCCGGATCCCTCCGGCACGCCAGCAGCCAGGTCAGCACCACTGCTTATCACATTAACTTGGCTGATCGTGGCAGGGAGGGGGAGCAGCGGACGAGGCCGGGCGCGCGGCCAGGAGAGGCGGGGGGACAGCTGCGGCCCCGCGGAGCCGCCGTCTCCTCCACCGGCACCCCCAGCCTCCGCGGCCCCTCCGCCGCGCGTTGCGGCATAGGGGCTGCTGATGGCACCGCTTGTCCGCGCTCCCTTCCCCACAGCCGCACTCCGTCCTGGTCCCGCTTATATTCCACCGCTGAGATAGTTACGCCTGTTCCTGTAAGGAGCTGCGGTGTTTTTTGATGGATGATCCCAATAGAAAATAAGATTTGATGTTGCATTATTTAAGTCGGTGGCATTTTCTCCAGTGTTTCACTAACTCAAAGGGAACAGGTTTAAGTCATTATGATTCAGGCCCACTTTTAACAAAAAACAAAATTCCCATGCGGCTGATCTGGTGTTTTCTGCTAATGTGAATAATGCTCCCTACACTTGCATAAAAAAATAAGAATAATAGTTGGCATTTCATTCTTTCTTAGGGCTGAAATAAAATAAGGTACTAAGGTATTTCATGGTGTTCTTTGAAATTGTTCCATCTATTGTATGTTTATGCAACAGGTAGGAATGCAGCTAACACACTTAAGCTGTGTTTTTAGCTAAACTGCTAGCTTGATTACAGGAAAAATCGCTCCACAAAGCAGCAGGGAACTCTGTGTGGACTAAAGCAGAACATGTTTACAACAGTAAATGCAGAAGGACATGACCCATTTAAAAAATTTATTTTATTTTATTTTATTTTTTATTTTTGTCGTTTTTGTCTTTGCTGGGGGCAGATGCAAGCCAGACACGTGGAAACTATTTTCACTCTGCCTGTGACAGCCCAGTAGCAGAAGTAGGGCTGCATACGTCTCTTACCTTGTGTGAATTGCTGATGTGTTCTACATGGTCATTTTTTTGTGTGTGTTTCCTAGGGAAAAAAATATATATGTATATTTTTATCTATGGGATTCAAAACTGGCTTGCGCTCTTCTATATAAACATACTTCTAAATGCTTATAGATAATATTAGATGAATTTACTCAACACATTTTGTCTTGCTCCTTTTGCTGTTAATATAGTTAACTGTGTCAAGTGAAACATGTGCAAAGCATGCCTCTGTTAGAAGTGCACATTTGCAGGAGGTATCATCTTTACTGATAACTTACTTATTCATAATAATTAAAAAAAAAATGAAAGTAAAAGGGTGATGTAGTCTTTGTGCCAGTTACTGAATTATGCTATCCAAATGTGTTCTCATGTTCGGTGTACAACAATGCTTAAAATGGAAAATCTGATTGAAAGGTTGAAATGGCACAAGAGGGTTGTTCCAAGTGATTAAGCGCTAAGCTGGCAGACCTGGCTGAAACAACACTTTGGACTGGCTTCGTGTTCCTTGGGTTCAGATGTTACTTCGGCTGATGAGTTCTATTAAGCGTTATAATAAGACAAAATAATTGACAATAGTCTGCCAGCCTTTTACATGTTTTTCCCTTAAAGGCCTTTCTAATTGATACTTTTGCTCCACATTTCTGTTCTTGAATAATTTAGTACCTTTCACTGAGTCTTATTTTAGGAAGAAATAAATTAAATTGGCAAAATTAAAAGATGTCAGGAAATAGCAAAGGCATATCAGGAAAATTAACCCAAAATATGAGACTTTGAGTTTTTATTTATGATTATGTCTTTTTTTTTTTTTTTTTTTTTTTTCCAGAAGTGTCTATTTTGCATTTATTTCAGATATTTAGCTTATTGGTCTGCATTGTATAGGCTCGGTCATACGGTACTTCTGTTGAAATTTTGATAAAGCGGTTAAATAGAAGAGTGGGTGAAACCGCAAATTAACTGAATGGATAGACTTGGGTCTAATGCTTTTTAGCTGTCAGCTGCTTGTTTTGTTCTGCTTAATTTAGCTGCTTTTCGGCTCATAAACTTCAAAGTCAACCCAAAGTCGAGCTGGGGAAGATTCCCGTGATACAAGCAACCCTGACCAGTCCAAGAACTGTAAGCAAGGCCAACATCTATGCAGTCTGCACAAGTGGGCTGAAGATGTAAATATTTACCCTTTCCTTCTTCTGGTCTTGAGCTCAAGGGATTAATCTGGAAAGTGAGATTTTATTTTATTACTGTGGAGTGTTTTTATTGGATTTTTCCAAATGTATTTTAAGAAAGATGTATCAGTTTATTCAATACTACTAATTTCTGCTGTGCCATGCAACAAGCACTGCTGTTAACTACTGACTAGTTGGGGTATTTTTTGAACCCAAGTTGATCCCTGGATGGCAGATCAACTTTTAATCCATGGAATAGGGAAAACTAAGGAAAAGTGCTTTTTTTTTTTTTGAATCTTGGATGTGTATATGTACACCCAAAAGATGCAGACATATTGTGCATTACAAATATCCTTCAAAAGAGTGGAAGGGAGGGTTTTGCAAAACGATTTGCCCTTCTTTGCCTGGCTACACTTTTTTTTTTTTTAATCCTATCTTAAACGTAGCACAGGCTACCAATTCCTTTGAAACCTAATAAGGAAAAAATGAGCACAACCTCCCTCTCTAAACACTGTAAACTCTCAGAACTGTGATTGGAAAGAATACATTAAATTCTTCAAAGAAATAATAGAGGTACCCTCAAACATTGGTGTGCTTTTATATAACTATATCATACAATTTCTATTTCCATAACAGCTGTAAAACTTTTCTCTCTTTAAATCATATAGAAATGAACTTTAAATTTTTTTTAGAAATCTGTAGGATGACTTTTTTCCTCATACTATTTCCTGTTTATTTAGTTCACATTTATACAAAATACCCCATCAAGCTAGCTTTATTTGCTCCAAGTATAACCTTTTGATTATGTTAAACCGGAGTGTGTCAATGCCGTTTTGGTACCCTAGACTATAGCACTGTCTCTACTAATTATTACACCCAAATTGCTTCTACTCATAAATATCAGCTATTCAGTGTCCAAGTAGACAATATGTGGTTTTGTCTTATCCTATTCCCTCCTT
>VZSV01000027.1:2225111-2348212 GCA_013398735.1 Nothocercus julius | reverse complement strand
TTTTTTTTTTTTTTTTTTTTTGTATATATAGGCATGTGTGTATGTGTGTGTGTATGTAGGGCCTAGCTATTAAAAGCTGTAGCTGTTTTACTATTTCAGATCTAAGTAATATATCCCCCTATTTATTCTCTTAAAATCTGTTTTTCTTTTTCCAACATCATTTTTTTAACTTTTGTCATGCAATATGGAAGAGTTGGTGCCGATGATTGTTTGTGTAATAGTTATTAATAAGAGTAGAATAATACACATCATTAGAAACCATGCATGCAAACAGATTTTTGATTCTGCGGTTTGATGGGGAAGTCTGAAAGGAGGGGTAAAAGGACACACCAGGAAGAATATTTCTCTGCAACACCTATATATGCTACATCTTAGACAAATTCTCTTACCGCCTTCTGAACAGGAAAGATATGTAGGCTTGTGATGGCGCGTGTAGTAACAGGGCACGAGGACGACAAAGACTTTCTCAGAATCAGCTCTGCTCTGTCCCAGCCGAAGTCCCACTTCGGAGTTTTTTTTTTCCCCAAACTTTGCCTCTAACAGGGATTATTGACAGCAGCGTGCAGAGATTCGCCAGCATGGGTAACTACTGCTTGGGAACATGACAGTCTAGTGCTAGCACGGGACAGTCTACTGTTAATAGGAACTATTGCCCAGGAGGTTTGGCTGCTGGCTTTGTAAAGCTTGGCAGAGCACGGAAGTTTCTGATAATGATATTCCAGAGGGATTATACGTGGGGTACAAATGGCATTTCCTTTTTTTTTTTTTTTTTTTTCTGTCTCTTGTAGATTAACTGGTAATGATCTCAAGTGGCCTGAAAAGATATATGATGTCAGAATTTTAACAAATTCAGGAAAGCTTTTGGAATGGACAGAGAAACCTTCGGGTTTTGATCATCATGAGTATTATTGGACTTAGGAGATAAAGAATTTAAAGGGCGTTTTGCAGTGCTGAGTATGAGAGTATGATGACAGAAGGTTACTGCTGTGTATTTCAGCAATGCCTGTTTTGCACATTCATTGTCTGTTTGCTGAATTGGTTTCAGTCAGTCAGCAAAGAAACAAGAAATATGTCAGATCCTTTATATCCAGATTAAAGCACCGTTTCCTTCTTCCTACTTAAAATATATTTAGCAATTTCTAAATAAAGAACATTAATATTTTAAGATCTAATTATTCTGATGTTTTAAAATTCTAAACTGCTTCCCCTTCATCTGTCTTTAAATGATCACGCCACCATCCTCACAGTTGATAACTCTTGCCAGAATGCCGTACAGTTCTTCCAGGATCCTAAACCCTTTATTGGAGGCTATGGGGATGAAATCAAGCAGCTTTGCTCTAGAATAAAATCACAGACACAAACAACTGAAACATCTATTTACCATTGGAAAAGTTTCGCTTTTTCTCCCCCCTCCCCTTTTTTTCCCCCCCGAAAAAGAGCATCACTCACTCCTTATCTCTTGGTCATGAGTCTCAAGGAAAATCTACAAAAGACCTTAGAAAAGGAATAAGGAATTTTCCTAAGCTAGTTCATACAGTCTGGGAGTGTAAACTTGCTTCTCTACTTGTTATTAAAAGACTCTTGAACTCAGAGGGGAAAAAAAAGAAGAGTGGCGTTATAAAACCTCAGTTTCACAAGTTTCCATAAATGTCATCAGCAAGAGAGAAGAAGTCTCAGATTTGCTGCTCTTTGTCCTTCCACTGTTCATTGAGAAAATGGGTGAGATTTCTCATAGAGAAGCAGAGTCAGGTTAAACTTAAGGTTGGGTTGCAGAGACAATTTCTCTCCAAATAGGCCAGTTCCCTTTCCCCACTGAGGGTTTTTGCGCTCTCAGTGGTACCATTTCAACCCAGATCTGTCTAAATGCTGCAGTTTTAAAAAGGAAGGAGAACAGAACAGATGTTAAGTGAGGTTTAGAGCAGCAAGTGTCACCAGGCAAATCTGAGGTTGTGCATGGCCACCCGAAAGTAGCACACGTGAAGAAACTACAGTCTTGGTGGCGAGAAGGAAAGGAGTGTGTGTGGACTTCCTGGAGTTGGGAAAACTCTTAATGGGGCCTCGCCCCCAAGGGGGCCGCAGCGCGGAGGCCCAGCCCCAGCTGTGATAGCTCCCAGCCTGTGCCTGGGCTGCGTTTCGGTGTCTCCAGGGCAGAGCTAAGGCAGCACGTGGGGCCTGTTGGCAAGAGGCGGACAGCAGGGGAAGCGTGAGGCCACCCGCGCCCCCCGGGGACGCGTGGGTGCGACGGGCAGCGCGGGGAGCAACGGGGCCGTGGGGCAGCAGCTCCTGCCAGAACATCAGGCAGTCGGAGGAGGCTGGATGTACTGAAGGAAGAGCGGTGCCCGTCAAGGGCTGGGAGGCTCGGGAGGAGAGGTTTTTGGGGAGGCACGGGAGGCAGGTGCACACACGGATAGGCTTTGAGGTTATATGAGAGACCCCCAGGGTGTGCAGCACAGCATCCTGAGGGAGGGAGAAGTGAAGACAAGAGAGAAAGTAAAGAGACAGGGGACACGCCGGCCCTGCACCTGGGATTCACCCAGCACGACTAGAAACCTCTGTGCTGACCCACGCAGCTTTTCATCTCTGCATTGAATCAGTAGTGTAATCCATAACACTGCACATACCTGTGACGAAGAAGTTTTGGTATCCAAACCTACTTAGTTTCTGCTCTGTTGATGTAGTCTTAAACCAGGCAAGTCTGAAAAAGAGGAAGTTTTCTCAAAGCAGTTGAGGGACACTTCTGCAACATGCTTCTAGACAGCCAGACTGTGCACTCTCTCAACGTTAGTTACCTCCTGGGATAAAGGAGGGCTTGCTGGAACATACTGTGTGCCTTTAAACAGGCAAAGAGGCTGCTTAAAATGGAAGAAGTGAACAGAACTGAAAAATAGTAGCAACAAGACATGTATGGGTAATGAAGAAAAATTAAGAAAACATCCCTGGAGAAAAGATTGGACAGGGTTTTGTAGCATAGGGGAAGAGAAGGTAGTTTAAGTGCAGGGATAATAGCAATGCGTAAGAAAAGAAAATTGTAGGACTTGCTTTCATATGGAAGCTCAGGAGACCTGAATGAAGAGAAATCCGGGTGGTGGATATCAAGTGATGTATCACCATTTGTGTTGTGAAGTGTTGGCTCCTAAGTACTGTGAAAACCCGTCTGTTGGTATTTAGCACTTGCTGTATTGTGCATAAGAAGTTAGAGCTAAACCCGGAAGCTTACAGCTTTTGTGGGATTCTGTGCAAGGTTTTGCAAAATCATAAAAATCACAGCACTTTATAATTTTCCGTTTTCCAGGCTTTACCACCCTGAAATGTAGATTCCAGCACAGCAAGCCCATATGGTTTAGGATGTGGCTTAAAATTATAATTTAAAGGGTACTCTGTTTTATTTTTCCCATAAGGGAGTCTTGGTTGAGGCCCCGGTAATATACTGAAACACTGTGTGTATGTTTGTACAGCTGGCAGGATCAAGGTTTGAATTGAACCAGGAATTCATATTCCTTAATCTAAACAGCTCTTAGAAGAACTTGTGGTTGCTCCACTGCTGTCATCACTAAATAACATAAGAGATTGTGTACCATTTAAAGGATATATTTGTTCCAAATTATGAATTTTCTGGTTTATATACTATATAAAAAGAAAGTACTGTTATTTCTTCAGACATTTGAGCATCATGATTCTTCATATTACTGACAAAATATTGTGGTGTATTTGTTGTTGCTGGCTGGAAGAGAATTTGGAAGACAAACTGACACCACAGTGTTTTTGCACTATCATTAGGCAAAAATCAGTGCAGACTGAGGTGTTTAAAAACTGCCTTTGATTTTAAAATTTTGAAAAAAGAATCATCCATGCATGTCCATTTGTATAAATGGTGTTACACGCAAAGCACAAACTAAGAAGTTTTAAGATAAGAGTTTAAATCAAGGCTAATATGATATAAACAAGCATAGATTGTGGATTTTTATTGCATGATTTGGCTTTTGTGCTTATTTGACTGCAAAGATACAATTTGTCGTCATCCACCATAGAGGGAAAATGACAACGCTTTGCTGGAAGATGCTATCAAATCTCTTGGATCATAAGTATGTTAAAAGGACAGAATTTGCTACCTAGCTTGTTGGGTTTTGGCAATTCTTTTCTAATGCACAAAATGTATGGTTTGAATAATGCTGTAGATTAATTCTAAAACAGTGTCTTTGTGTGTTCTAGGTAAGAAAATACCAGGGTTCTCACTATAATCAGACTACATCAAGGTAATTGATTTCAGCTGTCTGAAAGCTTTGATGGGATTATAATTATGTGTGCGTGTGAAGATCGCATTCGCTTGCATATGAAAGTTGTGTGAATCATTAATAGATGTGATTTCCTGAGAAAGCGAGGCCATCTCCATCTCTACCTTCAGCAAATGTTGACAATTTAATAGAAAGAAGCATGACAACATGCACCAGTGTCATTAGCTGCATTCTACTCTCGCCTGTTAAAAGTCCTTAATTCATGTTGTTGTCATACTGCCTATAGTGTGAATGTCTATACATACACAAAGAAAGATGAAGACAACAATATGATTATTTTGAACAGAGACTTAAAAAAAAAAAGAATAAAGGGAATAGATAAATGTAAGTAGTAAGGTACTATTAATATCTTCCTGTAAGCCATTGTTTTTGTTCTATGAATACTCACTAGGACTTTCTGGCTCAAAGAACCAAATTCCTTTACCTATTTTTAGAGAGGAGACAAATGACATATTTGGTAAGTGCTGGTTCAGGGGTAAAAAGTTGCTATACTAAAGAGTTTCTGTACCAAACCAGTTCTTTACCCAAGCTTACAGATTTATATTATAAATACATTTTGAATATAGACAACTTCAAAAAAAAACTTCTTTTTTTTTCTTATGTTTTTTGTCTTAGATAAGATATATGGATGAGTCTTGTAAGAGTGTTTTATGTTAAATAGACAGTTTGAACCTCATTTGTCAACCTGATTATTTAACTAAGAAACAAGGAATTCCTTGTAGTTAAACAATGAGCAGTGATTTCATCCAAGATAGAATACTATAGAATGCCTGTTACCTCCAACTTTCTAAAATTTTAGTGGAAATTATGTTAAAATTGATATCTATCTTTTTTTCCCATGAATAATCTGTAATTTTGCAGTCCTTGATACGGAAACATAATTCCTTCCAGGAAACATAATTTACAAGATCTTGAAACAACAAAAGTTAGATTTTTTTTTTCTCATTGATTTCATTCTATCTTTAAAAAACAACTTTAAGAAACATTGATACGAACCATATCTTTGATAATGTTGTATTCAAATTTCAGCAATTGAGATTCCATCTTTGTCTCCAGTATCTAAACGGTTGGATACTGGGAAACATAAAATCCTACAGCTACATAAAGACAAGTAAACAGCATAAATCTTTTACTGCTAGGTGGAATGCTGTAATGAATCTAAATGTCTTTCTAAAAATATGTTTTGGTGAAACGGGCAGAGATTTCAAGATTCTTTAGATAAAATAGGAGTCATCCAGAGTTCTTTTATGAGCAGAATTGGGACTGGTTTGTCTTTCTTTGTCCAGCTGCATTTTAAATGCCCTGTCAGTGTCATTAGATCAGCAGAAGATCGATAGCTATTGATTTAGCAACATCTGCTGTTCTGTGATGTACTTCTAGCAGATGCTCTTACTTTAAATGTAATATGTTATTTGTTTTAATCTTGGAGCACGTAACCTGCAGCAGGTGATGGTAATATTGATGCAGTGCGGATTTTGAAACTGAATTGTGTGTCTATGATCAAATTAGCGTCTGTTAATCATGCAGATCATCATTAACTTTTAATATGGTTGAAGTTGGAACACTTCTAAAATTATTCCACAAATTGGCATGCAGAATTCTTCCAACTGGAGGATGATTTTTACCTTTGCCTTTTTTTCTTTCTTTTGCCTCTCCCATGGCTCCTATATCCCCCATAGCCATGGTGGTTTAATGAAACATGGTGGTTTAATGTTTTTACATGTTGTACCATATAAAGTGTGACGGGTAATGAGAACAATGTCCAGTAATAACATCTATAACTTAGTTGAATTTGTCTGCATAGCAATCTAACAGCAAACAGTGAAAACGGAGATAATTTTAAGAGAGTCACAGTGATTTCATGCTTTATGTCAGTGTGTGATATGATCTGAGATAAATACAATGCTGATAACATCTAATATTTTTTGTAGTCTAAATTACTTCTAGATAAAAATGTTCCTCTTAAAACAGGAATATTAGAAACAGAATATTGTGCAATACACAATACTCTTGAACCTGTTTCCACAGCAGGCATTCCATATTATTCAGGATTAATAAGTCCACTTGTAAGTACCATTTCCTTCTTCACAAGAATAATGGCATACTATTGCTTAACAGGTATGCAAATCCTGGCTTCCATTGTAAAGCAGCAGCAATCAAGAGAAGCTCACATAATGACAGCATCCACTGAATGCTATTAAAATCCTCCATACAAACACAGACAAAAGATTTGGGTGGCTGTAGATGTTTGCTTGCATATTGATGGCTATTTAACCAACATGCAATGTAAAGCTACTTTTCTGTTTAACCATTTTAAGCACTGAAAGAATGTCCAACAGAACCAGATGGGCTTTTATTAGCTTATCATTAATAACTCTGCATGTTTTATGAAATAGAGAGCGCAGAAAATTATGTATCGCCTTTGCTCTTCTGTCAAGTGTCTCTATACATCTTAAGTAATGAAGTTAAGTTTCCTAAGCTAAATAAAAGGTCTACTTTACCTATGTTCAAAGAGAAGTTACAAAACTTCTTTAGGGTTGTATTTCTTTGGTCCTACTAAGATTAATAGAGGTTACTCAGCAGTTTGATGAAATAGCTTATCATAAATGTATTATTGGAATATAGGCTATATAAGGTTATAAACCTATTGTGTATAATTTGTGCTGTGAAGCCTATTGTAATCTACTGACTGTATTTTCCAGTGCAATTTCTGGTCAGTTTTCAGCTTTGGCAACAGTTTGTGCTATAAATCATTATATGAACTATAGAGAGTCTTGGTGTTTCATGTGATTTTCACATACACCAATAACATTAAAACAGTCTTTTTATATGTGACGTTACACTAGTGTAAATTGGATTTTTGTCTCTGCACTTATTCCGAATGGAGGTATGGTCTTTTTGAGATAAAAATGGTTAGGGATAACAGATAATCCTTCCTTATTTGCATCCATAATCTAGGAAAAAAAAAGTAATTGAACAGAACATTTGACTTTACTCCTAAAATAAAATTGCATACTTGCCAGTGCAGGAATTAAGTTTGACTATAAGCAAAATTATTGGGTTAAAAGCATACTGATTTTTTTTCCAGTAAATGACCTAATATTACCATGAATGAAGTATGAATGTTTTTTGGAGAAACACTAATGTAAAATCAAGTTGTTAAAGTGTGCACTTGTATTAAAGATGCATGTGGAATCAAATATGAGTTTGTCAACCTTTCCATTTTGTGCTTTATTTTTCAAAATATAACTTGCTGTTATTATAATTGCTATTATAGTGGGCATATTAAAAAAAAAAAAAATCCAAGTCTTTCACTCAGTAGATGAACAATTAGAAAGGAAGAAAAAAGTTCCAAATTGCCATTATATCCTGTATAATGAAAAAAAGTTAATTATAGCCTTCAGGAACATATTTAATAATTATTATGTACATTTAATAAATGATTGCTACTTCTGTATATAATCTAGATTTTTTTGCAGTTCTGCAAATAGGATATGAATGTAAAAGTATATTTTTAGAGTTCTTGTAGCTTAAAGCTACTGTGCTATGGCTTTAGATGCTGTGTTGGGTGGAGATCTGAAGTAACTTATCTACTTCTTAGCCTGCTGGCAGAGTAGCTCAAAATCTTCCTTCGGAATTGCCCCACGAGCAATGCCATGCTGCCTTGTCCTTCACGTGGGACACATCACCATCTCATAGTCTAGCTTGCGATGACAAACCCTGACATATTTATGCATGCACACCCAAATCAATAGCAAGCTAAAGCAAATCTCTTGCCTGTAGTAGCCAAATTATTCAGTAGAAAAGCCAGCAAAGTTACTCTACTGTTGTGATAATAATTAAACAAAAATATATTTGTTTGCAAACCATACAGTTTTAGAAAAAAGGAATCTAGAAAGCTAATTCAAAACTGTTTTCATTCCAGTCAAACACCAATTAATTTTTAACTGGATTATTTAACAAGAAATCTTTAAAATTAAGTTACTATTGGTGCATTCAAAAGTAAATGCAAGTATGTTGCTTTCCAGATCTCAGGGTTTCAAACCAAAGAGCAAGTTTTGGTGGAACAGAATCAACTAACTCTTCCTCATGTGATTCACTCAGCTCTTCATCAGTGCAGGTTTTTTCGCCTTGATTTGACTATTCAATTTTTACACTACTGTCACCCAGTCATAGAAAGATTTTTTTCCCTTTTTTTTGCATATTGGTTTGACAGAGTTCCTTGTGGAAAAGAGCAGTCATGTAGCCGTCCTAGCCCTCTGCTGCACTGAACAAGCAGGTTCGCCCCTGTTCGGTGCGAATGGGTTCTGCTTAGGGGGCACTAGGAACGAAAACACAGATTTCCTCTGAAACTCTGCAAGCCAACCAGGTAACCTGCGCCCATGTGCTGCTTGCTGGCCCGTGGCCAAGTCTGTGCCAGCACATTTCATTGCTGGTTAAAGCTGATTTAAGAAGGCATAATCACATTACCACCACACATTCCTTAGGTTCCCTTAAAGTCAAGCTTGTGCTCTCTCTAAATTACTAACATAACTTACTTATACCTTACCAAAACTTGTCGGTGGGTATTTATCCTCTTCCAAATGTCGTGATACCTCAATCCCCTATATATGAGTAATATAATATTCTTTGTGGGGGGTTCTTCATTGTATAAAAATGCTTCTGAAGTTATGGAAGAAAAGAAAAAGTCTAGATTTGTTTTGTCCACATTTAGAAACATAAAGGGAAAAAAAAAAGAAAAGGGGGGAGGGGCATGTTATGGTGCTGATTTTTATTGTCTTTCTGAACTATAGCTATGTGGCTGTGTCAAGTGCTTAGATTGGATAGAAATGTTAGAACTTTGTGGGGAGACCAGAAATAGGTGTCTCCTGTGTGTCTGTAGGTTAAAAAAAAAGAATCTTCAGTTAAAAGAAGATTTTGTTATTTTGATTTTTGTAATAGTTCTGTAGCTAGTGATAGCCCAGCATCACCTTAGGCTACTTTGTCTTGCCACCACAGGTTTGCCTGATTTTTTTGTGCAGCTTGGATTGAAACTTGGAGGGCATAATAAGAGAGTTTTATTCTACCTGTGAGGTTGTCTTTTCATAATTAATGGGACTCAAGTTCATGCCTAAATTTAAATACATGATTAAGATCTGTTTCCCTTAAAGGATTTATGTTATGTTATGTTATGTTATGTTATGTTATGTTATGTTATGTTATCCTTTCATAAGTCCTTAATTGCAAACTCTTGGAAGCCAAAAGTGTTGATGGTAGTCAACACTTTGGAGAATGCCAGGTGTAACAAGGTTCCTACCATTGTTTGAGACTTTCAGTGCTAGATCAATTGAAGTAATTTATGAGTAAACTGAGCAAATCCAAATATTGCAGCAGTGTTTTTTGAACAGTTTTCTTGGCTGTTATTATTGCTTTTTTGTGGAAGATAAGTGAATCTACAATTGCAAACAAATCAGTGAGCTAAGTGCCATAAGAGACCCAACCCACAACTTTTTATTTCTTTTATTCCTTAAAAAGTATGTATACATACCCAAAGTTGTCTTCTGTAATATTTGGACAATTGTGTTAAATAATTGGCTGAATGTTTTAGATACAGACCAAATCTGTCAGTCTCCACGAAAAGCCTACAGTAATCTTTGACAGTTAGAAGAAAATCTGTTGAATTTGTTGTTTGTCAAAGTGTCAACCATAGTAGTAAAAGGGAAATTTTATCCTATATATTCCTCTCTTATGTCCTGCTCTAAGAGCCACTGGAATACTCACTTTTGAAAACTCTTTTACAAATGCTGTCGATCTCTCTCTGGAAAGAATTCCTCAACATATGGTTCAGTCCTGCCTGAACTACCAAGGAGAGGGGAAGAAACTACTCCTTAAAAGAAAAAAAAAAAAAGAGCAAAATATACTCCAATAATTCATATTTTACATTCTGTACTTTGGTGCAGAAAGGGGAAAATAGTTTCATCCCTCGTTCCGTTAATTAAATACTTTGGTATTGGCAAAGCTGGATGATACTGGCACTGTGCAGCAGGCAGCACGGACAAAGAGAACCACAGAATAAAAGTTGGGAAATGATGTGAGTCTAATTATCTTCCACTCCATCACAGTGGCGGCACCGAGCCTGTGAGAGAGCAGCTCTTCAAGAGATGTTCCTGGTCTCTTCAGTTGCATTTTGCATTCTTCATGTGGACTCTGATCCAGCCGTTCGTTTTGATACATGTTTAATCCCATTAAAACAAGTCCTTAAAGTCACAGAAGATTGAGTCTGTGTTTAGACTTGATGTGTTTGATGCTCGCTGGATGAACTGAGGTATGGACCAAAGAGTTTTTCTGAGTTGGATAAGGAGCTTAAAACGTCTGTCTCAAGAATTTCAGTGGGTCAATATAAGACATAACATAAAATGTCATTCTGTCTGTTTTTCAGCCATTTCACCAGAGGTTAAGTCTCTGGCAGATGCGGTGTCTGGCCTTCACTGCTGCCTTTTATAGGCTGAATATTTAATTCATCTACCAATGATTTAAGTTTATATTTGTCTGCTACACTCTAAAGGGTGACAGCTGAGGAGTAAATCCTTTTATTCTGCTTCAGCTACATGGGTCATATCGCCTGCCAGAAGAGAAGGGAAGACAGCTGGGGGCAGTAACTTCTTGAATCACTAAAGATGAGGAGGCAGAGCCTTAGAGAGACCATACTATCTATTCCAAACTTCAGCCTATGGCTGCATAATAAATAAAGTTTGCCTCTTTCTTTTCTATTTTTTTTGTATAACTCTACCACCTTGATTAATATCTTCTATTTCAGAGAATGTTGAGAAACTTTAATTTTTCCCTTTTCACTTCTGTGCTTCGCACTCCCCTTTCCTGAGTCCAGCAGATGTCTACCTACTGCATCCTTGAATCCATCTTCTTCTGTCATTTTAATTCTAGTCTAATTTGATTTACTAACAGGAAAGCAGAACTAAAATGTAGATAATTTTGCAAACTGTCAGAGGCTGAAAGCTGTTCACTGTAAACAAAACTACATATCCTTCGAAATTTTGAAAAAATTGGAAGAAGGTCAGTATATAAATATGAAAACTGTCATGGGAAATGCTTCCTTTTATTATTATCTGGCCTTTTTTGAATATTTGGTTATTTTAAACAATTTATGACAATTTACTCTGTAGATGAGTAAAAAAGCCTTTATCAAAAGCCAAATAATTTGTTTTCTCCTCAGTGATGTATTATTTCCACATTTGTCCCCATTTGTAAAGCCTTTGTTTGGTCCCCCATCTTAGCATTTCCTTGCTTCTAAGCAAGTGTGCACAGGCACACATGGAATCCAAATCAGAGTAATCTGGGTAAGAAAGTAGAGCAGAACACCTCAGGTACTCTGTTTAGGCGGAATATTCATCTAACTGGATTTAGATGCAGTATGCACTTTGGCAAAGTGCCATGACTTTCAGCCTTAACTGTAGGAAGAATCAGCCGTGAAAAATAGCAAAGTTAGAGAAGGCAAAGGAATGCAGGTTGTCTTATTGTGCCTGCAGGATTTGGAAGGACACTTCAGAGTGATGCCACTTCTAGGTGCAATGCAGACTGCTGCAGAACAGCCTAGTTTATTAACCGTGAACGTCACCAGTGCGATCTCTTTCCATGGCGTGCTCCCTCCTCGGAGCTGGATTCTGCGGCGCGCAGGCCGCCCGCGTGCGGCGAGGTGCAGGGAGGTCTGCAGCGCAGCCCCTCGCTGGCCTGGGGCACCCGTCACACCCTGCCTTGCACCGCCAACCCAGCGATCACCTTAGTCCTCAGCAGAAACTGAGGATGGTGCCAGCCCCACAGGCACCTTTGGGGGATGCTGCAGCAGCGCTTGCCCCTGCGTGCGACTGATTTGCAGGCTAGTTGCTCTGGGACCCCCCATCTCCTGGGAGTCTTGCACTTCCCAGGGCACGGACTGCTCTCGTCTCTTCCTCAGAGAACCCCTAATTCCCTTATCTCGTCTTTCTTTCCCTGCTCAGCTTTTTTTGATACGGCAATGAACCTCTGCCAAGACCCAGCGAATTTGCCAAATCTGCAGCTGAGAGCCAGCGTGTGGGAAGAGGAGGACACCTGAGAATGCAAGTCCACCCAAGGAGCAGTGCTCTTTGTAGAGAGTTATAGTTTATCCAGGATGCAGATACACACATGGCAGTATGATAATTTACTCAGTGGCACATACTTACATTTGTCTACAGCCTAGCTGTTGTCTCTGGAGTGCTGCATAAAACATTAATAATCCTTTTCGTTCAAAAGCTTCAGGGGGAAAAAAATTGCGAATTTAATTAGTACATTTAATTAAATGACAATTTTGTTACCTTTGCAAGGCCTCTTAATTCAATTTAAAATCATAAACCCTATTTATTGCCCAGTTCATACACCAGCATATTTTCACTAAAATTCCTGGTAGGACTTTTGTGTGTATTATTGCTTCTGCCTAACGTGCATGTCATATACGGAGCAGAAGGTCAGAATCCCACCTAGTGTTAATTGGTGTAGCTTAAGTGAAGCTGTGGAATGAGTTGTAGCATCAGGTATGACCAAACCGTTCCAACAAAGCAACCTTGCTTTCAGTAGGTGATGTACATAAAGAATGGATATGTAACCTGTCTTATTATAGACACAGTATTGTGGTCTTTTAGACTTTTTATTTAAAATAAGTTGGGTGTAATGAACCTCAGGTCATTGGCCAGTGCACAAAACTATAACTTAACTTCTGATCCTACAGCCTTAACTTCTTCCCCTGAAAATGAAGTATGCACCATATTCTGCTTAGCCCTCTTTATTCTGTTTTATTCAATAAGCAGTAACTGAGATTGTTACATGCTATGAATCTTTATAAAGCTGCAGTGTTTTCCTGGGAAACCATCTGTGCATCTTGTACTGTTTCTTGGCAGAGGTTATTACCTATAGTTTGTGATTTATTAAAATAGTGGGCCAGTACAAGATAAGCATATATTTAGATGAAAGCCGAGTTATAATGTGCAAGAGATCTAAAAGGATTTAAATTGCTCTTGTTTGCATGGATTTAGTTCAGAATAAATGAACATAGAACTCCTTGCTTGGACTTGCCGTGGAGTAGCTGATGGCAAAATACCTCTGGCATAAGTTCTTTTTTTTTTTTTTTTTTTTTTTTGCTTTTTGACAGAGATAAAACCTGATAAAAATGTATATGGAGTTCTTAATCTGCCATTGTGTATCATTTTTCTTTAAAAGTATATGATGCATTTTGGATACAATTATAGATAAAATATGTAGTGTTAAATATTGCTTTGCTTCAGTCAGAGCTTGCACTGCAGTCTTTTTTTTGTTGTTGTTACTCAAAGGGTGATTAGACGTAGTAAAGACTTTAGGATTTGGGTGATCAAGTGCTTTCTGAATGGATGTCTTGGTTCAGCTCACTCAGCCACTGGTCAGCTCACTTACCATTTTATTTCTTGACTTGTTTGCTGCTGAAGTTGCTTTACATCTGTGACATAAGGGACACACTGCAATTTCTGGAAGTACTGAAGAAATCAGTTACTTGCTTGTGGACTATTTAATACATTGCATGCCCTACCTTTGGCAATAGAGCTTCTGAGGTTTACAAAGAAAAGATTTTTTCACTCAGCTCTTTTACTATCAGTTTCGTTCTTCTGCTGTGAAGTGTGTCCATGTGCACACGCAGAAGTATGCACCGACTCTGCTGCATTTTATTGGTCTTCTCCTTTATCTACCTGCTCTTTTGAGAAATAGGGACCTGAGCCTGAAAAGTGTCATTGTGCAAGCAGCTGGTTGCTTTCTCCTGCTCTGAAGTCTGCATGTAAATTCCAGAAGTCCTCCTTGGCAAGACTGAATGCTTTGCTTTTTTTTTTTTTGTAGCGTTCAGCTCTCATCCATTAAGCCATTTATTTCTGTGTTAAGGCTGGCACCAGGTGCTAAGGATAAAAGCGAAGTGAAAGTGAGCAATCAAAGAAAGGTGCATGACGCTTAAGCAGTAACTTTGTTCTCTGGAAAAAAATGATGTTACTTTGTAATAGTAAATTTAGCATGACTGTTCGGTAAAGTGACTCCTGTAGTGAAAAGTCCCCTAATGGAAATGAATTTGTTTGTTCTTGAGGGTTCTTTGATTTTCATTGTCAGTCTAAACTAGTTACCGGAGTATCCAGAATAGGTGGTGTTTCTGATGGGCGCCCTCTCTGTGCGTGACACATACTGGGTGAGTGTGTTTAATACGGATGTTTATTTCATTTTCCCGGTGAGGATTTTCAGTGAAGAAAGCACCGGAGGTTGAGCTGTTCAGACCTTGACAGGTTATGTGTATTCCTTCAGCTCCCAGTTAATTAATGGAAAGCCCCCTCTTGCAATATTTTGGTTTGAGAAAATTCGGTTTGAAGAAGTTCTTTGCAGAGAAGAGGAGACAGAAGCGGAGTCGATTATCCATCCACTTTATCCTTCCTGTAGGCTTTTATGTCAGCTGCCTGTCAGGCCTGGGCTCAGCACCTCACCCTTCCCTTGCTGCCGGCTCCCGGCCCACGGGGGCCGCTCAGTCCGGCGGGGAGTCAGTCAGTAAAGGGGTGGAATGCTGGCTACCCTGCAGGAGGCTTCGATGCTTCCCAGAGTTCAGTGCTAGGACGCGAGAGGAGACACGGGAAGTCTAAGGTAACACATCAGTGCAGAATTTCACTCAAAGGGGTATTTTAATTTAAATACCTCTATTAAGAGTTTAATAGGGTTTTAGCTTCTATCCCTGTTGTGCTGAAGTGCAACTATTTTTCTCCTCCTGCCCTTATTCCTTCTCCCAAATGTTTTCTTCCTTAGCATTAATACAGATACACCTGAGTTGCTGCATATCTCTTGTAGGAATTAAACTTAAAATACCAAACTCGGGTTTTGTTTTTAGAAATGAATGATGAAATTAAAGTTTTCAGGGAGAACTCTGAGAGCAAGCACTATGCAAAGTTGTGAGTATTTGTAGGGATAGCATGGGGATAGTAAAGAAGCAAGGGGTATGAACATTCATTTATATCCCTCAAAGCTGGGGCTAGCCAGCCCTTGCAGAGAAGAAACAGAAAAAGAAATTGAACTTCTCTGCAGAAGAGAGAGAAATGAAATAATAAGCGTTACAGAAAATGCAGCTTGGAAGTAATAACGAAATCATATAAAAATGTGGAGGCAGATGTGGTCACAGACATATAATTATTTCTATAAAAAAAAAAAAAAAAAAGTAATATAAGCCTAGTAAAGAAGCCTAAAACCATATCATAGAAGCACTTGCAACATTACTGTAAGCAGTTAGGGAGGTTCCTTAAAAGACCTTTTCCTGATAGGCTCATGCTTTCTCAAGACCAAAACCTAAGATTCCTACTGTATTCAGGAAGGAATATGTTTGGTTATGATGAATGTGTCTGCTATTAACAATGGCTTGTGTGTCACAAAAACACGAATCCCATCCTTATTTTCCCCTCCAAACAGAAATCATCTATAAGACTGCAAATAATATTGGACAGCCTGGCTCAAATGGATGAGACTAGGAAAATAAGTGAATTTTTCAACACTAGTACACTCATATTAGTGTATTTTCAGAATTTAATTTAACTATTGGATAATTGCATGCATATGTACATACATATATCTATGACTGTCATACTTATCTGTCTGTCTGTCTGTCTGTCTATCTATCAATCATATATATATTTATATATATGCCCCAAAAGTACCCTTAAGAGGCATTGTTGTGTTGGAGACTAGTTTTGGTCCAAGGTTGTAACCAATATTTGGGATGTGTTACTCTTTGCACTAGTGGTTGCATCTCTTTCTTTGCCCTGAAAAGAAGCAATGTGTTAGTTTCCAGGTAGTTTCATCATTTATCTAGTTATGCCTCTAGACGGCTTTAAAAGGGAGACTGGTTAGTGTAGGAGATGCTAAATTGTTTCTCCCTGCACCATTCTATGGGCCTGTGCAGTGGTGTGAGTAAGATCAGATAGATTTTATAATGGAGTAAGGATTTTCTTCATGTTTTTACGTCCTCTGCCCTTTTTTTGATGCAGAATGTCATGTATGTGCCCTTAAGGAGAATATTTTCGTGCCATAAGTTTGGTTTGCACCTGTGAGCCCAGTGGTCTGCCTTGCATACCAAGACATGGGAGGTCCAGGCTAGAGTCCTCTTCTACAACCAAGAGGAGGACATAGGAGGTTTGCTCTTTTTTTAAGGAGAGGACTGGTGGGACAAAAGGTAATATAGACTAATGTCTGCATTTAAAGCAGCTTGTCAGTATAGTGTATGCATGCAGAAGGAGCAGTGGATGCAATTGGAGGAAGTGGGAAAATAAATAAATAAATAAATAAATAAATAAATAGAGAGAGATTTGTTGCCAGATCTACATGCAGCATTTAAACTCCTGGTTTCTGTTTCTTCTTGCGTAAGCAAAACAGGTAGCCCACATCTGTAGGCATGTGCTATTATTCCTCACACTAAAGCTTGCTTCTATTTTTTACCTTTCCGTAGTATTTCTTAAGTCATTATTCATTTTTTCTTTTTCTTTCCAAGGATAAAATTCTGATTTTTTTAAGAGTTATGAACCCATGTGTGCATATATATATGTATATATGTGTGTATATATATATATGTATATAGCTAATTCATGAAAGTCTTTGTGCAAAGCCAGACCCAGAGAATTAATAGTATAGCTCAGTGTACATGACTAAAATCGCTGTATTTATGTAGTTACACACCATATGTTCATGTTTTTATTTTCCGGCTTTAAGTTGCAGCTTTAAAAAGTTCTAGCTCTTTTCAGTTCATAAATGAAAGACTGTCCTTTCTTTTGTAGACAGGAGCACCAGTTACAGCTTGCAGTTGCTGAATCCTTCTGTTACACTGCAAGTAAATTTTAAGGAGATAGAGTTGCATTCATTAGCAAAATCACCTTATATGTTTCATTGTATTGTTGCACACACCATCAAAATTGTTAAATAGGAACGTAGCTTGTAGCTTTGAAACACCTGCTGGTTAATTTTTAAGTCCTACTTCCCTCCTGTATTTTTTAATGTAGTCTAGGCTGTGTTTTATTCACTGTTCTTACCGACTCTGGTAGATTTGTTATTTTGCTGCCTCTCTGTTTTCGATGTAGAGCCCTGTGTCGTGCTTGCTCTACATCCTCACACAGGCTGCAATTCAGCAGAGGCCGTGGCGGAAGATCCTTCTCCTCCCCAAGTTTTCAGTGACCTCCATGGCATTTCATGTGTGTGCAAGGCCCTGCCCAGTTCCTCTCACAGACACAGACCTGGAGGTTACCCATGGAATATAATTTATAAGTGCGTTTTCCTCTTTTAGAAGGGCCTTTGCAGCTTTCTGTAGGTCTCCTAAAATGTTGCAGCATGGTATTTTCCATGCTGTGATCTCTAGGGGGTAAGCGGATCACTTCATCAGTCCAAACTGCTGTATAAATTAGCCAGAGTTTCATGGTTTTTAAAGCTATCTAGGCAGCATATGCTTTTTAAAATGTAAGAAACACAGTTCACAATGTCCTCCGTAATTTGAAGTTCATTTTGTATTTACAGACTCGATTGCACTTTATATGCAAATGACTCATTATACTTTAGAAAAGCAATATGTTAATTTGATTAATTTCTTACCTTATTTAAATCTTATGAAATGTCACCTGTCATTCAATCTCCACACCAGTTATAACAAAACAACAAACATCACAAAGAGGTGAAGCATTAAATTTCTCCTCATCACAAGGCAGATAGGACAGGTCTCAGATTATGCACACAGACATTGCTGAGCGTGCTGAAAAATGGGAGATTTTTTCCATCCTTCCTTCACAAAACTCCTTAGAACTAAATCTTTGGTTTTAAATATGTATCTGAAAATGTCTATACCTGTGACACAAAAAGCAAACACTGACAGGAAGATCTGTAAATTTGCTGATGAGGCTGTGAACTATGTGGGCCTTTTATATCGATAGAAACAAAATATAAATAAATGCAGACTATCCTGAGAGCTGGTCTAGTGCTTGGGGCTAAAAAATTTCAATTCTCAGTTTACCATACTTGTTTGTGAGCTGATAATCTCTGTTCTATACCAGAGCTTTCCCTACTATGGCACTGATGATTATGGACGTCCTAGGAATATTGTGAGACATAACGATTTTTAATATCTTAAAATGAGTTTGCTTTCTTCTAATGGAAAATAAGATGGGCACTGTCTGATGTACAATTGTAGTTTATTAATATTATCATTATTATTGTTTATTTATTGCTATGGAGTCTGAGTATAGATTTCTTACAGTATTAGGCCATGCAGCTCTGTCCTGTTGACTCTTTTATCACCAGATATTTCCTGAGAGTCACAAAGCATAACATGAATTGGCATTTAAGCTGCATATATACATGTGCATACATATATGCATATACAGGTACATGCACATATATACATATTCATACGTACATCTCTAATATGTTTTGCTCTTTATTACCTCACAGCTTTCTGACCCCACAAAAAACTTAGGTGCTGCCTTAAATACTTCTTGTTTTCCTTTCAGAAAGTCAGTCTAGGTTTATGAGTGCTTTATGGATCATTTTTCCTGAACAATTTAATTTAATAGCAAGGAAACTAATTCACTAAACAATTTAGAATGACCTTGAGTAGAAAAATGCAGTATTTTCTTAAGTATTTATGAGTTTGATAAAAACTACAAAAAAAAAAAAAGAAACTGTTTGATATGAGGGCAATGTCTACCTAGATTAACAGTTTTGTTATTAATGGCTTTAGACTATATTATATCATTTAATTGATGTTTATAAATAGCTTCCTTCCCTGCGGTTATGAAATACAACGTTTACCAAACTTCTTCTTTGATGGAATTTACATATGGCACATCAGGATGATTAAAAGCCAGCCGTCTTTTCACAGCATGGCAAGAAATAGGATTTGATTTATCTTCATTCCTCGCCTACCACTTGCTGTGACTGTACTTTTGAAATTTTAATATTCTCATTTCTCATAAGGAGTTTGGTATGTAAAATATTATGTAAATAACTTCTATGCTTTTTTTTTTTTTGAATTTTTATATATAAAAAAAGTAATTTTAGTGTGAGGAGCCAATAAAGCAGGAAGGTGATGGAATAAAAGCCTTTTTAGATTAACAGATTTTTGTCAAAAGAAGCAAATTTCTCCTTCAAAATCTGAATGAGTTAAAGTGCAATATAATGGGAACACTATGTATTGTCCCCTTTCATGTGATCTGTTTAGCAATTGGTGACTGAGTGGCTGGAAAGATCTGATTTCTGGATTTCAGTTTTTACCCTTTCCTAGATTAACACGCGCAGAGTGTGGTTTGCTAAGACAAGCAAGCAAACACGAGCGTGTCCCACGTGGGCAGCCAGACCTTTTCTGCTCTCTCCTCAATCTCTGCTCTCTCAACTTTCTCTCCAGGAGCAAACGTGGAGCGAGGTCCAGGCCCCAGCTTGTTCAGGCTGCGGTGTATTAATCTTCATGGAATGAGGATGCTGCAGCACGTACCTGCCACAGCAAAATACATTTGGGAGGAGTAGGGATTGTGCATTCCAGTTGCATCTGCTCAGATATTAACACTTTTCCTTTTCATGCTAGCCTTCCTGACATGAGAGATTTGATCAAGGTGTTCTTCAAAATTCTGCACCATGCTGGGAAATTCTAGTATAAATCTGTTGTCTGTCACCTTCTAATTCTTTTTAAGCAATTAAGCACCTGCTGATTTGCTGAGGTTAGTCTAGGATTTTTACTTTGATTTCTATTCGTATTTCAGGTTAGTTTTTTTTTCGCTTGTTTTTCAGTTCAATGGGGAACCTAAAACTAATTTGGCTGTCCTCCTTCCCCCTCCCTGTGAGATGGCCTGTGCCTACTAAACACTTGTTTCTTAGTAAAATGAAGGAAAAGACACACTAAATGTTCTCAGTGCTATGGATTCAAACAGCACAAAATAGTACTAAATGGAAACAGAGCATTAGCGAACATTGGCTACGCAGACCAGAGTGAATTGGCTAATGCTTGTACCAAAGGTTTGAAACAGTAGGGGCATGTTGGGTGGCTTCCACAGCTGACCCACAGCTAGGTTGTATTTTGTGTGGTTATTTATTAAACCTCCACTTTCCTGGATAACATGTCTACCTTCCCAAAAACTTGCTGGGGTTTTAATATGCAGGGAAAGAACAGCAAGGCCAAACTGGGGATGTAGGGCTTGGGCACTTCACAGTGGTCAAAGAGAAGACCATCCTGTACTAAACACTCCAGCTTTGTTACACGATTGGAAGAACAAGAGGAGGGAATCAAATCACTCCTAATTTTCATATTCATGCAATACTTCATGCACCCTTGCGGTTTTCTTCACCGGCTTCATAAAGGAGGATGTGAAAGTGAGTATTGTCAGTTCTAAAAATAAAAGATAAAATCATGGCAGAAGTGGAGCCAGATGGGACTGTGAAGTTTATTAGGAGAGGGCTGTTGCTGGAATGCTTTCAGGTCTTGTCCCACAAGGTGTTCAATGTCCTTAAATCCTGTTGGATTTTAATGGTAAAAAGGATTAAATGTTCTGCAAGGCAGAATAACTGACGTCCTTTCTCAGCAAGAATAAGTATACAAAACTAGTGCAAAATGTGTTTTTCTTGCTTTGTGCATTACTATAAATGCTACTTGTTCTGATAAACAATATATACAAATAGATTGTGACCGCATTAACACAACCAAACCTTGTTTTGCTAGCTGTAGGAACAAAATGAGGATTAGGCAGGAGTTCTTGGGATTTAGTTTATAGACTGTAAACTGTGTCAAATCTCTCAGTAATTCTGGAAGGAAGCATGACACTCCTAAGGTTCAAGTTCAGAAGATTCTCACTTGCTGGCTGGTCTAAAATAGTGAACTTGTGCTGTCTCCAAAAAACTGCGAAGCAACATGTCGCTTTCAGCAAACTTTCTTGAGTACAAAAGGTTTCCAGTTTCTAATGTGACGATTTCAGTCACTCCGGATGCTTTTTTCTTTACCATTGTTTCAATTACTCAGTGGTAGGGAAGACAGTAATTACCACAAAAAAATATGAGGTGAACTGTTCAAATAATTAAGCTGGTAAATAGATTGTAATTTATCACTTGTCTCTAACACACACTTGAAATTCATGGTGAAGACTTCATCAAGCTATCGTTTGTGTTACCAGATATTATTCCAGACAGGTGTCATTTAAATACTTTGCTCTATCCTAGGGATTTAATATAAAAATCAATGCAATATAGATGATTTATGGCTGATCTTTTGTGTCCCTGAAAGAGAGGACATGTAAAAAAGAGAGAGAAAAAAAACCCTAAACTTTTATTTTTTGTCTCCCGAGTATTCTCATCAGATGACTGTCAGGATGCTGAACTTACAGAGCATTACATTTTTGTGCGGGGATTTTAAAAGATATTATATAATGCTAATATTTAAACTGGGATGCATATCTTTTTGTTCCAATCACACATTCATTTTTGTTGAAACATAAAGAACAGCTTATCTTTGTCTTGCAGAAGAGAGCACAATTTGTATTTACCATTACTGAGGAATACTATAATTATCCTTGTGAAGATTAAGACTCTGATGAAAAATGAGGGGCTTTTTCATTGCACATGCCAGGTAGGGCAAAGGCTACACAACCATCCTCACGTTGCTCCGCTGCTGATCCAAGACCTACCCTATTCTAATAGAGCATTGCAGTGCTGGCGTGCCCGATCTTATACAAAGCAGAAAACAGTGCTGCAGTGTGTCTGATAATTTTGTGCTTTTGTACATAGGAAACAATAAAGTATGTATGCGGTCTCACGGTGGTAGGAACAATAACAAACAGATGGTTTTGGTTTATCCCTACAGCGGGTTCCCTCTGAGCAGAAGTGAGTTATTTTGTACGTTGTTCTCATAAATCTGCTTCAATGCACTTAGTCGTGATGTGACCGAGTTCAGAATAAAAGGAGCAAAATCTATAAAAGCCAAGTTAAAACAAAGTTGAAAATACATTTTTGTATAATTTTGAATTTGTTAAATGACTTGTAGCTGCAGTGTCTCGCAGAACATCTCTGTAATGTTACTAAAATAAAAATATTGCCTGGCTTAGTCATAGATGATACAGACTCATAGTTGCTGACATCTACCTTGACACTAGGACATTCCGGTTTTTATTTCATCCCTTTTTGCTTGGATTGAAGCATTCAGTGGTCTGACCTTACAGATCACTTCCTTCAGTCTAGGATGTAATAAGAAACGGGGTTAGCCTCTGGCCCTGCCTCGGGCAAAGGCCTGCCAAAGAGGCCAGTGCTCTCAGAGTCACAGCAGACAGCTCTGTACAGACTAATTAATCATTTAATGGGGTGAGGTGTGGGGGGGTCAAAACTCCCACACTTCTCATTTGTTCAATATACTTATTAAACATCTAGATTTTTTTTTTTTAATTCGAAGTGAGAAAAGGAGGAGACTCACTGATTTTTGAAGCATATGAGAAATCATTACAGCTGCTAGCAGCTGTTGCATCTGAATTAAGGTTATCTCCTCCACTTTGTTTTACGATTTTTGAACTGCAATTTGTAGATGAATTGCAAACCTTCTGTGCAAAAGTAAGAAATGTATTGTGAGTCTAAATGAAACCTTAACGGTTTAATCAAATAATTTTTTATTATTTGAGATCTAATTATTACATATAAAGGAAAAGAAGGATATTACAGAAAAAGTCTCAATAATAATGCAGTTTAAATTGTTATACATATGCTTCCTAACACCTGTCCCATTTCCCTGGTGTTATACTTACCCTTCGTATGTCTCCTTAGGGTCTTGTCTGCTTCAGCCAAGCTCAGACAGAAAGGGAGGCAGGAATGGGTTGTAATGAATCACCCACATCCTGAACCCTTCACTGGGAAGAGTGTGATGTTAATGGTTTATTTCCCCTTCACTCTGGTGTCCATCTGAGGCTGTTCTCATGCATTCTTGTAACACATATGCTCTCCAACACCTTGCTTCTTTTTTCTTTGGTTTATGTTACATTCAAATTTACCGATAGTACGTTTGGCATGTGGTATGTTTTGGAGATGTTGGATGCTTGGTATTTATTTATTTATTTATTTATGAACCGTCTCTCAAGGTTGCATTCTTTAGTGGCCAATAAATGACTACCCAAGATTGATTTATAGCCCTGGGTCTTCCAATACCGTCCCTCTGTACTTTAAAGGCCAATGCTATCACCCCCTGTCTACACAACTTTCACTACATTTTTATTTTAGGATCATAGGTAGCTCATTATACACAGAATAACAACTCCTAATTACTATCTGTTAGCTACAAAGCTGTGTTGAAATTTTAATTATAATAGGGGTTATACTACATAATTATAGAAAGCTAAGGCAAATCAGGCTAAATAGCAGTTATCTGGTTGTTAGGTAGTTGCTATTACAACTTGTTAAGGTAAAACAAATTTCCAGGTAGACCTAAAGCAAATCTAGACAAAACTTGACAAGCTGCTATCTCATAGCCTTGCAGAGTTAATACAGAGACTGATCTGTTACTCATAGTGGAAATACTAGGTTACAGAGCTGCACAACAGCTTAATGATTTGAAACCAATTTTGCCACTCAGTGTTAATGTGATTTCATCATCAAATTGCACCTTAATTTTTCTCCTTTTTGCCTTTTTTTTTTAAAAAAAAAAAAAAAAAAAAAAAAAACTCCTACTCTTTGAATTCACGATTGCATTAGGATTGCTCCCATCTGAACACACCAGATTGGAAAAAGATTTTGGGGGAGATTAGTTTTGTTTGATATCACATTGACCGATTGTCAGCTAACTCATGGAAGTGACACCTTGGAACGACTGTTCCTGCGTGGAACCTGAAAGAAACCACTGGCTGTTCAAGCCAGCCTTCACGGCCCTTTCAGTTGTCTCAAGATGATCCTTGGTTCGACTCCAGCCTTCCTCCTTCCACCCAACACCAGTCAAGAAACGCCCTGGGCAGTCATATTGGCAACAACACCCAGACAAAATCCTAAAACTCATTGTCACTAATACAGAATTTGGCTTGAGCAGTGATATCAATGCTTTTCAAGCAGAATAGTTCAATAAAACTCAAAAAAGTGAGAATAAACTTAAAAACTAGAATGGGGAAGAAATAAAATATTAACCTCACAACTTTAATTCTGGGCCTCCTAGAGCTCACAGAAAACACCTGTAAGCAATTCACCCTCCTCACTCTATGAGCATCCCTGTGATGGGTGAACAAGCTGGAACAGGTTGGAGAAGCTAAGTATGATATGAAGCACCTGGAGGACTAAGCCGGCAGTGTATGATCAGTATAAAAGGTGTATGCCCTCATAGGAGAAGTTCATTAGCTTCATTTTGGAGTTGCTTTGTGTATGTTGAGCTAAAGAGGCTGGCCTGACTGTCATCTTAACAGATTTCCTGCACTTAAGATGCTTGTTACTAAGATTTAATGCTTGGTAAGTGAAATTGTAGATTTGCACAGATTATGGATGTATGGGTGAAGGTGCTATAGAATGGCAAAAATATGTGGAAAGTGTATGCTGTTTCTCACTGCTGGTTTGCACAGAGAAGCAGTGAGATGTAGCCTGATATTTGGAGAGAAGTCTGCATAGCTGTCCACCAGAAGAAGCTCAGCTTGGAGACATGTTTGTCCTAATGTTGTCTGATCTATCTTGACACTTGTTTCCAAGCTTTGTACTTTATTTCTCAGTCCTTGTTTCCTCCCTGTAGAAGCTGTACTGACCGCTTAGTATTCTCTGTAGCTTCAACTTTGTGCCATGTGAATATAGAGCTCTCCTCCTGATGTAGTTTTGCAAGAGCTGAAAGCTCTGGTAGCTGGGGTTTGATCTTAGCCATGTCTGGCAAGATGTATGAAGTGGATTCAGCGCTCGTTGTAGAAACGACTGCCAAAGCTAAGTTGCCAGCTAAGTAGGTTGAAACATCTTTCTCTTTCTTACGTAAGTCAGGACACATCAATGTACATGGGTTGAAGCAATTCATACTTTTTAACCTTCTTACGCTAGTATTTAAAGTGAAAGAACTGGGAGGCATACGTCTTCTTTCTGCTGTGGGCCTCCTTTCTTAGCAATTGGCTTAATCTATCTACTGCAATCAATAAACCTGTTGAAAAGTAGTTGTGTCTGTAATCCTAATGTAGCTGGGTGTTTGTTATAGGTGTGCAGTATTGATATTTGTACTATATTAAACAGTAAAACAAAAAGCATGAGCTAGTCTTTAATAATAGACACTTTTCTAACAATATTGGGCAAGGATTTTGATGTCTCCAGAAGAGTAGAAATAAATCTTCCTATAGAGTGAGTAGGTAATTGAAGTCATCATTATCACATGTTTTGACCCTGATGATCATGATAGGGACAATTACTAGTGGAAGCTCTTAAATACTGTGGGAATAAATTTGTCAAATGTATATGCAGTTAATCTTATTTTTTTTGCAGTTGAGAGGCAATACAGTAGGTACTAAATATTTTCTTTTAAAAAAGTGTACCTATGCAAGCTGTAATAGGAGATACTTGGTGTTTAACATGGGCACAAAGCTATTCTAATTAATCCACTCCACAAATGATGTGTATGTACCTTCAAAAGATCAACTGTAAATGAAAATAGTCATCTATCACATAAGAGACTTTACTTTTTGGAGGATAAACTTTTTCCTCCCTCCTTGCTTGCTGTCATTCACAGCATGTACAAATAGGCATAGCTGCCTGTAGCAAGCTTAAAGTTATAAATATTGAAGAGTGCTTGTAGAGTTAATGTCAGCCTTGATAAATAACTTACAATCTCCTGTTTGTGAAGTTATGTAATGCTAATTAAAATCTCTGTTTTAGGGGACCCATAGATAAAGGAGATTGGTACATACTCCCAGCCTATCAAGCAATCTCTTTGCTTTTCTTCTAGTCAAGTCATCTTTTTGGTCAGCTTTCACATCTGGTGGTTTCTGGCCAGATTGTCTCTTCTCAAACTTCACCAGAAATATACTACTGCTAAGATGGTTTATGATAGCATTTTTTTCTGACTGTGTCACACCCCTTTCTGTCCCCTACCTACTGGTGTTACTCTTTTACATGTGAAGGACTCATCAAAATCTCTGCAGATCCCTTCTTGTCCTTCTCTGTACTCATTTGCCTGGTGATCTTAAGAGAAATTTAGGTTACTAATTGCTGCTTAGTTATCCCTGAGGGTTTGGCTGTTACCTGTATCTAACTTAAGTGGATTTTTTTTCTTTTTTTAAATCAGGAGGATGATACAAACCCACCTATGCAAGCATATGTATTTACTGTGTGTTTTATTTGTCCTTTCTCTTCCATTCCCTTTGCTCATTTGTGATCAGTTGTTGTTGTATATTGTTTTTAAAAGATAATAATCTGTTCTGGGTATCAAGCTCTGTTTGCACACCTCTTAGCACAATAGGGAGGTAGACCTGATTACAACGCTGCGTCCTTAGAGCGCAATTTGGTAGGTAATTTTTCTAGGCCATTTTGCTCAGCAAGCTATTGAGTGAATAAGTCGATAATTTTCGTTGATGTTTCCTTCAAAGTATTTTTCAGGTTTTGTGATGTTTGTATAATGCAAAATAAAGTGCCATTTGGAAATGGAATATGTTGTGGAATTATATTTGGATGTTGACATTCACAAAATGGCAAAAGAATATTTGAATAAACCAGATTTCAGCTTAGAGAGGAGAAGGGGGAGCAGAAAATTATTCAGGTGCTTATTTGGCTGAATAGTTGTCAGGGACATAAAAACAAAGCCTGGTATGTTTTATTTAATAACATTTAATAATCACAATTTTTGCAAATGTTGGCAAAAATTAACTTGTGGATAAAACTGAAGGTTTAGTATTGATATGTCCATGGTGAGTTGACCAGTTATTCATATTTTAAATGAATATTTTTAGTTATTAAAATATCTCAAGATACTTCACTGCAGTGCCCAGCAGCATACTCGTGTGACTCCAAATAAAACTGAAAGGAGCTAAAAACTGTTTAAAATGAGTTTCATCAATTTTAAGAAACTGATATTATCTAAAATAGTGTAGGGACATAAATTGATGCTATTGCTTAGGCTGTAGGCCTACAGTGGGAACCACCAAGTCATGTGGACAAACTATGTTTTCTTTCAAACAGCTTTCTTTAAAGTTTTGGGTTGTGTGGTGTTTTTTAACTCTCTCTCCTCTCTCTCAGTTGCATGAGAATGAAATGCATTTCTCTGACTTTCTGATTTAGCAGAAGCCCAGTACAAAGCAAGTCTGTTAGACTGATAAGTGAAGTTATCAAAAATATTATACTGAAGAGAGTAGTCCTGTAGAATTCTGAGCATGCATACATCTATATGTTTGGAATATTCCTTTGGGATTCCTACATCTGCACATATGTATATATATTTGTGTGTTCTTGACTTCAGGATTGCATTGCCAACTGAGTACTTCATTATTTGTTGCTCCCCCATAACCATCCCAAAACTGAAGGGTAGTTCACTTTAAATCTGTATTTTTAAGTAATGGGGGGAGCTAAATCAGGAGGAAGAGTCAAATGGTGGCACTGTATGTCATCTTATCCAACCATAAACCAGCCAAGTCTGGGATCACATCAATATCGTATGCATGGCATTTCTACTTCCCAGTTGGCACCCTTTTAAAAGAATCTGAAGCAGATATGGCATGCTGTGCTGATAGAACTTTGTTATGTAATAAAATCAATGTAAAATGCATAAACCTCTTTCTTTATTCCATAGGAGAAAAATAGTGACTCTTTTTCTAAGTTTTTACTTTGTTCTTTTTTTTTTTACTTATTAATCCTGGGATGGCAGGGAAGGAAATATGTGGGGTTGGTGTGTGTGTGTGTGGGGGGGGGTTATTTATTTATTTTTTTAAATTTGCTCTGTGATGAGGCTTTGTCTTGAAGTGGGTAGATCTATGTATAGATCAAGTTGTAGCTTTACAGAATATACTTGCTATTGAATATAAATATCCTGCATTCTAGATATGGCTAGAATGCAATTTACAGTGTCATAAATCATTCTGATAGTCTTTCATATTTTATTAAAATCTTAGATAAATGGACTTAATGAATACTTGCTTTAGAATTATTGAAGTGTGCAGCTATTAAAACAGGAAGTTCTTTTAGAGAATTCAATACTAAATCTGCTTTTATCAAAACAGAAAAAGAAAAATCAATTATAACAATCATATTATCTTTCAAGTATGTCCAATGAAGTCAGCTAATGGATATAATTTATTCTATGTGTAATTATTTTTAAATGTACTGCAATATATTCAAACACAGAAAATACTATAGCAATTAAATTTTTGCTTTAAAAAAAAAATGCATAAGCAACCCAAATTAAAATTAGCCATTTATGGGAGAATGTGTTCTCTCCCTTTTTTTTCTTTTTTTCCTTCTGTCTCCAGAAAAGTAACACTTTTTCTTTAATAAAGTGTCTTGAATTACTAGATAGAGGGAAGCATTTGACCTTGAAAATTTGTCAACTCGCACTTCTCAGTTTCCTTAAGCCTTCTGAAATAATCCAATGGGCACATGTGCTTATAAATGTATTTACCCACAATGGGTGACTTAGTCATTTTAGTGTGTGTTTGTTTTTCTTTTATGTGATGGTAAATAGCAAGTGAGGTGAAATTGGGCATCCCCTGTTTGCAATATTTCTGTCCTGCTAGGACTCTCTAGTGACTGATTCTACCTGCTTCTCTGTAGTCCTGGAGGGTGTCCAAGTTAGTTGTTGTTTGGTCTGCATTTGGCATCTCCTCAAAATAGAGCCATGTTTCTTCATAAGAGCTCAAAACTAAGGCATAGTATAAAATGACTGCTTTGACTGCTTTCCCCAAGATTCTTGGATCCCAAAGCCCTCTCTTAAAGTCAAGAGGAATAGGTGGTAAAAAACTGAAGCAACAGCAGAGGAAGAAATATTAAAAGTAATCCTCTGCATGCATGGGAGTGTCAAAAAAGTAATCCCAAGGAGCTTTGTTTATGTCCTATGAATGGGAATGTAAAGATGCATTTTTCCTTTTTGCTTCCTACTTGTAAATATGCTTCTAAGTAGCATAAACAGATTTCCTTCCCTTCAACCAATGAAGTCCCAAACTGATTAACATTTTATTAATATTTGGAAGGCAATATGCACATCATTGTTACTTATACACAAGTCAAAATGGCAGGTACACATAATTGAAAAGTATTAGATTCTTTACTCTTCCTTCTGCCAGAATGTATCACTGTTGGTGTTTGTTTGCTGAGAGCTCTGCTATTCACACAGTGGCCTTATTATCTATTTATGCATAGGAGTTTACCTGGAGTTTTATAAATCAAGATAGGGACTGACATTTCCAACCTTCAAAAACTTACTTGTGTGTCTGTGTGAATAGATTTGTGACCTAGATTCTGAGAACTTCCATAGCTCAGTGAAGCAAGGTGCTGCTTATTCACAACTGCAGTTCATTGTTGCTCAAGAAATGTTCATGAGCTATTTGGTTGATACTGTTAGCTTGCTTATCCTTGTTTGGTTGTATAATATGCTGCTAACTGCATGAACTGGGAGGTTGGAGGAGGACAAAACAGCAATAAATGAGTCTATTTTCTGCATTTCATAGTATCTGTATTTTGGCTACCCATATGCTATATCACAGCTCTTGTGAAAGTCGCAATGTTCTTCTAGTGTCATAGGCTGTAAAGCACCTAGAGTGTAATGCAACACATCATTGGCAGGAAGCTTCTTGTATGTCCCACAACTGCTATTTTCATCTCATAGTACAGTGTTTTTAACCCTAATTTAGGAGAAAGGCTAAGTCAGAAGAAGGAAAAATAGGAGTGAATATCCCTGTGTTCTCATATCTCCTGTCTATGCCTGTCTCTATTAGGCATGCAAGGGGTAGAACTGACAGGAGAGACATATCTCCCCATCTGTTCTGTAGGGGTCTAGTAGGTCCATCACTGGAGACAGCTTTCTCTACCCAGGTTTCATGGTATAAAGTAGTCCTATGACAAACACTTGTATTATTGCTGTCACTGACTTAATGAGAGCTGCCCTTTTTGTCAAATCACAAATGTGCCCTCTGTGTCTCTTTGTAATGATACTCAAGCAGTTAGAGGGATGGCATATCTCTGATCCAAGCCTTAATGGATGTTACTGGCAGTAGGGAATTGTGACCACTTAAATGGCTTCTCTAAATTCAAGAGTCATTGGGTCACAGAGGCAGGGAAAGAAAAGATGGTCAGTGGTTTATAATGATAACTCTAACAGCTGGGCTAATTGGCCACACCACCACTTGAAAAGACATCAGCAGGAGATGCAGTTTGTGCAGGAGCCTAGTGAGGTTGCCTTGTAAAAGGTATCTTTGCAGCAGGCCTCTTGCAGACAAAAATCTTCAGAAGGGATGGGTTGGGCACACTGAGTTAATGAATCTCAGTAAGGCCTGGCTGTGAGCTGGGTACCAAATCATTTAAGCCCTTAAGAAAGCTTAAGGATGATCACAGCACTCCTGGGCTTTGAGGCACCAAACTTTATGTGGAACTGGAGGACGGATGGAAGGAGGAGGATGCATCACTTCTGGCTGAGCAGCACTGTTTTGTCTTGTAGTTCACTCCTCGCAGTTCATTATTTTTGTGTGTGTGCAACTGCTGTCAAAACACTGTAGAAAAGCAAAAGTGGAGATCTCACTCCTCAAGCGTTGCTGCATAAAATGCAGTCAGGGCGGTCAAGTTCATTTAGTCAGAATTTTAAACAGATTGAATCTATAGTCTCTGGTAAAGCATTTATAATGTTGCTTGGGGGTGGAGGAGAGGGCAGTGTGCATCATGCAAAAGACATGGCTGCAGAAAATAGTTTTTCTTCAGTTTCAGTAGGCTTCATATTCTGCATAATCTTTATTTTTGTTTTCAGCACTAGAATATATAATTAAGCTGGAAGATGTTTACTATGTCTCACATACTGTACAGATGGCTTCTTTACCTCTACCCATATGCCTTGTCCTTTCAAGGACACCCCTCTAGGTCTGTTGTCTCCATAGGAAACAAATCATTTTTGGAAAGAGGTGGTATTTAAAATTTAATTTTATCAAAATAAGCCAGATCTCATGTGTATAAAATCTGTGCCAGAAACTGGTTTCCTTCATTTTTTCATTCAAACAATTTTTCTTCATTTTCTGGCCAGACCTATTTGTAAAGGCCAAAGAAATGATTGCTAACTGTGCCTGTTATGTAGGAGTTGGAAGGAGTTAGCATCTGTGTCTTGGCTGTGGAGAGCTTTGGCCCTACCCTTTCAGTGGGTTCCAAATAGATGGGCAGCAAGGTGCTCTCCCCTGTGGATGAGCCTTGTGGAGAAGCAAGGCCCAGCTACACAGAGCTCTTTACTGAGTCAGGCTTCTGTGCATGTGTGGCTTAGCAGAAATGTTTTGGTTCTCCATTTTTTCCCTTTTAAATAAATTTCTATCTTTCTCTGACAGTGCGATAGTAAGTGCTACTGGCTTGAGCCTTTGATATCCTAAAGCTACCTTAAATTAGCCATGCATCTTGTAACTTTGAGCTCTCCTCAGGTAAGCGAGGAAACATGAGATGTGATAGGAGAAACAAGCAACTTGTCTGTCCGAAGATTAAGAGTCTCTCTGGAGAAAAACTTTTTAACTATTAGAACGTTTTTACTTGTGGAAGCAGTTTTGGCCTGCCCCAGTTCAAAGTGACAGAGAAGACTTAGGAAAAGAACATAGTGGGTTGAATTCCCACTGCATGGTTTTGATTTTGTGGAGTTGCTGAATACTAAAAGGGGGATGATAATGGCAGAATAGTTAAAACAATCAAAATTCCCTAAAACCAAAGACTGTGCATCAGGGCAAGGAACCTGACCCAGTGGGTTTCTGGAAATTTAAGCTGACCCAAGCTATTCCTTGCAGAATCTGGAGGGAGAACTTACTTCATCAGTGACCTATAACATGGACTAACTGCAGCCTAAGGTAGAACAGATTGCAGCTCTGATCATAAGATGCCAAGAACAGACTACTTAATTTTTCTAAAGCTGTTCAAGCTTTTGTACTTAATGGTAGAGAAGTCTACTTAAAGGCTAATAGATTGCATGTGACAAGGAAAACATTATTTGAAAAATTCAGTCTGATTTTGAGCCAATAGAACTTTTTTCTAAACAAACAAGTGAAGTGATAACATTTGTGAAACACTGATATCAAATAAGTTTTAATAAGTGACAAGGGTTAAAAATTCAACCAACTGTCTTGTGCTTGAGCTTCAACAGTAGGCAGTTGAAGCCTTTTGACAGCCTTTAAATACTGAATAATTTAAAAACAAATGCTTCATTTTGGCTCATGCAGTCCTAGTTCTGCTGACGGGGGAAAAGAAAACCTTTCAAGTATAGTTTTATCATCAGTATTTAATCCCCCAAGAATCATTACTCATACTTGGGTGAGTATTTTGTAATAATCAGAGTCCATATCTGTACCCACTGCAAAGATGTAGTAACAAAAAGGCTGGAATGTTGTAGAAGACTTGTTGTGCCCATGTGAGAAAAGGCCAGAAAAGCTGGTGGTACTTATGGAAAGATCAACAGACCTAAAATGTCTGAGGCTGGTGTTGGTCAAAATCTGGCATCCTCCAAATTTTAGTTAGACCTGCCAAGAGCATCACATCCATGCTGGCTCCAGCAAGGGACCAAACACCATGTGTGGAATAATTCAGACCCTAAAGCTTTATCCAAACTGGCAACATAAAAAAGCAGGGCCAAATAAAATGCTGGGGTGGGGAAGCTACTTTTAAACTTGTGCCCCAACTTTTTCTTAGACTGCCGGAAATGGAAGGGCAAAGTGGTGTCACTTGATTAGTATTGAATACCTCCGTAGTAGTTTATTTTCAGTAAATGATATAGCACATAGCTTTTGTTTTCTGGAACAGTTTCTCTGACCTTGTTAGATGTACCATTGCTGCTTATGCAACAGGAATAGGCCCTGCATGCTATATATTGTTTTGCCCTTCTGAATAATTTAATTTTTGATTAAGCGTAGTTTGCTAAATCAACTTAGGTTGTTATGTGAATGACAATGAAGTTGTATTTGAAGAAAACTGGTCTCTTTATGTTAAGAGAAAGGCTAATACCTGGAGAAGAAGAAAATCTACCAGTTTTCTCTGAATGCTGTGGTAATGCATAAAGGTAAGCACTGAAAAATGTTTCCTTTTGCTGGGGAATATATATTTTTCTCCTGTTGATTCTGATGCTCTGTGAATATAGGTAACAAGATAGTTGATGAGGAGGAGAAGGCCACCCCCTCAAAACTAGCCAAGCAGTAGTCAAAATGTGGTACTCAGCTTGCTTTGTTACTGAGCTATTGTACCTTCAGCCCTTAATGAGCTTTGGATTTAAAGGAGACTGAGAACCACAAGCTGTAGTGTGGTTGGCTACTCTTAATGTTCATGTGGCTGCAGCAGGTAGAAGATTTGCTGTTTACATGGTCTTTTTCTTTCTCTAGATGAACAAGATTGAGCAGTACAAAAATAAACTGCCTATGCCAAAAAAATATGGAAAATCTGGGTGTGAGTTTTAGATGAAACTGGTGTCTGCATTTATTTAATTGGTTAATGCTACTCCAAATTGACCCACAATTTTAACAAAAGTGTTTGCCCTTTATACTGTTCTCAGTTTCCTGTATTAATTTATTCTGTGTGTTATGGGATGATGCTGTTTTTATTTAATTGCAAAACCAAATTGACTTTTTTATGCTTTCTTCTATAGCCACAATTTGCACTATTTTTTCTATAATATTGCTAATAGTGCCTTGTTAATACTTATTGTTTGTACCAGACACCATTTGAATGATGAGCTATAAACTGACTGTTTTTAAATTATATTGCAAAGCTCTTGAAGAGAAAAGCTGCAGATGTTACTGGAATGGATACACTAGATAGACAAAGACCTCAGTGAAATGTTGCCGTTCAAAGCACAGTGACTATAAAATGTATCAGTAAACTGCACGTTTTCATATTCTTAGTCTGTCTCTGTTAAAGATGGAGTATAACATTTTTTCCTCTAAACACTTATGCCAAAAAGTTATTTTGATACTGATCATGTTAGACACCATAAATGAGTTTGTGTGCTGTGGGAAAGGCACGTTGTGATGCTTCTCCTCTCTTGCTGTTCCCCAGGCAATCCTAGTGCATAGCAGGTCTGGGATGTCTGCACCTGAAATACCCTAGCACAAAGTGGGGTTAGGACCTGCTGCTGCTCCTCACCCCTTTAATGTCTAGGGAGTAACAACTAGTATATTCCAGCAAAAATCCCTCCTGAGAGCTGCAGCCCAGCACTGATCTTGTGCTCCCAGTGGCTCTGCCTTCCTGAAGAGAGAAAGAGCAGCAGTGCTGGGGGACAGAGAGGGAAGAAATGCTGGATGCTCAGCTTCAGCTTTGCTGTTTCAGCTGATAAAATGGAGAGCCAGTGCAGGGACAGCTGGAAATTCAGCTTCCTGCTCCAAAGGGAAGTCCCAAGCTGGGGAGTTACTTTTCCCCTTTGGCTACCTGAAGACTTCCTTTGGAGTGCTGCTATTCATAGGGTTTATCTGAGAGGTAAAACTTTCTTGGTCAGCCTCGTGCCCTGGGGCTGGGGGAGAGCAGGTTTCAGTTAGGTGATATCTCCTAGCTGTTGGACCGGAGGGTTTTGTCAAGTTAAATCTCCTTTTGTGACTTCCACCATTGTGGTGCTCTGTGCAAATGCATGGGAAGGCAGTGGTACTCAGCCAGCCTGGAATAGCTTACAAACTGTGCTTACGGGAGTTGGGAAAGTCTCCGGTGTTGGAGGCTTCTGAAATCACCACAGGTGAACTGGTCATTTCCAGTCTCAAGGAAGTCTGCGGAGAGAGCTGCTGATGTCTACAGGGCTGGTCCGCCTGTGTGTTAAGCTGTGATGCTTCACATGCCTGTGACCATAGCTAAGTGCAAATGCTTATTTTTGTCCTTGGAGCAGGATGTGAACTATCAAAGAAGCACTTCCTGAGACAGCTATCTATCTTCCACACATTATCAGCATTTCAGAAATGAAAAGTAAGAGTCCAAATGGCTAGGTCTTAAGGTCTTGAAAATATGAAGAGCAAAGATTTTTTTTTTTGTATAAAACTGGCATGTGCATGTCCTTTTTGTGTAGTGCTAGGTATGTTTCAGGAGCATGAAAATGTATCCTTCAAGAGCCTGAAAACATGTCTTCATAACCATACGGTAAATTCTGGATGACTTAAGTCCTGTGATTTTCAGCCTCTTTCTGTTCAAAATGATAAATGGATTAAAAGATACTTTAAAGGTACCCTTTTTAATGAACATACAGCTCTCTGAATGGGTAGAGGGAGCAGAAAGCTCTTAAGTCTGCTGAAGGCAAGCACTGAAGCATCCTTGTTTCACAAGCTGCTACATATCATCAGCTTTCAGTAGCACAGTAGGTCAGCACCACCTGACAAAACTCATTCATGTTTTTACTAGTAACACATGCATCTAGGAGGAGTCTACAGAGTAGGGAATTTGGTGCAATGTTGCAGACACCAATGGCTGCTCATCTACCAGGGCATCGAATGCGGAGACTAATGGCAATACCAAGTACTATGGAAAACAGGTATTCATTAGCAAGATGATCTTTACTGCAGATGGGATCTTAGTTATCTTTTTGACACCTTGTGGAGTTTCCATTTTGATTTGTCTGTAATATATATTTTAATTGGGCTCAAAAGGCTGCTTGGGATTACAGCTGATCTGGAGACTGCTGTGGGCAACTATACCTTTACCAAGTAGCCTGGAGGCAACTTTATTTATTTTTACTCCCTCCTGGCAGTTGTGTATTACTAGCAACTAGTGAAAATATAAGGCCCTCCTGTCCTGACAGGAGGAAAACATACTCTTAATGCCAGAAGTTTTCCTAAAGCTTTTTACATGCTTGCTGTCCTTGTTGAAGTGCAGCGGCCGAGTGCTGTACACAGCTCTGGTCAGCAGCTTGCGGCACGCTGCTGGCTGAGCGCTCTGTGCATTCCCAGAGCACGGTGCTGAAACAGTTTGCAAACTGAAGCAGTTAATAGGTGACGCCCCTAAAGACAAGGGATTAGAAGTCAAGTGTCCATAAGATGAATATAAGAAAAGTAAATGATGTGGAATAGTGTTGTGCTTGTTAAACGAGATCAATAGTGCTGAACAAGTGAAAACCAAACTGTGGTATAGGGAAATGTTGTAGACTCTTTGCAAGGAATATTTAAACATGCACAGCATTTTTTTTTTTCCTTCTAACACTAGATATGAGAAAGCAAATAATACTTAGGGCTTTTCAAAGATGTTAGCTGAACTCCATGATCTGAAGGCACTGCTTGTAACTTCTGGCTGCTACTTTAAGGTGTTGCTTGAAATCTATAGCATGTATGTACTAATGTGAACAATTCCTTGCCAACTCTTTCCTCTTTGCTTGGACCCTAGCAACAAAGGCTGGATGGTGAGTTGAAACTAACTCTGTATTTTTGTTTATAATGAGAATCAAAGCAAAATGATGAGGAATTTTTAATGAAGAAATAGTGTCAATTTTGACATCTCTTCTGTATTTGGCCATATAATTGCAAGCTTGTTGTTTCTTTAAGACTGTTATAGAACATATATCTGCTCTGATATATACCTAGTTTATACTGGGTAAAATAGGAGACAATGTAATGCTGGGTCTCTCTCTGGAGAACTTGTAAGACTTTTTTTAATAAGTTTTATTCCTGATTTATGCAAAAAACTGGGAAACAAGGTCTGTGGAATATTTAATGACAAATGACCAATATTTAATGACAAATGACCAAGTAACTGGTTCATCAGTGAATATAGGAATGTAACAAATATGGTTGCAAGCATGGAAAAGACAGTTCAGCTTTTTTTGGTAGCTCTTCCCTCTCCTCATATTAGTTGGCTTCAGAAGCTGATGTTCCAGCCCTTGCACTGTTGTCCAGGTCAAGTAGGTTAGCTTTCTTATTAACTTTCTAATTGGAATGTGTGCTAATAGTGTACCTCATTTAAAGAATAAGACTTTGGCATATGACTATCTCATGTTCAACTCATGTTCAGCTACAGTATAAAATGTCAGTTGTGAAGATTCAGACCACAGAAGTCAATTTTTGCGTAATGATGTCCTCTCTAGAGGCTTTTGTGCTTATGCCCTTGTAGGAGAAGGGACAGGAAGGTTGATACAGGGGAAAAGTTGGTTGTAGTAGATTCTTCTGGAGGGAAGGAAGAAAAATTTTTGGTCTGAGTGGACTACAGTGCCTTATCTCAAACTGATTTGTAATTTTTTCATCTTAAATGTGTTCCAGATTTATTATAAACACCTAAAATTCTTTGAAATCAAATTTAAAAAAAAATTTTTGTCCCTGCCGGGGAGGGGGGGGGGGGGGGGTTGACTAGATGATCTCTAAGGGTCTCTTCCAAACTTAATGATTCTATGATGATTTTTAGGTCAATCAAAAGTATGTTTAAGGTGCTTTACTTCTCTGAGAACTTGGAACAGTTGCTTTTGGCAACTTTCACTGCAGCTATACTGAAAAATGTAGTATCTGCATAGCTCAAGCTATGCATGACGTTTGTCCTTTCCCTCTGTGGAGCTGACACAAATTAAAATAAAATAGTGGAAATTTCTGCATACTTATTTGTCTATATTCCCTTTTCATGATGTTCTAGATTTCCTGATTTTTTTGCTTAATCTGATTATTGATTAACACCTGCATCAACCTTATTCTGATTCCTGCTGTCTGTCCAGAACAATTGTAGCAAAATCCTTTTTGCTGTTAGGAGCTACTCAATAGGGTTCTCCCAGCTCAGGTCAACTGCTAGTGAATGGTCTAAATGACTGCAAGAACTTTTTTAGTGTTCCTAAATTTCTTGACAATTGCAGCTAGTCCTGTTAATCAGGTGTGATCTAAGTTGCTGGGGGGGACAAGGGGAAAGGAGGAGGGTGAGGAACATGCAAATAATGCACATGCGCACACACAGAATCTGCTAAAAAGCAGTTGGAAGGTAGAAGCTGAGATGTTGATGGAATTCTGAGTATCCTGCAATTTCCTAAATCTTCATCCAGAGAAACTTAAATGATATTTGCTTTCTATTCAGAATTTTTTTTTGTGTGATTCTTTTCAAAGCTTGTCAGATGGACAGCCTCTTGTTGTTCAACACAATTCAGCTAATAAATGTACTATGCGAAAGGTGCCTGAATAGAAATGGTGGTGGGGTGGAAAACTTTTTTTGAATATAATCCAAGTTTAAGTAGTTAACTTGAAATAATATCCTGATTTAATCTGGGGAGATGTTTTTCTTCTCACATCACAAAGGCTCTTTGTCCTTTTTTTTTTTTTTTTTCCCCGTACTGTGTTTCAGTAGCTGTTAAGTGGAGAGGTAAAAATCATGAAGCCTGTCTTGGACTCCATAGGAAAGACCAAACTGGTAATATATTACTGCTGTGAGATCAAAGGCCTTAGCAAGTAGCATGATGTGAGAGAATGGATGTGCAGACTGGAGGAGCTGTTGCTGAGGATTGAGCATTGTTTTGTGCACTCCACTCTACTTTTCTTCTGCTCTACTTCTGCTACTTCTTCCTCTAGGGTGGGGCACGCCTGAATATTTCCCTTGATTTCTGTTAGCTGTCTTCAATTTTCTTGCATATACTGCAGGAGTCTCTTGGATGTCCCTTCAAGTTGTTCTTCTAATTGTACCTGCTTTGGAGACTGATGTTAGACCTCAAATGCAGTGTCACTTGAAGGCAAGGATATTCCTGTTGATCACAGGAGACTGTATGCCTTAGCACAGCTGTTGAAGTCATCATCTGTTTGTTGTAACAGTAGTTTCATGAACTAGGCTCTTTAAATTTTTTTTTTTTAAGTAAGAGAAATAATTAAATGAAGTACAAGTGGTCTAGTGATAGTTATCCCTGTTTGCTCTCTTTCTTCTAGGAAAGAGTGTGAAAGAGCTGCATTGCAGATAGAGGTATGATTGAGGAGAAGTCAGATGTGATGGTAATATCAGTGTGGGGTGTAATGGAAAGTGTAATGGCATAGACTGCTGTCTTCAGTTCTTCTCTTAAAGGAACTGAAGGTGGTATATAACCTTCATAGACATGTCTTAAAGTGGTATGGTAAAGCATAAAAATTTCAAAATCCTTGGAAAGAGACAGTTTGGAATTTATAGGAATATGTGTTGGTCTCTACTGTGCTTGATAAAGTCCCTTTTGCTATTCAGAGTGCAAGTTCTTCAAAAGAACTTCGTGGTGAGTTTTCTTTTTGACTGCTCTCTCGTGTATCATAAAGCAAAATAATTTCAGAAATGATTTAAAACAAGGCCAAATCATCCTTGACATTGCAATTAAATAACAAAATGGAGAATGAATGAAGGCAAAAATGAGGTATTCAACATATAAAAGCAGTTAATCATGTGAGTTCCTTACTACGCACCAGCCTGCTATCATCATGTCTTGATGGCCCTGGCTCATGAAGGAAGCTCTCTGCACAGAAGACATTCCAATTTGGGAGTGTTGGAATAAGCTGAACTTTCTCTTCAATTGCTACACTTCCAGAGATAGCTGAGACTGAATGATACAGTACAGGGAGCAACTGTAAAAGACTTGAGAATAATGTTTAATTCTGGGTGATCTGAAGATAATTTGTGATCTTAATGTCAGTAGGAATACTATTGAAATGCTGACAAAAGTACTTGGTAGATAATTTGTTTTTAAAGGCTGGAGCTGAAACATGAATGCAAAGATGCAAATAAGTTTATGGTGAGCTAGTTATTCCCTACAGTAGACAGGAGCCCTCATGGGGCAGAGTAGTGTTTTACTTGATAACTGGGAATTGTATTTAAGTATACACACATCAGACTTTATGGGCAGGCTTAATACTAGTGTTTCATCTTTTCTGTGTATTTTGCTTAGAAATCCTGTTCAGTTTTTTATGATTTTTGTGGATGCAGTTGAACACTTATGTAATGGGTGACACGTATGATGTTAGTCATAATCAAAGACCTTTTGTTGTTGTATGTGTTTTGTGTGTGTTAATATGGTCTCTTTGTGGTCAGCTACTTGGCAGCTGGACTATCTAATATAATGGTTACAAATTAAAACTTCAGGAGTTACTCACATTCCATCTGCTTTAATTTAACAGAATTTCATTGTGGCTCTTTAAACAGTAATATTAAATTCTGTGGAAGAAATTTGGGATACAGAGAACTCCTTGAAAACGAAATAAAGCTGAAAGGAGTGTTAAAAACAAAGGACCTCATAAGAACTTTTTTTTGGTCACAATAGATGGGGGGGGGGGGAAAAAGCTATGCTCAACATATTTATTTTTCCCCTAGAGATCTTTACTGAGAGATAATAAGCTTCAGCAGTTATGAAGAAAGCTTTTTTTTTTTTCTTCTCTCCCCTCCTTGTGTCTGGTAAAGTGCAAACTCACTATAAAGGTACAAAGCAAAACATAGTATTATGACTAGAAAAAAATGTTGCTAAGTATTATCCCATGTTCTAAAGAATTCTTAATTTATCAGAAACAGTGTTTAGATCAAACCCCATGCTGAAACTTTCAGTGCTGATTCTTAGCTAATTTCTCTTCAGTGGTCAAAGAGAAGGGGGGGGGGGGAATAATCTTTCTTCATAAATTAAACCTTTGAAGCCTAATATTAAGAGGCTTATTCTAACTGACAAATGAAAATACACTTTATGGTGATTTTTAGATAAACTTAGATAAACTTTTCCTTTTAGGGAAAGGATGGCTAATGTTCAATGAACTTTTTTTTTTTTCTTGGAGGGAGAAAGAGGTGGGGGGAAAACAAATTAGGAAGGGTTAAGAAAGACATTAGAATAATAAATGTACAGAGTAAATTACTGGAAAGGTTACTGAAGCATTGATGGATTCCAAGGGAGTGTCTAGTTTAGTTTCTGAGGATAGAAAAATACAGATGCCAAATAGTCAAATAGAAGCCAGAAAAGCATAAATAAGACACTGTGTGTGTAGGGTTTTTTCTTCTCTAAAGATCTTATTTCCCTTTGCTGAGGACTTAAAAATAAGTTTCAAGCAAACTTATGAATGAGTACCATAGTGTGTCTCTGATTCTTAGTTCAACTGAATCATTTGTGTATTAACATGATTAGAAACTAAGATTATCTGAAGTCAAGTTTGTTTTTCAAGCTTATGACCTGTACAAATATTTCTTGAAAATCTACTTGCAATTTAAGAATATGATACTTTAGGATGGCATGAAATTCCCTGGTGTGCTGTCATTCCTGGCACAAGTGTCTTAAATCTATTTGTTCTCATATGTTTACTTATTCTTAGAGTCAACTAAATGGGCATTGTAGTCCATTTATCGTTCAAATCGAATGCTAACACTTATGTAGGTGACTGAGAGGATTTTCAAGACTTAGTGCAGCTTGATTCCAATTACACCATATAAACTTCAGTGGCTGTTGTCCCATGTGCTGCATTTGGACAGGGCAACACAGTAAATGAAGAGAGATGCTACCCCCAAAGGTGATTAAGAAAGATGCTAACCTATTTTACTCCATCTCCATTAGCAACCTGTGCATGTAGCCATCTACCAGTAAGTAGTTAACATACTTGTTGGCCAAGGCTTTGAAGCAGCTGCATAAATTACAGCTGAGGAAGAGGTTACTTTTTAACTGTTGCTACCTGTTGGAGATCCTGGTTCTGAGTATGTGGGGAGAGCTTGCCCCTGCTTAAGGGACTGTTTTTGTTTTCTTGTAGTAGTCACAATAGCAATGGAGTCAACTTGGCAAGTGTATGACCACTAGACAATGTCTGCAGACTGCCCCATGAAATAGGCTCTTGATTTCAGCAGCCAACACAGTTAGTGTTGTCCCCATTTTCCCTGAGGTACAATATTCATGGAAGATGAGTCCTTCCAAGTGTCAATCTTGATTTAGGAAAATTAACTGTATGTGCTGTGTGGAAAACCAAAACAAACATCCCTACTAGGGAGCAGCTCAGCACACAAGTGCGCGTGGTGGCTGGCTGGCCTGCAGGGGTTGCAGCTGGTCCCCTGCTGCCCCTTGAGCTGGCTTCCTGTGGTAGACCAAGGTTTTTCTTGGTCCAGTTTGTAGATGTGTGGGGAAAAAGTACATGTGCAGAGCAGCTGGCTAGCTGGAACTTGCTGCTCTTGTGAACGTTTGCTACGCTTGTGAAACCAGTGTTCAAGATAAATTCTGCTGTTCATCTGGCCTGGGAGATGATGGAAACAGTGAGAACTCAGCCATTGGAGTTGTAGACTGAAATACATAGGAAAATAAACTTTATTTAGTTTTTCTGCTTACAAAGCTGCTTACTGTTAATGCTGAGTTTAAATTGTGCTTAATTTTTTTTTTTTTCAGATCCTCCTGGATAGTTCTCATGGAATTCAAGTGCTTAATTTCTTAGTACTCATGACCTTTTTGGGAAGATGTGTTAAATACGTTAGAAAAGAACAGTTCAGGTGCCCATTAGACTTCAATGTTTGACTTCTGCTTAGACAACTTAGCATGCCTAACTGTGCCACAACTTTTCCAGGGTAGGTTTCTACACCTGGATGTATTTTGCAGGGCTTAGTAGCCCAGGGAGTGAAACAAAATATTGTCCTATCTTGCATATTTACATGGTAGGTCATGATAGGCCCCATTATAAACAAATATTAACGCTCCTTTTCCTTGAAAATATTGGGAACATCTTTTGTGTGTCCCTGCACAGCTTTAATTTTCAGAGCTCTTTACTTTTAGATAGTTTGTTACTATTGGATATTTTATAATACCTAGCTATTGAATTAAGGTTTTGTAAAGCTTGATAAACAGTATCCAAAGCAAAATAATTTGAACAACATACCAGGCAATAGTGCTCTACGCTTCTTGGTAATTCTTCTGGGTTTGTGAGGAAATGCAAGAGAAGGTATGACTTGAATCATGTCCCAATTGGCAAGAGTGCTTTCCCTTTCCAGAGCTGAGGGAGGTGACTTAAATGCTTCCATACTTCATGTGGATTGCAGCATCATGTTCTGTCCACGTGTATGGATCAGACTGCATTTTAGAATATGTTTAAGTGGATAAGTGTTTCTAAACAAATGCTGAACAACTTGTTTACTTATATTTCCTGAAAGCAATTTGCTGCCTATGTGATAAGGCTGTGTGATGTTGCAGAAGATGAGGATGTTTTTATTAACTTTCCCACGGAAGGCTAAAACTTTTCTAGGCTAACTGTGCTTAGCTTATCCAAATATTGGTTTTCGTCCCTCCAGTATAGACTGATGTTTGAACCAAGAAGTTGTGGAGAAAGTCAAGTATGCGAGTTAGGAACTGCCATAATTAAGCTTGTATAAAAATGGAGTCTGCTCCTTCACACTCTACTGGAGTGTGTGAATATACCATTTAAGGTCACTGTCTGGATCTCCTTGTCTCCCTAGATATTCAGTGAAAGAAATAAACATTTCTAGATTTCAAGTCATCACAACACTGAGTGAAATGAGCTAGATGAAGCTAAATGTGGGTGGTTTTGATCTGAGGGCTGTAGAGTGGGTCCTTATCTGTTTTGGATGAAGATACCTGAAATTATTTGAAGTGGATTACATCACCTCTTTTCTTTGCTATCCTACCTCTTCCACAAAATTTCTTTATCTTACAACCTTATGAAACCAAAGTGTGGGAGGATTAAGATGCCTCTTTTATTATCACTTATTTCTAGTTCTTAGCAGGCTGCAGGTTCAGAAGCACTAGTCTATCTCCCCATCAAGAAGTTAAACTGTCAGCAGCATACTGTCTCAAATACTATATTTTCAGTGACTTTGTATAAATTTAAACTTCAAAATTAAAAGCACTTGCAATTAAAGCTTTTAATTTTAGATTTTTATTAAAATATCAACTTCCATCCACTGCAGATACAAAGGTAAATTTGCTGAGTAATGTTAGAGATTTAAATCTAGCTATAAATAAGTTTTAATGCATGTTACTATGTACCCTACTATTTGAACCTTTCCTTAAAATGCAGTATCTTGATAACTGTGACAAAATGTTATGACAAATTGTAACAGGGAAGAGTACAATGCAATTTAGAGAAGAGTTTAAATTAGTTGTGCGTAATGACCCATAAGTACCTCATGGCTAGAGTCCAGGCAGACCTTTTTGGATTCTTGTAAGATACTGATCTACTTCATAAAGAACCCCAAAATGCAAAGCAACAACAAAATCCTTTGGAATGTAGGACAGAGGGGAATTTTGTTTGACCCCGAAGAACATGAAGGGTGGAAATACTAGCATTTTTGTCAAGATTTTGGGGATGATTGTGTGAGACTTGACTAGCATTTTTACATTTTTTTATTATTATTATTTCCCACTAAGTCTGTAGAGATGCAGATTTAACAGCTTTGTCTTGATATTTTAGATTTGTTTACCAGGCCAGCAGGTTAAATTAGAAGATTTTGGTTTGTGGGTATAATGGTTTATTCATCCAAACATACTGCTTATGTGAAGTGATTGGACTGGGCTGGGATGTTTCTGGACACTGGTGCACATTTAGGTTCAGGCCTTGGACAAACTCATGGAGTTCCTGTTGAACTCTGAGAACCTGCTGAACTTCCTGAACCACGGTGCAATACATCTGTATTACATTGGTACATCTGTGTGAAATTTCTGGGTGGTTATCTGATCATTTAGACTTTTGGGAAGTCCACCTTTAGGTAGTTTGGTAGCTATTCAGATCTGCCCTGAAATTGCAGCTTAGACCAGCAGCTCTTAGTCAAGGTGCTAATTTCAGGCCAGACTTTACCATCCTTATACATACTGCGGAGGTGATCCATCATCGTGCTAAAGCAAGGGAAATTCAATCCATCACTGTTGGATTCTGATAAAGGGCTAGAAGGGGGATGCAAGTTGTCTTCCCAGTAGTAATCAAACAGCTGTGATACATGCCACTTTAAGCTTGTATCATCATATAATAGATGGTTTTCTTCTACATGGGAGCCTGCTTCAAAATCTTGTGACAGATGGACTGTCTTGCAGAGGTTTCATTTTGTGGAATTTAAGGCTGTGAACTAGTTATTGACAAATACTACATCATCAGTTCCAGCTGAAGACACAGACTAATAAGTGGAACATTGGCACTAATCTTTATTTAATCAGCCTTAAAATGGTAATATCAAATTGATGAGGGCATAGGGAATAGATTTTATACTTCTAAAGTGCTACTAAAAATACCAGGGAGATGAGTACACAACCCAAGGATGAAATTAAGGCCCACTTGGTGATGGGTGAAGCATGCTAGAGAAAGCTGAAATCAGAATCAGCATGGGACCAAAATTTCTTAGTTTAAAGACTGTGCATAGAGGACTTGTTACTTTATTTCTGTTCTTTTGCTTTTGTTATGTTAAAGTTATTTCAACATCATGTTAAAACATGAAGTGCTTAACTGAAACAAAAATCATGGCATGCTAAAGCTTCAGAACTTGTGACAGTGAATTCACTTACTTGTGTTGTCTCCTTATCTAATCAACATGTTTTGACAGTGATTTACTGGTCTGCACTGCTGTATATTTAAAGAACCCAAAGCTACTAGCTTCATGACTGGTACGATTATAATGTTTTGATTTGGCAGGGTGCTTTAAAAAATGGTCATCTTAAATGTGGCTGAGTAAATATTCATGTAAAAGTGGAGCCATCCTCCTAACTGCTTGTGCTGAGCCACAGCAAAGAAACAGTGTGGCAGGGAAAGGTGGTGTGGCTGCTCAGGGCCAGTAAGACAAATATTGTGTAAGTCTTACTGAGTCCATTAGTCTGTAAATGTCAATCTCAATCTATTTTGAATTTGTTAGCTGAGCTGTGAAACAGAAGGGGTAGATCATGTAACAGCATCCAAGTACTTCAGCTAGCTATTTCAAGTTTTCTATCTTAAATCTTTAGAGTTTTTGAGGCTTATATAGACATTGCTAATTAGTAATCTAATTAGCAAAAGTAACTTCATGAGAAGTTGAACTCAGAAGTGTGGATGGGCACCAAAGTTGACAGTAAGATACTGGAAGTGTAATAGTTGCTTCACCTTACAGTGCTAGCTGTTCATCTTCAGTCTCCTATGCAAAGAATAAAGGCATTTTTTAATGTTAATAAAGCTAGTCTCATTTCAATAGTGTAATGTCTTTACAGTGTAGGTCAAGCTGGTAATAGAACCATTTAACTTATCTGGTTAATTTGTCAGAATGTAGTTTGAATTTGTAGTGTAAAATTTAAATGCTATGATTTTAAGAATTGAATTTTTACTATTTTGTCAGGTATGTAGGTATTTATGTCAGATATCCCATTTTTGCAAAAAAAATGCTTTAGTGATAGGCCAGTGGTCCTCAGAGTATGCTATGGAATTTAAGTAGTAAAATATACTATTTCATCTTAGAAATTTTCCTTTAGAGAGCATCGTTGAAGTAATAGTTGAATGGCTGGACAAAAAAAAGAAGTTTGGGTTTTCTGTTGAAAAGAAAAGCCTATATTTGAAGATTTTTCCTGTGCCACATCCACCACAGAGTGTGAACAACCATTTCACAACCATTCCGGAGTATGAAACCAATTAGTTGTTTTTGTACCTTGTCTATATACGTGTGTGTATATGTGTAAGGTACCAAAATGCCACTGTCTTTTTCCAGCTAAGACATGGGAACTTCTTCCAGACGCCTTGGGTTACTCAGGCATTTGTTTATAAATACAAATGGCTATTTGTATAAATACAAATACTTGTGGCTTTGTTCCACAGGTCTAGAAGCTCAAGCTTTTAAGAAAGCTTCCAAATTGCTGCCCTAAGTCTTATAAAAAGCCTGTAGGCTTTTTATAACCTGAAATAGATAAGAAAGCTGTAGGAAGTGAAGCACAGTGCCTGCTGGCAAGGCAAAGGGTTTTATTATGGATAATGTACTAGACTGAAACTGCAAGAGACCTGGGTCACCCTCCATCAGGAAGCATCTCGATAAAGATAAGATCATGATAGTCCCTCTCACAGTTGATGCCTCTCTGAGGGGAAGGCTGCTGACTATCTGATGTTGACATTGCACATGTTTATATGTACAAAATGTAACTCTGAAGAGCTGCAAATACCTCAGATGAGTTATCAGGAAGCAATGCTATGATTATTTGCTGCTACTTTGGCGTCACTGTGAAAGCTGGGAGAAACTCATCTAAAATTTCCCCATTTTTCAATTTGTTTAAGAGGGTAGGCAAAGAGGAAAAAGGGGAAAGGCTGGAGTAGTGGAGTAGTAGTAGAAAGGGAAAGGCTTATTAGGAGAAGACAGGCTCTTGGGGTTATGTTAGCAACAGGCCTCTTCACTGGCTAGAACTGTCTGATTACCACCTTAAATAACTAACAATGAAACCTGTTTATCTATACTAATGTGGTTTAAATTCAGGTGAAAGCATCAATAAAAAGTTTAAGTGGTAGTTTAATTTTGGCATATACTCTCATGAATTCAAATTTCTTAAGCACGCACGCTTTGAACTCTTGTCCTGCCGAAGCAGTCTGGGCAACAGATGAGATGCAAGAGCAGAGCTGGCTCTGTTAGAACCAGCATTCACTTGTGTAACATTCTGAAGGGTAAGCTTAAACATAGGACATCAATGTGCTGAGCTGATAAATTAGCTCTAAAGGTATAAAAAGACCTGTCAATAATTGCAGAGGAGGTGAAATTCAAGTATTCTGGAAAAGGAATTCAAGTTATGTGCACAATTCTTGTCTGGCACAGAAAAAGTTGGTTCCTGTCATGAAAGCTGAAGATGGTACCTTGTTGAGGTACAAAGATTGGCCTAATTTTTGTGCCACTTAAAAGTATGCATCTTTTCCAGCAGCACTGGCATAGCATGAGTGTAATTAAGGGATTCGCATAAGCCTGACTAGCAACATTGTGTTATTAAGCAAGTATTTTAAGTATCAACTCAAGTTTTTAATCCAAATTGTTTAGGAAATACTAGAACCTATGTAGTTTCACATGAGCCATGTTGCTTCTGCACAATTTCCTATTGCTTCACCTGGCAATCTTTGACAAGTCTTGACCAAAACTCTTTGAAAGATTTGGACAGCTATGCTGTTAATACAATTGTGCCATAATTATGGAGGGAGTGTCTGTAGTGGCACTCTAAAGCTGTATATAAAGAAACAAAACAGCTTGAGGAGGGAGAGAATAAATTTAGGTGAAAACTTAAATGATGAAAAAGTTACCTTTTAGTTTTATGGCTTAACTTAACACTGTCTGCACTTTGAGAAACAAAGAAGGAAAGGGGGGGTGGGGAGGAACACCTTATACAGTCTTATTTCATGGGCTGGACTGGTGTTTAATTGTTGGATTGCTGCTGGTTCCCTCTCTACCATGGACACAGATCTTGAAGTATTAAGCAATCCTTTAGGTACACCTATGCTGAATTTATGACTTCTTTTTCCAAATGTTGGGTGGGAAGGCACCCATATGAAAAACTGATGCTAGTTTGACACATACAGCCCTTGATCTTCCTTTTTTCCCAAAAGCTGCTGTGTTGACCTTGCTGTATGCTTTGGAAAGAGAAGCTTTCTGAGCTGCAGAGCAAGGGACTAGCATGGGTTGTCAAATACTGGACAGTTCAGATAAGGGGAAATTGAGAAAACTGCAAGGAAGGAGGAAGAACATAGAATTTTGCATTACTTAAAATGCCTCAAAATTTAAAATGGAGTATTTCTACTTCATACTGATTAATATTCACTTGAGATTTTGGGAAATGAATATCCATATTGTAGGATAATTGCCAAGCATATGGGAGAAAGGAGGTTCATGCATCAAGCATCTTATTAGCAGCAACCCAACAGTGGCTTGATGCTAAGTTGGCTTTTAATGGGCTGTTACTGTCACCAGCACAAGATGTGGATAACGTGCCATGTAAGTGTTTACTGCAAATGAGTTTACACCTGCTCCTTTCTTTCTATAAATGTACATTCATACAACCCAAAGAGTTTCTTTTCCCTCCCATGGGAACCCCTTTCCTTCATCTCTGCCTCTCACCTTTACTTCCACTCCTTAAGCTTCAGAATGAAAATTTGGAAGAGGCAGTGGGCTTTGTCTGCAGAGGATAGAAACAAGTATAGAAGAAGGCAGGGACTCTTGGTGGTAGTGCCAGAAAGGAATTACACCTGGAGGGGAGGATGTTTCCTACCCGCTTTATTCTTGTTTGATGGGGTAGATCTGAGAACTGTTAAGTCTTATAAACAGTGTGCCTTATGTTTTAGGTAATTACTTTTAAAAATATTCTCTTAGAGCTTTTGATTATTTTTGAGGCATTAGTTTCTTCTTAAACATCTTCTGGTAATAGAGCAGAGGCAAATGAGTCATGTGGTGTTTTGAAAAGATGTAAATGTTTTTATATTTTAACTTTGTGTTTCTAGGTGACAAAAGCTTCCTTAGGAAAGGTTGAATTACAAAATTTAAGAGATATTCCAATTTTAGCTGAATGTTGTGCTTAATATTAATGTAAGTTTTAAATGTCATTAATGCTCTTAGAGAAATAGTGCTTTAGATAAATAATGGAATAATTAGGAACAGAGGCATGCTGTATGAATATATAGTTGAATGTATTACTTATAATAGTCAAACCTAAATAGTCAGACTTCTTAAAAGTGGTATTTAATGTAACCAGGTTGTCAGTATTTTCTGGAGTGCTATTTGAGTTGTCCATATATTGATCGTAGGATCATTTCAATTTGCCTATACCCACACCCACCCACCCCTCAGGGCAGGCAAGACTGATTGGGATGTGCTAAGTGGGGAAACTTACTGTCTGGACAGCAAAGTGTTTAAATGCTCACCTATGTTACGTGCCCTCATAATACATAGATGTCTGTATACAAACACAATGATAACCAAAAGTGAGAATGTAAAAAAGTACTTCAAATAATGTTATTAAAGAAGAAATAACACAGAAATAGAAATTGAAACATCTAATAAAATCTCTCTGCCTTTGGAAGTGCTTACTACTGATCGTTCAGTATTATCATTCCATTAACTGCAAAATAAGTGCAATGGAGGGTGTTGTGCCAGTAGATGAATTTGTTTTGTTTTATGATGCATGGTACAGGGACTAAACAAAACACTTTAAATGTTTTGTACCTTGCATCATCTTTACAAAGCAACCCTACTTCAGCTTTGCTTATTCATTTTGTTAAGGTTGTTTTGAGAATTTGAGAAAGCAGTAGAAAGGAAAAGATACTAAAGAGCTAATATCTGCACTGGAGCTGAGTTAATGTACTGTGCAATCTGTGCTGTTATAGCCACTAGCCAAGTTTTGTAGTGTTCATATTAAAATGAAAATGTAGTAATACTTTGAGTAGACAAACCTATGTGGATAGGAATGTCACCATTTCAACAGCAAAACAAGTCCAAAGAAACATTGATTGAAAACATATTAGAAGAACCAATTGTCCAGACTCCTAGAAAATTTGAAAGGCGTAAAATGAGCATTAAAAGTATATTTGATACTGAAAAGCTATCTGGAGAGAGAACAAAACTTCTATAGAAATGTTAAGCTTGCAGTAGAAGTGCAAGCACTTGGAACAAATAACACATAGTATAGTTGCTTTTCAACAAGATCAGTGAAATTAAGCTGTCAAGTTACTAGAACTGCATATACTATAGGTATAAAACAGGTGCAATAACTGCTGTAACAATACTAATATACTTGGTTTACATCAAAGCATAGATGTTTAATCAGAAAAATGTTTTCCATTTTTTACAGATGAAAGCCTTTTCCGTCTCCAATAAATATTTTTTATAAATTGTGCTCATCACTTGACTTCTACAGCATTTTACAATTTGACTGCCTCTTTTGCTTAATTCTGAAGACTAAAAATGGCCAGCAGATACTTGTATAATTGCAAATGTCAGTCATTTCACAACACATATCAAATACTCTTCAAATGCAGAGAACATGCTCAAAGCTTAAAGCTGGCTCTTTCTTTTTCTTTATTCTGTCATAGTTATGTTTTCTAAGTAACCATGTATGCATTTCAGGTTGTTATTTGTTGCTGAATGTACAAGTTTGCTTAACTATTTTAAGTACTTTTAAAATTACTGCTATGTTGCTACTGTTGCGGAAGTTATTTACTGGGCCAGCTTCCTTGTCTACTAATGTTACTAAAAAGGGAAGAGGAAATGGAAAAACTCTATTGGCTGCCTGAGCAACAATGACACTAAGAAAAAAAAAAACTTCATTTATTTCTCTCCTCATTCTCCTTTTTGGAAGGTTGCTCTGTATAAAGGGTTCCTGATGGGTGTTGGCACAGCATACACAGGTGGTTCAGTAACAGTCTTCGGCTTATTTGCCACTTTGGACTTGATACGTATGTGGTGAAGTAATCACAGTCATCTCTCTACTGCAGCTGTTCAGTGAACAGTTCTCAGACTTGAAATAGCCTTGAACTTAAGTTGAGGATCTTGCAAACTGTATTTTTAGATGACTCTATTCAAATTAGGAATCCTGTGATACATGCCAGTAATACAGGAAAGGATAGAAATGCAAGACATTTTGTAATTCTGTTTTGAGTCTTGATCGGTGGTTGAATACAAACCTATGGTCTTGTTTCCATTTTTGGTCAATGTGGAATTATTTTTTTTTTTTTACAATTTTCCATTCTGCTATAACTTGAAATAGCTTTAGTGTGTGGATAACCTTCTATGACTTATTATTTTGGATTATTTTTCACTGAGCTCCAGACTCTGAATTTTCATTTTTTAAAGTATAATATTTGGAGCTAATGCATATAGATTTGCTTGAGCTGTTCAGAAAGTTTACATGCAAATGTTAGCCTATTGAACTGAAAATTTTTTCTTTGAACAAACAAGCTTTCATTTTACTGCACATAATTGCAGACTCTATCCAACTTAAGTAGTGCTGTGTGTATAGTATGAACATGTATTCACAGGTATCTTGCCTATTTTTCTAGCCTGCAAGATATAAAGCAAACTTGACCAGTTTTAACGATTTTAGTTCCTTCTATTGGTCTTGGTGCTTGTTACCTCAAGATGTGCATTTTTCTACAGTGTAACAGAATGCTTGATCCAATAAAGTCAGTCCTTCTAGGCCCCTCTTCTGTGACACCAGCAAATGTTCTGTTACAGCCAGTTGCAGGGAAGTTTCCAGATCTTGATGTATAAGGAAAATCTCGTACAAAAATTTCAGCTGCTGGTATTTCAAGCTACGAATGGTCTCTATTGCATAGCTACCTTCAGATAGCCTATCCTAAAGGATGTGTTTTACAGTTCTGCAGAACATGTTAGCCACACCTAAGCTTTTCAGGCTAGCTATACTTTTAATACTTGATTTTAGATAGCTTTGGGATTCCTCTTAACTTGTCATTTATAACACATAGCAGTTTTTAAAGGAAGCTTTATTACTTAAGGAGCCTTTTTCCTCCTAAAATAGGCAGTCACACTAATAAATGCATATTTTGCAATCCTAATTTATTGGCAACAACCATATTAGTTTGATTTATTTTACTTATTTATTGCAGACAAACAGAACAATCTCATCCTATGATTCATTATTGAAATTCCTAAGATCCCCTCAGGATTCTTGTTTCTAGCTTTCTTCTCTCCTCTATGGTAGCATGCCTGAGGTGGGGTGGGGGTGTGTGTTTGTTTTTTAAATGTCCTAGTAGCATACGTTATTAATGCTTTAGTACAACTGACTGAAAACTGACTTGTCAGTACAACTGACAAGAACATCTTGGTTCTATACTTGTTTTTTTTCTTAGGCACATTTTCTTTCTTACCATTATAACTTGTTCTTCTTGCACTAATGTCTCTTGCATACATTTTGTCCAGCTTTGTTATGCATTCAGAAGCATAGCAGAATCATCACTCAGGTTTCTGGTATAACAGGAACAGCAGCTGTGTCAGTGGCTAAAGGAATAGTAGAGCAAGGTGAGCTGCTCAAAAGTCCAAGGTCAAATATCCTTGCCCACAGTACATGTTTGCAAGGTCACCCATGATGTAAGTCTCAATGTAGTGTGTCCAACTTCTGATAATTGCTTGCCATGGATGATTGGCACTAATGGCATCAATGACTGCTGGATTATCATTGTGTGTGCTGCCTCACAACTGTCTCTCTCTACTATTTAGTGTTACTCCTAAGTAGTTTTCTAGCTAGGTTGATTAAGCTATGCTCATATTTCAGTTCTGTTGTATGCCTCAATGATTTGAAATACAGGAATAGCATCTGTGTTGCCAACATCTAGGTTATATTTAAGGTTTTATGTAATGAAGATGCTTCTTATGTTTTCAGGAACAATATGTATAAGTACCTGAGGGGAGAATGCAAAGAGGATGGGGCCAAGCTCCTCTTGGTGGTGGCCAGTGACAGGACAAGGGGTAATGGGTGCAAGTTGAGACACAGGCAGTTCCACCTCCATGTGAGGCAGAACTTCTTTCCTGTGAGGGTGCCAGAGCCCTGGCACAGGCTGCCCAGAGAGGCTGTGCAGGCTCCTGCTCTGGAGATCTTCCCAACCTGTCTGGCTGCCACCCTGTGCCCCGGGCTCTGGGTGTCCCTGCTGGAGCAGGGGGTTGGACTGGGTGATCTCTAGAGGTCCCTTCCAACCTCAACCATTTTATGTTTCTTTGAAATACAAGGCAGCTGTCTAGTTATATAGTCTTTTTAGCTTTTTTGTATTCAATCCTGTTTGTTTGGAGATTTTGATTTCGTGTTCCAGCTCGGAATTGGTCAGTTACTGCTTCTCAGCTATTCTGAACTACAAAATCACAGTTGTGCTGTGTGAAGCTTTTGTATGTAATTTGAATAAATATGATTTGAGAGTTGTTGAAAGATAAACTGAATAGAAGTGTCAGCATTACAAGATTTCAACAGCTCTGTCCAAATCTTGAACTTCAAGGCCATGTGGAAATTAGCCTGGAAGCACAAGCTGTTTTGATTGGTTTCCACTGACATATTAACCTCAGGTGAAGGATTTGGAGGCTTCTTATCCTCTTTTGATACTGCTGGCAGTGACTTGACTGGGTGGTGGTAGCTCCATGTACCCCTGAGGGGAGTGACAGGGTAGCTGGGTGACCTCTGCTGTCTTTACAAGAGAGCCCCCAAACAGCACTGTGCTGTTCACTTCCTTTGTCTATGGTTAAGGGGGCAAGAGGTTTCTTATACAGATTTTCACAACACAGTATGTTGTAATGCACATTTATTGTTGCAGCATAGGAAATCCTTGAGTAGCATAATGTTGCAAGGCACTTCATGTTCAGAGCCTATGAGCCTTATATTCTCTGCTGCCCTTAGGCTCCTAGGTGAATTTGAAGTTGTTTGGCACAAGAGTTTTGACCTAAATTGCTGGAAAGACTGTCGCCTCCTTTATATGGTATTCCTATGAACTTTCAGAACACAGGAATTGCAATCAAAGAAGTTGTTAACGAAGTCCAGTAGTTTCTCTCTCATAAGAATTGAGTATTTCATATTTAGAAAATTCTGTGCACAGCAAATCCTTTATATTAGCATCAGTTTAAATGTCTTTGGCACAAAAACACAAGATGAACATGAAGCACACAGCTTTGAACACATTTAACCTCTACTGATTTTACTCAACTTTTGTTTGTGTTATCTCTTAGATACCAGTAAAAACTTCCAAATACTTAGGCCTTCATAAACTCTGGGGTTTGATTTCTGCAGCAGTAATTGTTGCAAGAATAAGTATAAGAAATACTTACTTTGAACTATTTCTTGTCACTTTCTAAGAAGATGCCTTTTTCCTTGGTTCCCCCCTTCCTTTTCTCTGCTGTTTCATACTTGAACATTTTTCTTTAATATATGTATATTGCTGTCTTAGTCTGTATATTTTTGGTTACAGAGCTCTGTGTATGTTATTTATAATTTTTTTAATAAGCTTTGGGTAGATCTTCAACTATCCACCTGTTTGAGTTTTTTTTGTTTGTTTGTTTTGCTGAGTAGGCTAACTACAAGTTGAAGAGAAGCTCTGAGACTACCCATCAGGTAGTGTCTTTGCTTTTATCTTAGGAACTTGCATTTTGGGGGACACTGATAAGGTAATATCTGTATCTTTAACTGTATGGGGTATATTTTCATAGAACACAAATGCCTACATTCTTAGCAAAATTAAATTGTTATGCATTTTCTAATAGCATGCAATATTTGGAAGCAACAGTGATGAATTATGGGCAGATGGATAGCATTGTGTTTTCTTCCTTTGGTCAGCTTAAATGAAAAATTAAAGATTTTAATTCATTTTTTTAAATTTAATCTATTCATCAGTTTTATTGAAGGTAATATAAAGTGACAGTTAATTCTATCATATTTGGCTAATACGCAACTCAGCTGTTATGCCCCCAGGGAGATTCTTCAGGGTGTTCAGCTGTCATGTGCAATTTATAATTACAGTTTTGCTGTTTGAGAAAGGAAAATCTAAATCCCAATATATTAGTTTTCTTTCCCTGAAAATGGAGGGGAAGGAACTGATGCCGATCTTTTTAAGACTCAATTTCCATATATTTGCTTTGATGATATTGACCCTTGACTCTTATAACAAAAACAAGGATTCTGAGACTCAGCAAAGACAAATATTCCTGCAGAAATATTCTCTAAGAAATTGCATGCCTGTAACATGCCTGCTGTTAGAAAGGAAAGGTCAGAAACAGCGGAAGGCATCAGATGATATCAAAGTGACAACTCACCCCATGAAAATAATTATAAACACAGTATTTAATGAATGTAATTCACTGAAGGTTTTTACTATCTGCTTTGGCAACTCTCTCACCAGGTCTTCCCAGATGTCCCCCTCACATAGTGGGTACTCAAAATGTTGAATTAAACAGTTTAATTTACAATGAAATGAAATGAATCTCTGTAGGATAAATCAAATATCTCACCCATGAAGGGTAATTATCTTTCTTTTTCTCTAGAAATAAATTCAGAATAGAGCAATAGGATGGAGGAAGTTTTTCACACATGTGAAATAACAGATACTATTTCTATATATGACCATCTTAAGGGTTCAGTATTTTCTTAAAAAAAAAAAAAAAACAAAACACAATTTTGGATAAGGAAGATTGACAGGAGTATGTTAAGATATACTTAGATATACTTTTACTGCACTAATGAGCCAGGCAATATTCTTTAAGCTTTTTTAAAAAAATTACCCAGGTTAACATAAGCACAATAAACTGGAGTCTCACAAAAATATTTCAGCTTTTATCGCTACATCATTTCTCCATTATGGTTTTGACATTTTATCTATCCTGAAGAGCAAGAGAGAAATGGCCTGAGTAGCAAATACTTTGTTTTGATGCTGTGATTCAGCAGCTGCCTATGATGATTGTTCATAATATTAAGACTCACTGCTTGGTTGGTTTTTGCTGAAGTACTGCCTAAAGGGCAAGTGAGGTAAAACAGTCTTGCAGCTTTTCCTCATAACTGCAGTAACCTTTCTGTTGCTAGTAAGATGAATCAAACATACATGATCAATTTTTTTATTTGTTAACAGCTTCTGAGTGAATTTGTTGTGACCTTGTTCCTACAAGAAACTGTTTTCTTGTCCTCTAAAGTCTTTCATATGAATCTGTGTTCAAAAAAAAAAACAAACCACTTTTGTTTATTAAATCCCCCTGGGATTTGTAGATACATGAGAACTCATCTTTGATTAATACTGTTTGCAGTTTTTTCTACTTTTTGCCTCTTTAGTAAATGCTGTTCACTCAAGTTTCTTGCCTTTCTTCAGCTTCCCCCCACCGCCAGCCATTTCATGTCCCTCTCAGTATGTCCTGCTTATTTGGAGTTGAGCATGACTTCAAATTAGTGTAGTTTTCTCATAACAGGAAAAAAATTATAGCTTGGAGGCTTTAACTTATCTAAAGTGCATGAACTGGTGGTGGTGGTGGTCTAATGTCCTTAATATCCTATCAAGCAGCCATGTTAATGTAGTGGGGTTTTTTTTGGGGGGGGGAGGGTGTCTGGGGTGTCTGAGCTCACATGATGCTCCATACAGTGTTCTAAAAGGTGGTTGCTTCTTAAGGAAGAAAAGAATTGTGAAGTAATGGTAATAGCTCATTTTTTAGAGATAGGCAGATTAAAATATGGGATGACTATGTGGTTTATTAATGCTTGTATTGGAAGTCCTCTTTTACGTCACTAATTAAATTTTAAAATACTTTAGCGGCATCATTGTTCATTGAAAATGACTCTCTTAAGCCATTAATTGAACAGATCAATTTGTTTTCAGTTGCTGATCCAGAATGTGAAGGATCAAAAGAATTCTTTGATGCTGCCTGCTCTGTTAAGATGTCTGTTTATTAAATGTCTATGTTTATTAATTTTGTGAAGATACTTACACTTCTTCCTCTTGAAAGGACAGACTCCTGTGAGATTTGCAGTATAAATAGTGTGTTTGTTTTTATTGATGTTCAATGTTAAAGCAAGCCTCCAGTTCTGATCTGTAGGTGTATGAAGGAGCAGGGTCTCAAGGCAGTGAGCCAGAAGACCTTTATTAAGGCATCAGCATACATACTTATAGTAAATTATCTGGATATAGTACCTTATTTGTCTACAAGCGTGAGAAGCACAACCAATGGCCTAAAGGATTACATCAACTTCTAGAAGCTGTTGTACAGTTACTCTTTTGTTCTTAGTTTGCTGACAAAGCTTGCTGATAGAGCACCTGCCCTCTCATCCTTGAAGTTAGTTACACTTCTAACAAGACAACCCATGCTACTGTTCTTGAATTGGGCCTCCACACTGATCTATGTTTATGTAGTTATCTGTACAGTGTTTGCATTTACAAACTAGTTTTAAGCCCTTTCTGTGCGCACTATAGTTCTCAGAGCTGGGACAAGAGGTACAAATGAATTGGTGAAACTCACTTTCAGGCTCCCGCTGGGATACACTTTACCTTATTTGTTCAAATTATATTGAATCCTAATGAAAGGAATAGATGCCTAACTGAGAACAGTTAGCAAATTGAAAAAAAAAAAAAAGTACAATAAAATGACCTGTCTCTGCAAAACACGTACCTATTAGTTATTCCAAAATTACTGTTATCTTTGTTCCAGTTGCTGTTATCTTCTTGATGCATCATATATATTTCCTGATGTTGACCTCATCCATCAATATTTGTTTCATTAAAATCAACTGTAAAGTTTAATTTCTGCAGAAATATGCAGACGACTCCTCCATGATTCTTTTGTCATGTTGCTAGTTGTGCTCTTGGTGGTTTCTAAATATGTCTGGAAAGAAAAAAAAATTACCAGTTATCCCAGTAGTTGATATTTACCTTAAATATTTCTGGAACTGCTGGGCTTCACAGTTTGCAAGCATTATATGAGTGTTGATGTAAATTTAAATCTCTTGGTTCAGACTAAGGAATGGACAGATTAAAAAAACTAAGAGATGGAAGGAATGTAGTAGCATCTTAGACACAACTAGTATCTTAAAGAAACAAAATTAGTTTTCATCTTCATTCTTCCTCTGTCCTTTCAGTCTAATCTGTAAACCAGCAATATGTCCCACCTGGCAAGTTGTTGTTTTGCACCTCATTTCGAGGAAGAGTCCAGGTTATGCATGTCACCCTAGTTTGCCACCCCAGGTAACAGTGCAATGCTCTATAAAATCATTGGAAGTGATAGAATGCAGATTGATAATACTAAATGAGTATTTCTGATTCATGCTTTTTTTTTTTAAAATCAGTCTGTAAGAGATGCAACTACTTTAAGAAGGTTTAATCAAAACCAGCCCTTGTTGTGAATTGTTTTGTCTCTGACTATGTAAAGAGTGGTTTCTCCACTCCCCGATGAGGTTCGAAGGCTTTTTAAGTAAAGAAATGAGCTGCTGTGTGGCTCTTCCACCTCTCCAGACTTATTTTGTTGCATTAACAGGACAAAAATGAACTTGGTCTGCCTCAAGTACCTTCTCCAGTTGAGCAGCTGCAGCAGTGTGACTTGGTGCTGTCTTCACCCAGGCAGCTGCTGCTCCTCTCCTCTGCTGTGAAGAGGGAGTGGCAAGAAAGGGCATCAGTGATGATGGCCCCAAAATGTACCAGCTCAGCTTACCTTTGGGGCAACTCATCACTCTTGCCAAACATCTGTGTACAGTTTTCCTTGTCACTGTGGTACCTCATCTCAACCTACTTTCTTCTGTTACCAGGCCCTCATCTCTGTTGAACTCCTGTGTATTTTTTCAGTCTCTTGCTGAGCAGCAAGCTCCCCTTCATGCCGAGGAGTATTTGGTCCTTCAATACAGTGTCATGCCTAGGAGGAAAGAAAAGCTGGTAAGATTTTGGTAGGGGATTGAGAGAGGAGGACAGTGAGAGGCAGTGGTTGTGAAGACTGCTTCACGTTTCACAAGTCCTTTAATCATTAACACATGCTTCCACCTGATCAAAAGACAGAGCCACAAAAACTAGACTTCCTAGAAACTTTCCCGACTTCAAGCCATGTACATGGAAATCTAAGAGGAAGAAATAAAACATTGACCAAGGCAGAAATACTATGCTTATCAGTGGTGTCTACTGTATTCATATCTTCTAAAGATGCCTAATGTTTTAAGAGATATAGCTAGAAAGATAAGAATTGAATAATATATATGTATTTCAAATGGACAATACAACTGAAACACCCAAATTTTAGGATTTTAAGCTATTGAAATTTCTGAAATTTTGTACTCTGAGGGCCTTGGTGGTTATGTTCTGGAGTATGCTGGTCTGGGTGATCTAAAGCTCTCCTGGAAACTCTTACAGAAATAAATCAATGGAGCAGAGATTATTGTGATTTCTTTCTGAATGTTATTAGCTATAAAGGATCTTTCTCATTCTCTTAATGAATGTCTCAATGACTCTCTATTTTGTGTGTAGTAGAATACTTACAACAGGTTTCAAGTCAGAATATGATTGCTAATGAATGGAGTATTCATTTAAAAGTAAGAATGATAGCAGAATTCATAACTTTTAAATTTCCTATAAAATCTGACACATGAGTCATGGTAAAGGGTCTGAAATTCTTATCTTTAGTGTAATTTCTTTGTGCTTCAAAATAAGCTTGTCAACATCCTGGTTCTTTAGTTTATTTAAATTATGAAATATTTATTGAATTACAGATATGAATCATTCCTGTGCTTTGTTAGATCTAGTGGTACAGACACATATTGGAGAGAGAGCTAAAATAAAAACTCTTTTCCTCAACAAATTGAGTTTTTTGAGAAAATTAGTTTCTTCAAGAAACACAACCTGTTGCCTTGTCAGTCATTCTGGCATTCTAAAATGGGCATCCTAAACTCTGTTTATTGCTGGCTTGTCACCAGCTGTTAAATAGCTGATTGAATAAATATAACTTCAACTTTATGTTTGAGTGGCTTTCAGAACTTTTAAGTGTGCATTTTTCTGGATAATCTATTTTATAGTGAAGTACTAGCATAACTTAAGTTTGAAGGTGGCTCAATACTGGTATTTCGTTGAGACTTAGTGGTTAGGTTGAGCACAGGATGATTTGTCAAGAGAATTGTAACAACTTGTGTTTGAGAAGCTTTTCTTGAAAAAGAATGCCCTTCCACGTGGTTTCCATTAAAGTGTCTACATAGTTTTATAACTGTGTTTTAGAGCCTGTTAAATAGCTGCCAAAATTACAGATAGTTAAGTTTAGCCCATAACCCTCATAAGAGCAAAATTAGCTTCCTGGGGGATTCATGTTATTTCTGCTACAGTCCTTTAATTCCTTTTTGAGAATATTTCAGGAAGTGCCTAATACTTGTGTTCGAAGCTGGAGATATAACATAACAGACTAAAAATCATCAAATGATCCTAACTATGTATAATATAAAAGGTAATTTTAATGGGCGGTACCTAGACCATTATGTAACAGCGAAAATGTTCTCCATTTCATCCCCATTTGAAACTAGGTTAAAAGATGGTCATACTGTACCACAGAGAGAGTTGTGAGTTTTGCTCTATGGTATAAAATTCACTTTCATCTTTCAGAAGGCTTCATAGTTACCTGTACTAAATTCCTGTGCCCAAATGAATTATGATTAACATATCTCACAATTATTTTTAGGATCTTATGTGGGGAGTTTGAGAAACACAGTAAAGATGTGCTTGCTAAAATTTTACATCAGTTGGCAAAGGAAATAGTTCCTTACCTTTGGATTTTGATTATTATCAGTAGGTTATAATCAATACTGTGTTGCAGAACCTGGAGAGGCAGAACTACATCTTAATCATCAGTTAGCTAATTTTTGAATAAAAAAAGGATCTGGCAGCAATATCAGTTATGAGTAATCAGTCATTTTTGTAATGAGAGACTCTAAAGCAATGATAGGAGTACTCAAAATTACAAGTCTGTCAAACCAAGGAATCTGAGTTACTGAACAGTGTATTTTGTATTTGCTCTCCTTAGTCAAAATCTTCTATTGCTGCGGTGTTAGGTTAGGGAGCAGAACAGATAGATGGCAACCTTGTCCAGGGGGGGAATAGGGTTAATGGCAATTAAAAGGAATCAATGCCTTTGTGGAAATTATTATATCTGGTAATGCTTGGAGGGAACCTTGTTGGTGTCTCTCAGTGACTCTTGCCCCATTACCCTTTGCCTGGGGGAAGATGAAAGCATAGTGACTTACTGGGACCAAAGCAAAGACTCCATGCTTGGTGATACTGGAGCTGCAAACAGTGCAGAGTATGCATGGGCAGTGCTTTGTCCTAATACCCTGTTCTGTAGGGAAGGGAGAGCAGGGAAGGGAGCTGTCTGGCTTGACCTGTCTATACCATGCAAAGGGTGCTTAGGCTTTACCATCATCAGGAGCTGCTGTGCTAGTACATTTTCTATGTGTTAGCTTTCCTCCTGTACCTCAGCACAACTCATATAAGGAGATACTGCAGCCAAGCAATGTGGAGCAGTGGAGAATTAGGGGGGTTAGAATCACCTAATCCCAGAATGGTTGAGATTGGAAGGGACTCCTAGAGATCATCCAGTCCAACCTCCCTGCTCCAGCAGGGACACCCAGAGCCCGGGGCACAGGGTGGCAGCCAGGCGGGTTGGGAAGATCTCCAGAGCAGGAGCCTGCACAGCCTCTCTGGGCAGCCTGTGCCAGGGCTCTGGCACCCTCACAGGAAAGAAGTTCTGCCTCATATGGAGATGGATCTTCCTGTGTTTCAATTTATACCAATTGCCCCTTGTTCTGTGACTCTAAAACAACTTTCTTGTCATCTTGCAATTCAGAGGTCAACAAATAATTAACTGATATATATGATTTAACATTTTGATAATATTAAAAACAAAAATAAAAGGAAAAGAGACAAAAGCTCCTCCTTGGAGTCAAAAATAAAGAGCCAAGGGATCTTTCTCCTGGGTCAACAAACTAGTCCCATGTTCTCTGGAGGTCCCGCGGATGACCAAAGGCCTCAGAAGATGCATTCTCACCAGACCTCACAAATACAAAACCTCTTATGTCTTCAACTCAAATGAGGAAAAACAGTTATTTAAAATACCTGTGAAAGAGCTATTCAGAAAACAAAATAGAGCAGAGCGCCCCCCGCCTTCTCCTTGATGTTCTGCTGTTGCTTCAGAACAAAATGATATCGCATGTTACAATTTCTTGATTTTTAGCTGAGCCCGTTCACTCTATGTAAGGCAAATCAATCTTTTTCTGCATGGGGTGTAGTGCCACTTCTCAAAATGAATTCTAAAAATGTTGATTGTTGAAACTCTTCTCCTTTTCAGATCCCTTTTTTAATGTGAACTACACTTTTAAATTATATTGTATTTGTTTAATGTAGCATGTATATCCTGTGAGCTTTAGCACTAGCAATACCTGAGCTCCTACCAATGGCTCACTTCCAGCACCACACAGACTTCTACATTAGTTTTATTATTCAGAGCACTACTGTGATATAAAAATTTTCTGTATTGTTAAAATCACTGAAATATAAGAAAATTAATATTATGAGGCTATGCCCAATATCCCTGTTTCTTTACACTAAAGCCCTGATTTGCAAATGTGAGTGAAAGATTGACTTTACATTTCCAGAGATGATTAGCTGCCAGCTCTAATCAAATTGAGAAGTAATTAGCAAATCAAAACTTGATTAGCTCTTTGCTTGATTTACTAAAATTATAGTTTATGCAGTTTAAATGATGGGGGAGGGGAAATGTCTCTACATATAGCCTAGTGTTGTGCCTTCGCAGAGGAAGGGAAGAGAATTGCTGCTTACAATCCTTAGTTACTTAAATATTCTAGCACTATTAACTTCACTGAAAGCGATGCAGGATAAGCCAACACTTCCTCCCTTTTTATCTTTGAAGAAAATATTTTGTGAGTAACTAATACAAGGCTGCTTTTTGGGGTCTGTGACCCAGGCAATCTGGTTTTTCATTACCGCTGTTTTTCTCCTTTCGTAGAAATGGTTCAGTCTTCTTAACAGAATTATGAAAATGTAGAGGTTGAGCATGTGACTTTGCAATATGGGAAGTGACTGGAAGAGCACACGCAAGGTTGAAAGGACACAGCAATCCTGGCAGTGCTGGAACTCTGTTTTCACCTCTGCCACCTTCTGCCTGGGTGCTGTTTGTTTTTGCTTAACTTCTGTAGTACTATTAATTTCTCTAATACTATTTTAGCTTTCTACAGACCAGGTATCATTCATTCTGATCTTTCATCTCCTTGAGCTTTGAGTTCCTTGGTAGGGCAGGGTGGAGAGACAAATGATGATGTGAGTCTAAAATGCTTGAACAGATGCTCCTTTAGCTACATAAATCAAAGGCTGATCAAAACACTATGTCCTTACCTGTCTGGACCCCAAAAATGTGTGTGTGTGTGTGTGTGTAAATATGTTTCTTCAGTACACACGCTTACTACACTCATCCTCGTCTGTCTTCAGATAGATGGCTGTAATGCTCTCTACGTCTGCATTGTGACGAAGACACGTTTTAATGCATCTTTTATACTTGACTCTTATTTGTTACAGAAGGAACTGCAGTGGAGAGCTTCTCTGAATTAATTTAATGACAGAATTAGCAGGCCAGCTGTAATCCTACTGAAGTACACCAAAAGGTGCACTTTTTGGAGTTAGCTTTATCAGAAAAGCAAGAAACTTGAAAAAATTCAGAATACAGGGCTTGACACTTAACTCAATTTTTTTTTTTTTTTTTGGAACTGCTGTGCCAGTATCTTGCAAATAAACAGTGCGACTTAAACAGAAGACTATAGTGATAAAGCTTGTAATATTTTAGTATCAAGTACTGCAGAAATGCTGATATTTAGGGAGCCCAGTTCTGCTCTTAAATGCCAACTGTGAAACACTAATTGGAGAAAACTGAATCATGGCTGTGGTGTGTGTGTGTCTATATACATATAGATAGATAGATACCTAACTACCAGATAGTTCCCTTGAATGGTTTGTTTCAAAGTATGTTCCAGCAGACTTCAGAGAAAAGTAGGATGCCATTTTCAATGGATTTTTTTTTGCTTTTGCTTTTTAGGGCACTTTATTCTCAGACATGGGTTGTTTATATAGCCAATTTAATATATTGAGTATTTCTGCCTTGGGCCACAAGGTTGTGATATGGCAGTTGATCTATTTCTCTTTCAGATAAAGTATTTAATCCATAAAATTTTCCTTTCTCCAGGGGACGTCAGTAGCCTTAAACATTATTCTTGGGCTTTCAGACTTGTATAGACTATTAAATGAACTGTTATGTATTTTTTATCAAAAGCTTTATATTTTCTTTTTTTAGGCTTTCAGGAGCTGTGCCCATATGTATCCTTATTCCTCTTCCGATGACTCAACCTATTGTTATGTCCTTTTCTTACCTATACTGACGTGAGGGAAGTCTTGCTCTCATGGGTCAGTACTGTGGTCCCACTATCAATTTACAAGAACTATCACATCACCACAGGATGTCTCCTCTCCAGCAGCTGTGCCACACAATGAAGCACAATTTATTTTAAAAGCGCTCTGTTTAGCTTTGACTAAAACTTGCTATTGAAGAAGATAAATCTCAACAGGAGATGCAGTGGCAAGGATCCTTGACAAGGAAAGCTGATGGCTGATAGTGTTTGAATGGGATTATAAGATGTAGCATTCTGAGATAGGGAGGACTTGATTTGATTGCTCTGATGTCCCATCTAGTACTTCGTTCTGATGCCTGATAGCTGGAGCTTTAAGCTGGCAGAATTCATGCACCTGGAAGGAGAGAAATTAGGCTTCATAATTTTCCATTGAGACTCTTAAGGAAACAAGTAGAACAAAATGTAAAGGTAAAACATCTCTTGCAACTGCTTTGGTTTTAAGGCTAATTTTAGTTACTGAGGCCATTACCATTAAGGCCATTAGTTACCATTGTTACTTAAGAGATCTGGATTTTTGTTGTTGTTATTACTTTATTATTATTATTATTATTATTATTATTTTAAGTTGAAGATACTGTAGTGGAGTAGGCAACACTTGAAAATATATATATATTTTTTTTTTTTAAAATGTATTTTTAGGAGTGAGGATGAGTAATATGCAACTGAAGTTCCCTGATCTTTAAAATTCCTTTTGTCATTCAGAAGTTTTTTTCTTTTGGTTACAGTTTTTATTATCTGTATTTTTAACTGCATGCGCTATTTACGCTGAATTACATCCAGCTTGCACTCTTGTGAATAGAAATGTGTTTTTTTATTTTTTTCAAAACTTTTTTGAAATGGTTAGTTGTTTGTAAAACATTGATTGTCAGAATAGTTTCTGACTGAACCTAAGAAAGTTGTTTTGTAGATAGATTTACAGGCTAGACAGAGGTCTAAAAGGTATTGAGAGAGCTAAAGAATAATTGTCTCATGGGTATTTTACAGCTTGTTTTGGGCTGTTTTTGTATCAGATGAAAGAAGTCGCTTTCCGGAATTGCTCTGGAATTAATTAACACCCTGTGTGACTTAACATGACTGCATTTACTGTGTGTGATTTTTTTCTTTAAATGACAGAAGTAAGAACATGAAAGAACTTGTATATGGGTTCTGTTTGTTTGTTTCCTTTTTTGGACCTAAGGGAGGTAGTTCACAGGCCTTGGGAGTAAGGATGTCAATGGGAAGTTGTGTCTCTTTCTTTTATTTGGATACTGTTAGGAAACAGAAGTGAAGGTGCTGTCAGCAGGTGAATTTGGAAGAAAAAATGATGGTTTTGTGCGCTAGCGGGTTTTCCTCAATATTGGGCTAGAATTTCTATGGCACATCCTTCATACACATTTGCAAAGCCCTGGAAATTTGGGCAGAGGCTCTCTGGATGGGAAACATGTTCCTGTCCGGATCTTCTATATATTTATATATATATATATATGTGTGTGTATATAATTTTTTGGTTTATAATGTGCTTGTTTTACAATATTTTTAAGTTTACGATACGTGCTGCAGAGTGTTAACTGAATGTTAACCTCCCTGTTCAGCAAAATTACACTTGTCAATGCCGGGTGCAGCGAGGCAGTCTTACTTGCAAGGAGATAGGAGCTGCCTTGGCTGACCCTCTGTCAGGCAGCTACTGTTACATTAGTCACAAGGCAAATGTAATACATGTTGTTTTCTTGTTGTTCCATCGCTTTAGTGAGGACTTTTTGTGAAATAAGATTATTTTTAGGGGAAATGTAAGCATGCCAAGGTATGAGGATTATCAAACTCTTATATTAAAATACTGATTATTAATAACATCCCCATTTTATAATACTTTATCTACCTGCTCAACTGGTACAAGTTTAAAAGATTTTATCCTTACATGTTGTATTGCAACAGGTCTCATGATGTTGCTTGGTATTACCTGTTCTTTAATTAATAATTGCTCGGAAGCTACTTATTTTTCTTTCAGCACTTTTAGGCATTCCTTGTGATCCAAATTTTAGTGGGGATCACAACCTGTATTTCAGTGGTACAATTAAGGTAATTGCCAGAGACAAAACTAGTTTGCAAGTTAATTAAAATTTTTCCGTCTCCTCACCTTCAATTAAGCGTGTTGATCTGACACGTTTCTTCCTGTTTAATGTTTTGTTGCTATTTTTACACAGTATACAGGTTGTAGTAATGTAGTAGTCTGTCAGATAAATAGTCGTGACTGAAATAATCATGGAGCTGAACTATTTTTTGAAGTTTTAATTGTCCTCTTCTGTTTGAACAGCTGAATCTTGGAATTACTGTTTATTTCATTTATGTAGCAGGTTTGATTTGTACTTATATTAGTATAGATTAGTATATTAGTATATTAGTTGTCCCCCGACTTGGAGAAAAAGAGCACTACTGGAGTGGAGAAGCAGAAGAGATGCTTAAGTAGAAGTGATAAGATATAGCATGTTAAAAGCTGTAATTACACCAGATAAAATATTAAGAGACTACAAATCCTTTAAATTGTTTGTGGATTAGGACACAAATTATAGTGATGCTGAAAGTTAAACCTGTTGCTGTTGGAGAAATACGGCTTTGGTGACACAACAGTATTTAAAGTTGGATTGCTGCCCTGGAGATCATATAGTTCCGTCAAACACTGTTCATAGGCAACTATTTTATGTGTTTTTTTTTTTTCTAAGCTAAAGAATTCAGCCCTATTTTAAAATATGTATTGGATCTCAGTATTGATGATAGGTATATTCTTTTTCATTCTGTCATCTTGATGCAATGAAGACATATGATTCAAGTAGAATTAGATGCAAAATCACTGCAAGTGATTTATAACATATCTATAAATATATATTTTAAAAACAAAGCACTTAGCGTGTGGATACAAGAGTCTATCCAGTCCCTACAATCATGAGATGCCAAAATCACTGGTTCAGTTAAGTACTGTGCCAGATGACAAGTGAAAATTACAGGTTCTCATGAATATGATGACATTTGTAGATTTCCATGAAAATTCATGGTCTGTCAACTTCGAGGACTGAATCAGCAACTTGTTCTGCTGTATTCCCCATTTATACTTGCCTTCCTTGCAGTTCAAAGCCTCTGAGTTTGCCGATAGCCTCCCTGTGCCCTGGGTTCTTTCACTTGCGCCTCCTCTCCTCTCTGCTGTGATTCTGTCCTCCGTAACTGAGTCTAACATACATCCCCTACTCAGAGAGGGTCATTAGGAAGTAATGTGTGGTGTCTGTGGTTATCCTGACTTTCCCACAGGCCAAATGAGCCCTCTGTTAGGCAAAATATCATCCGGTCTCGTTCTCCTTCTTGCACAAGACACAGGTTATTGAGATCCTTGCTGTTCTACCTCCTTTTGTGAGTTCATGAGGTGGCTTTGTGCTGACAGTCTGGGTGCTCGCAAGTGGCATGAGTAAAGCCTGGGTGAAGTAGCTCCTGCCATTTCATTATATGGCTTATGATCCTAATGGATCCTGTGCCAAGCTGCTTCTCCCCTGGATTATCACTGTCTTACGAGCCTGGCACAGAGCTAAATGGCTGCACAGGCACAGGCTTGCTGTGTGCAGAGAGCCTTCAAAGAGAGAGAATAAATGAAGGAGTTGTAGTTGGGAGCGCTTTGAATGGCCAAAAGAAATGCATTTAGTGCTGGAGTGCTGGTTACTCCACTGTCCAAACTAGCTCAACAGTGGCAGTAGCTGCCTAATAACTCAGGCATTTTGGCTGAAATATTGGTACGATGGGAAGATCATTTCAACACTTGAGCAGAATGGCATGGAGTTAAAATGTCATTCTTCCCAAGCATGGGGAAGGCCATAAGCCAGCATCTGAGCAGAATTCCTGAGCATCTGGACATGGCATCGGCACTGTCTATGCAGATTTCAGCCAGAGGGACTGAGATTGGCTGGAACTGCCTAAAATACACAAAGAACAGTTTGAACCACTTGAAAAGCCTCCATTGTGTTCAGACATCTGTTGGACATCTGTTATCCTAATGCAGCTCCTGATGCTATGTCTCCTGATGCAGGTGGAAGTAAATTGCTGAATGTGGAAGTCTCAAAAGTAATGTTAAAAGTCTATGTGAAACATCTGTGAAGCAGCATCTAAGTTCACATGTGTAGGACTGGGGCTAGTTCTTCAGCCTTCCATGGCACTGATGGGATGGTTTTGCACTTGTAAGCCTTCCTAGTTCAGCCTCCCAGCAGTTTACAAACTAATATTCTGCATGTTGGTCCAGGAAGCTAGATCAGCATGTGAGGTTTGATAAGCATGAGGAGAAAAGTCTCTGTGCTTTTATAAGCCCCTTTTAGCCTCTGAACTCTAGAACTTTGGGGCCAAGTCTTATTCAACTTCAAATTCTTTGTTTCAGATGATGTTTCTAGTTTCTTTGAGACCAATCCTTATATTCCTCCATCCTGAGAGGTGATCTAAGAATACAGAATTTTACTCATAGCTATTTATGGCTAAATGTATTTGTTCAAAATGTCTAAGAGTTCAGTAAAATAGATTTGAAAATCGAGGGTCATTCTTGTTTGCTGTTTTATTTTCTGGAGAACAAAGAAGACTGCAGAAAACTGCAGAATATTTAGTTGTTCTCACAGCTGTCTCTTGCCCAGGGCGGGAGCAGGGAAGAATCTAAATAGCAAGCTTGGTATTTTCACAATTGATACATACAGAGGCAGAGGTTAAATAGGTGGCAGTCTTACTATAATATACGGTGATTGGTTAGGGAATTATCATGTATAATCATATGTTTCAAAAATATCTTGAAGTGTAAAACATTGAGCTTTTGTCTTACAGCATTTGCAGAGGTGCATTAATATGATGTTCCCATTATGATAATGCACTATTTAAGTTAAAAAGATGGTGAATTTTGGAAAAGATCATAGGAATATAGCTTGAGTTTGTTTTTTGGTGTGTGTGTGTGTATGTGTGTGTCAGGTTTGTTTTTGTTGTTATTGTCGTGTTTTGTTTTGTTTTTTGTTTGTTTTTCTCCCTCCCAACACATTTGTGGCCCTCTATATTGGAGATCTGACAGAGGTAGATCCTATGAATTTGATATAAATAGGAGAGATCTCTGATGGCTTATTAAACAGAAAAGATAATTCAGAAGTGAACTAGAATGGGAAATGTTTCCTAAGCCACAGGCTATATGGTATATTTTATATATCCCAATATATATATATCCCAATATTTTATTTTGGGATACATGAAGATGAGAGGGAATTTCTCTCATTAATTAGGTGAGCAAGTATGTATTCATTTATGCAGACTTATCTGTAATATATCCATTTCAGAAGACACTGCCTTTGAAAGACTGAGTTAGTCATGTCATATATCTGTGCTATACAGTTGGCTGATTTGGGTTTGTTTTAGTTTTGATTAGATGATGAACCTAAACTTACAGGCTATAGCAAATTTAACAGAACCATTATTTTTTTTTAAAAAAAAAAAAAAAAAACCTCCATAAACATGTGACTGCAGAGACCCAAATATTCAAAGCCTGGATGCTCAAAACTGTGGAGTAATGTCCTGGTAAAACATGCTTCTTGCAGCAAGTGAACCAATACTTATTTGTGACAATTCTAAATATCTGCATCCTGAGAAGGACATTCCTCAAAACATATCAGTATTTTTCTTTCCATTGTTAAGAATATAAATCCATGCTTATTCTGGTAATTCACCGAATACTCTTCTCGGAGTCCACCTGGCAGATACTCTGCTTTTCACAAGTTGAGGTTGGGAACACCAACTTCTACACATTCCTCTAGTGGTTTAGTTTATTAGAGAAATGATGCATTTAACACTCCTACAAACAAATCGGTTGTGCCATGGGATATTAACTTGCTCTTGCCTGAATTAATGAAATCTGTTCGAGGATAATTTTTTCCCCAACCTCAAGTGCCTTAAATAGAAGGCTGTTTTCTGGCAGGAGCAAATGTAGTTCGTAGATGCAATAAAGTGCAAGGTCTAGTGACTGAACCACAAAATGTTTAAGCTAAAATGATGTTGCATGTTAATTCAAAATTTTCCTCAGTAATTCCATGACAATCAGCTGCGTCGGTATTTTGTTTGCCTGTATAGTAGTTTTAGAAGAGCCTAACTTAAAAGAAAGCCAGAGGTCCAGATGGGGAGGGCATAAGGAGATAAAACTGGCAATTTTTACGAAGAACAAATTGAGATACACAAAAACAGAGTCTAAATTCTGTTTAGCATAAGCTTCAATAGCAGCTATTGTCCAGGCCCCCTGTGTCATGCAGGACTGGCTACTTGCACTTCCCATTGCTATTCTTTAGTGATACTCATGCTTGTAGGTCAAGTAAAAGGTCATTCAACTAAAGCAACAGAAAAAATGTTAGCCAGTCTCAGGTTAGTACTGTCTCTGGAGGTTTGTATGTCAGCCACTTGCATTTCATTGCATACTTTCATTAAGTGCCAGAGTTACTGTGTACTCATTCATGAATTAATGAAAACTGTGTAGACTCTTGTTAATTAAATACTGTATGCATATTTCAGTTCTGATATATGTGATTGAGAAGATATCTGAATTTTGAACTGTGAGAATTCTGTGCGTCTTTATCTCTGTCCCAAGAGGGAAAAAATGGAGATACTTGTCTAAATATCAGTCTGAAACTCGTTAACCAATTTTCCTTAAAAAAAAAAAAAACTAATTTCTGAACAGAATATAAAGTATAAAATGTGAAGAAAACATCATTTTGGATCTTCTCTGTTACTGCTGCCATATTATATTCTAACTCTAATGCGAAACAGAGCAAGCAATCCAGCTGCCAGAGGAAATCTCCAAAGTATAGCTCATGTTTTCCTCCTCAGCTGCTCCTGTAGGTTACCAAAGTGGCATTTCCCCCACCTCTATGGGAAAAGGTTCACAAAGGATATTGATTAGTATTTAGGAATTAAAGGAACTGATATTAACAATAACCTATTTGATTTTTATTCTCTGTGAAATCCAACCATCATCTTTTGATTTAAAAACTTGTGCTTTAAAGATGCAGAAAAGATATCCATCAAAAGGGGAAGCTTTTAAGCACTTAGAGGAGACTTGTGAATAGCCTCATCAGTTTAAAACATTTCACAGTACAATGAATTTTTTAAGTGACATTGTCTTGAACATGCATCTTTATGTACTTCAAAAAAAAAAAAAAAACCACACTTTTCAAGCAAATTGGGTGATCTGAAAACCTGTGATAATTCTGTGTTCCTGAGTGAGCTCAAACTGGATCCTTTTTCTTTAGTAATGTAAGGGTTCTGAAGAAAACATGTGTTGAGTTAATGGAACTTTTAAAATAATAATCAGAGTAGAGTAATTGTAAAAGCTACATATGTTCTAATGTATCATTGTAAAATCTAGTTGGTGCTTCAAACTGGTATCAGTGGGGCAATTCTTCTGGGTTAGGTATTTCTGTAGTGACGCTTTGCTGTCCTTGGAGGTACGGAATTTTAATGGAAATAGGAAAATGAGTTATAGTTGTGGTGAATGAAATATAGTTGTGGTGATGAAAAGTAACTGAAGTAAGGAGGCCTTGCATCCATTTCTTTTCCACTACTTCTGTGTATTGATTCTGTAACCAAGCATTTTTTTTCTTGTTCTTGGTTCAACATAGGAAAAATTGGTGTATATGGTCCATGGTGAGCTAAGTCAAGTTTCCCTTTTGCCCCCATGTTTCTTATCTTTACCAATTTTATTATGACTCCCTTTAAGACAAGATTTGCAGTCCTTTCTGTGGCTTCTTGACGTGATCTTCTCAGTCTTGTGACAATACAGAACTTAAGGCAACAACATTATCGCACATAGTAGACGATCCTCCTAAAATGTTACTGAAGGTTTGCTATGCTGGTACAGTTTAGGAAGACTCATTTAAGGTTGAAGATGAAATTTCTACTCAATGGTGCTTTCTCACTGGACTTATTTTACTGCAATCAATATGGACATCAAGAGAAGAACAATTTAAGAAGAACTTAGTTTTTTGTTTTACATTTAAAGATCTTCATATAATTTATGGTTTTGTCAGTTAAAAGACAACACAGAATAGTAACACCGTGGTTTTTTAAGCACTTTGGCTTTTTATTGCTCAATATGAACAGATGTTAATCTGTAAAAAGAAGTGTTTTAACGTAATATTTTTGGTCTTGATTTGAAATCCCTTGTTCTCCCTCAGTTCACAGATATGTCCTGCAATGGACGTAGGAATTGGGCTATAATACTCTGATCGGTCCATGCTCTCGTTTGATTAGTGTTTTCATACTCTGGAGTGTATCAGCAGGGAGCAGGTAGACCCCTGTGGTTTATAATGGACAAAGTAAGAGGAAAGAAAAGGCTCTTAGGGCCCATTTAAGATCAGTCAACTTTCCCCATCTTCAGGGTTTAAAAATAGCTTTATGGATGGATAGCATTTTGTGGAATAAGATCGTGAGGCTCCTCAAGGCTGAGGGACAAGTGTATACAGTGCTCTCCTCTCCCCTCACCCCACCCATCTTGAATAACCTCCAGGTGTATCTTTTGAATGACAACAGGCTATAATCAAAGTGAAAGGACAAATATTCTTCAATATCAAGATGGTTACTTTACCTGCGTTTTCCCTAAGCCCTTTAAAAATACGGGCTTGGTTAGCGAGACCAGTTCACGTAATCAGGCTATTTGAATCAAATTTTTGTTGGCATTGACAAATTGCGACTTACTGGTTTCAAGTGACTTTGTTTTGTTAATACTGGCTCACAGTTGTACTATCATGTTAATTACTTGGCTTTATTTGGAGTGGTTGTTTATCATGGCTGTTACTGCCCTTAATACTAAGATCCTAATGTTATATCTTGACATTTTATTAGTATTCGTATCATATTAAAGAATCCTTCTTGATAGAGAAGTCTGTGTTGTTCAACTACCTCATTTTTTTTTTTTCTCATTTGACTCCTTTATATAGGTGCTTGCAGCCATCTTTCTAAGCAGCAAGCACGTTCCTCGCCTAAGGCCAAAACAATTACCCGCCATCATACAGAAGTTACAGCAGCGCGTGGCAGAGGGGGGAAAAGGCTTGATGTGCTACTTAGGAATTCTGGTAGCAAAGCCACTGAAAAGTGAAAGAAGTGGTGAGGGTATCTTTTGAAAGTTGTGCTAGGATCTTGTTGGTGTTCAAAACACGGGGCTGCAAAGTTAGCGCCAAGCTGAAAGATCCGCGTGCTGCAAGGAGCTTGCAGCGGGCCTTGCTTGATGCCTGTGGCTTGAAGTAGTTTGAAGGAGCCATCCTGGGTGAGGAGGAAAGAGGGAGACTAAGCACTTGTGAAGGTAGCGCTGTCAACTGAAAACCATGGTTTAATTTTTTATGAAAAAGAATCTTGACCATGTCTTATAAAACTATTTTTTACTGTTGGTCATTTGCCATTTGGTTTAAAATTCTGCTTTTTTTCCACTCTTTAATTTTCACACTTCCTTTCCACATTTTGCCTTCATCGTTGATGGTGGATATAAGTTTTGTATCTTAATAAACAATGTATTGTGAAGCAGTTCCAAAATACTCACCTAAACAGTGCTGCTGCTATTCATATGATTGCAGAATCAGAGGCCCTGAGATATTTATAGTTTTCTATAGCATAAACTTTCTTCTTGCTTTAAGTCAACTATAAGCACACTAATTTTATTATCTTTGTGAAGGCTGTTCTTCAGGTGGATGTTAATTTTGGGACTGTATGGCTCATCCTATAAAAATATTGTTTATGAATATTGAACGTCTAAATAATGTAAAATATACTATGAAAAGACTTCTTGTGACAAAAAGTTCTTATTTGAACACAAATATTAAGTGCTTAAGTACATTTTTGGAGTATACACTTGATGGAAAAAAATAAGAATTCTGCTACAGAATGATGATCATTTTTCTCTACAAGCCTTTCTGACCCCTGCACAGGGTCCTTAGGTATGGGGCTGTGTGTGATTCTAAACATTTCAGCTATTTATCACTCTGTGTCTTATACTTTGACTATAGCTTTAGCTTTTTTATATCTAACTAAAACTTTGAATTCAACTTCATTTTTATTAATACTTTGTTCATTATCTTCATTCCATAAATGATAGACCATCCTGGGCTACTTGATCTATAAACAGATCTCCTCTCTAAGAGAATATAAAAGTTAGTTATAAAGCAAGACTACAGACTCATACAGAGTCTGTTACTGCAGTGAAATAGCATCACAGTTTTGGTTAGCAGAATGGGCATTGGTTTCAGTGCTTTAATGGTCTATTTTTTGATTTTTGGTAGTATTGAGAAGATGAGTTTTATTGAGACATTTCAAGACAAATAATACAATGTGTTTATCAGCCTGCAGGACTAGCACTGTTTCCCCATATCACTTGGTTTAGAGGCTTCCAGACTGGTTTGAGAAGAATGGGAAATTGAGATCTTTACATTCAGCTAGGAAAGGGGACTCTGGGGGGTTTGGGAAATGGACAGTGATGTTTATGCACTAAAGAAAATGATGCAAATGGCTTCAGAAAAGGACTGATGGAGTACAGATTGGCTTCTTTGGGGTAGTACATAGTTGTGCTAAGGATGAGAATGAAAGATGTAGAAGCATTTGAGTTGTGCAGCAGTGTGCCTCTACCTGAAGTAATCCAGGGTGTAGAGCAAACACTGCGATTGGGGATCCTGTTAAAATATTTTGAATAAACATTTAAAATGGTATTTTAGATGACTTTTTCACTTCACACAAAAGTGTATGTAATATCTGCTGTGTTTTAAATAAAACTAGGACCAAGTTTATTTAAAAAAAAAAAAAAAATGCACACACACAGAGAACTAAAAAAATGCATCCTTTTAGCTGATGAGGTTCTTTAAAAAATGTACTTTAAGAGAAGACCCCTCAGTGTTAACTCTAGAATGTTTTTTTGAAAGCTTACTCGGTGGTCCAGCTGTCTGCCCACACAAATGAATTTACTACAGATTTCTGTGGGAGCCCAGTACTCTGAGTTCTTGTAACTCCTGGTCTTGGTATTTGGGCAATACGTGTATGAGTACTATGCTGGTTACAATGGTCATCGTTCAGAACTCAATGAGACTGCAAACACAGATTGCACATAAAAATAGTAGAAACTTTCAGATCTCAGACTTTTTTTCATAAATTTATATGCATTTCAGCATTCTTACCCAGAATAGCTCAGATATTAAAAAGTGGTGATTTAAGGTGACAAAGATGAAATAATGAATAAATGTAAAATACACAGGGTTCTGTCAACAAAAAGTACTGTGAAATATGAAAGTCATTGGACTTTTAATATACATTGAATAGCCTGTGTGTGTTAGTGTGTCTGAGATCTTGGTGACTAGAAGCATGTATATAGTTTTTTTGTTTGTTTGTTTTTTGTTTTTAAATCAAACTTGTTTATGGTAAATAATTTCCCTTCTCTCTCTCCACTTGCCCCAAAGTTATGAAAATCACCTTCTTAAACTCATGCTTGTAGAAATAATATTTTTTTTTTACATATAACTGCATCCAGGTTTGTTTACTGATGTATTTGACAGCAGACAATTTTTCTTCAAAATTTCTGTTTGTGCTCAAGTATTTGTTTAGATTGATACACAAGTAGTAGAAAAGGCTCATGAGTTTTCAATTATTTATAAAAAAAAAAAAATCATCAAAAACTGTTTAGAGACCCTGTCCTTGTGAAAAACCTTGTGTGTTCTCCAATGTTATCCTTTGCTTTACCACTCCTTCGGTAAGTTAGGATCACCATTATCAAACTGTCAGGGTACCAAGATTTGTTTTTTATCATTGCTTGTTTATTTGTTCCTATACTTGCAAATTAAGTTGCATTCATGAGCATGAAAATTTGTTATCTAACCTAGAGCTGACTGTACAGTGATGCTTGTCTTAGATCGGGTTAGAATTGTCTGGAGATCTTCAGTTGTGTCTTACAGGAGCAGTCTTAAAAGCAGAGGGTCTTTTTTACTTTCATCACTGAAAACTCTATTTTTCCTTAAGATGCATTCTGTGATAAAGATGCTTTATAAAATTAATGGAAATGCCTTTTCCGGCTTGATTATTGATTACAACAAAATGCAATGGCCTCATGTTGTGCCAGGGAGGTTCAGGTTGGATACTAGGAAAAATGTCTACGTGGAAAGAGTAGTCAAGCATTGTAACAGGCGGCCCCAGGGAAGTGATGGAGTCACCATCCCTGGCAGGGTTCAAGAAACGTGTAGAAGAGCTGCTTATGGACATGGTTTAACAGGTATAGTGTAGAGGGGCTTGTGGTTGGACTCGATCTCCAAGGTCTTTTCTAACCGTAATGATTCAATGATTCCATTCACTTAACGTGGAGAAAAGAACATCCTGACCGTTGCTGAATGTCAGTGGTTCCGTACCTGCCAGCAGAGAAGGTCGCAGTGCTAGCGGATGAATCTGAGCCCATGAATGGGGTCTCAAACCACTGTTGTAGCTGCAGTGGTGCCCCCACCCCAGCTTTGAAGAGGGAGCCTGTGTGCCTCACTCCTTTCCTCACGCCTTTGGCCATTTGACCTTTTCCTCTGTCATTAGGTGAAATTGATCTGCTCCAAGAAAAAGGTTTTTTAACCAACATGGAGGAATAAATAAAGGGAAGAGTGTGCCTTTATGGGATCTTAAAATTTGAATTTATTCTAAAAGAACTACTTGTGAACATTCCTATTTTAGTTAGTGAAAACTCATACTGTGTACAAAATTTTTGGGTAATAGAAAGCATTTAACTTAAGTCATGGTTTAGTCCTGTGTAGAAATTTCAAGGAAAGTATTATTAAAATATTCGCGCATACACACGCACGCATGTGTCTCTTATTCCACGTCTGGCCAGGACAGCATGTAATGCTTGCTACCACAGAGCAAGCAGAGAAAAATATTATTTTGTGTGTGCAACAAGGAATTGGTTTTCAGAGGAAAATAGGAAATTCATGCCCGTACTAGGTTTTTGTAGTTCCTTGCTAGCCCCTGAAGTATTTCTATGCAGCTATTAGGTAAGGAAGAGGCATATATGTTTTCAGCAGTTGGCTTCCTGCCACTCACAACCAATTTTTTCCTCTAGGATATCCTTGATCAGTGTGTTTTATATTGAAAAGTTTGTTTGGAAGCCTGAGTGGGGATAACAGGCTTACTGAGAAATATCTGTTGCCTGTTGATTTTGGTGATGGAGAGAAAAGCCGACTTCTGTGTAGACGCTCAAACAAGTCCACTCGATGTTTTTGGGACTAGAAGTCTTACAGCTGCTATCAAAAGCTTGTTACAATATTAACTAACTCTTGTATTAAAAGAAAAAATCCTCATATCAGCTCTTTAGTGAAGAGGGATTTTTCTCTTGAAATGTAATTGGACCTCCTGCTTTCTGTGGTGCTAGTGCCAATTAAAGCTTAAATTTCCTTGACTAGGATTCTAAGAATGTCAGTGGTTAGTGCTATTTTTTTCTCAGACGTTTTCTAAATTTACCCTATTGAAATATTTCAATTTTTTTTGTTAACTGTCAAATCATGAAGCTCAAAATGATAATGGTATTCCCAGGAATGTGCAGTACCATACTTTAGCATTATAGATTGTAAAGAGTTTTTTAGCTGTAAAACCAGTTTTCAGAGAAAAAAAAATTAGACAACTCATAGAATACTATAACATTACAATCTCTTTTAAATCCTAGGATTATCTTGTTCAGGTAATTTTTGAATACTTTATAGTACTATTAAAATCCTGTTTGATTCTGGGGGTAATCCTTAGGAAAACCTCAGGATTTTTTTAATTTCAAACTAGGAGAAGGATAACAATAAATACGTGCAGTGACCAGAAGGAGGAAAGATACCAGTAGACCCAAGAGTTGTGACACTGACTTTGGTTGGGCATTACTAGCTGTGGAAGAGAGCCACTATAGAGTTCCTTGCCAGCTCTTGTAGAGACTTGTTTTAATGAAAAAGTGAAAAGGATATATAGTGGAGCTGTGTCCAGGCACAAGCGTGTGGCGTGGGAGGAGACACAGGCCGGTGGAGCTGTTGGGCAGGAGATGCTTGGCCAAGATGCTGGTCAGGCCCGGCATGGCAGTGGTCACGCCTCCCTCCTCCTCCTCGCCAACGTGATTATCCCTTGGCTCTGGCCGCAGGTCGGGAGGTGCTGGCCGGCACTGGCTGGGGATGGTCTGTTAAACTCGGAACTGAAGCTGCGTGGCCTCTTTTGCCTGTCAGTCCCTGTCTGGCCGCAGGCTACAAACTCGCGGCAACTCACTGGGGTGATTTGTGGATGTTTCTGCCACTGTTCTAAGCTCGCTGGCACTTGTGTTCTAATGGTTTTTACTGCTTTCCTCATGTTGCTTCTTTATCAAGTGACTTTTTTTATAACATTTCTACTTCCCCCAACCTCCCACCCTGATTGGAAATTCCTGCTCTTTCAGGAAAGTGTGTATCATAATGAAATGATGGAGAATAATGAAGTGATGGAAGCTGGTGCTTACTGTGATCATAACTACTGAATTAATCCCTCCAACAGCCCATAAAGCCTTTGATATGCTTTCTAGTCCAAAAAATAGTACCATAAACATTGTTGCCTATTCTGAAGATAATAAATCTTCCTCTGTGTGTTGGAATAGAAACCTTTCTTGGTTTGCTACCTTGAGTGATGCGGATATATTATAGATCATACAGCTTAGTACATAATAAGGAAGGAAGTAATAATTATTTGTATTTTTCATACTTGGAAAGTTTTGACTTTCTAGCCCCACGATTAGCTTCTTTTTTGAAAGAGCTAGTCTGCTGGAACCTTTGTGAGTGACCCTGTTTGTTTTATCATGTTAATATTATGCTATTTACTTGCACATTTTAGTTGTTTTTATAAATACTTTTAATACAAAATATGTGTGAAAATGGTATTACATTCCTTTGATGAAAACCAGCTTTGTTTGAATATCCTTTTTTCCCCTCTTCTCTCCCTGCCCCACCAGTTAACTAATAGCTTTGGCATACCCTTTTCAAGTTCGGGATGCTCTCTTTAGCAGCTTGCATTACCTGCTATCTTAGAAAAATCGGTTAGCTGAGTATATTAAATAATTCTTCATAATATCAGAAATGATTGCAAATGTATATGGGGATAGCTTAGTGCTGTTTCTACATGAAATAGTGTCTTTCATAAGTGTAGCATTAATACATAATTTGCATTAATAGCAAGTATCCATCGAAGGAAAATTAACTGTGGTCAGTGTTACTACAATATATTTTGTGAATGCAAGTGTCAGAAGTGTGCATCATGAACACTGCTTGGTTTGGGAAATTAACTAATAGAACACAGAGCTACATGTCACTGCCAGCATATTTAGGTGGGCTTTTGATTTAATCTTGCAAACTAAGTGCTGCAGGTGAAGTGAGATTCCATCTGTAAGGTTCCATCTGTAAAGTTACAGTGCGATTTAATGAGAACGCGAGGATTTTAGTTGCTGGAGATTAAGTGGATTTTGATAAATGTGGTAATCTGCAATTCTCCATATTCAGCTATCCTAATAAAGAGAATTCAGATGTTGCCATCCTGTACGTACTGCTAAGCAGTATTCAAAGGCAGGACGCTATTTAACGAAATGCAAAATACTCAATTTAATTTTTTTCTTCTCTTCTGTAAGGGAAAAAAGTCTATGAAATAACTCCGTATATATGGAGTTATGGATGCAGGTTGCAGCAACTTAATGTAAAGACTGTGCAGTTAGAGGCAATGGTCATGTGATGCTTGTCCCTCTGTGCTGCACATAATATTTAGGTATATAAAGCATTCCCTAGATGCAAGCTTGCTCCCCGTGCCCAGTGACCTGACAAAGTTTTGTGAATGTCACAAGTCAGGATTAGCAGTGCAGCTCATAAGCTAACACAGGTTCCCCATCAACAGTGTTAGTTTCAACTCCATGATATATCAGTTTGTTCATGCAGTTTCTTTCATTGTACATACATTCCTTAAAGCTGCCATTTGTCCAAGCAAAATACCATTAGTTCTAGTTGAAGTGGAACAATACCCTTCCTTTCTTGTGTTGCTTTTAAACAATTTTGTAAACAGCCTTGTCTATAATTTAAAATTAAAGTCACTTTAAAAAATATATATTGTGGGATGAAAGTCCTTTATGATTTGCTCAGAAGTGTAATTTTGACAAGTGAAAACTTTTCTTTCCAGAACAACCAAACGCCATTTTTTTTTAAAGTTTTGATTGCATACAGGCATAAAAATGAGTTGCACAAGGAATAAAATCAATTCAAACGAAACTCACTGAAAGCGAACAGTTCATTTTATAAACAGAATGTTTTTTCAAGTACTGCACAATATTCTTTCTGGCCTCTTGTTCTGCTCATGGCTGTTTTTCCCAAAGAGACTATTCCTGCCTTTCTCCACTTTCCCAAAGAAGTGACGTAAGTCAGAGAGTTGTCTTATTTTTTTCTTTCTTTTTTTATAAATCTGGATGTTACTCTTGCTAATCTCTTAGTCTTTTATTGTACAGTGTTACTATATACTTCTTCCAAACTAAAGCATTACTTTAAAAAAAAAAAGCTGATTACTTTTAAATCACTGTTTAATACAACAGGTTGTTTCCTGTACAATTTCTTTAGAAATAGAATATATGTTTCTTTCCCTGGTTTCTACTTTCCTGTCCTCTGAAAGAGGAATATTAGATGGATGAAAAAAAATTTAAAAAAAAAAAAAAGGAAAAAGTGTATGAAGAACTGGCAAAGTATTTTGATAAGGTAATGGCAGATTAGTAGATTAGTATCAGACCTGAACTAATCCCTGTTACTTCTGATAATTTTGTAGTGGCAGAATAATTAACCAAACTAGCTAGCTATGTTTTTGCTAGCTGTTTTTTGTTTGTTTTTGTTATGTTTATTATATACTAGTCAGATGAAAACTGATTTAGCAAATAAGGGCATCCCCATCACTTATGCCTGATATAATTATTTTTGCACAGCTTCTCCAAAATTTCAAGAATATCATGACCCCTGTTCTGTAAGTTAATTGACACAATATGTCTAAATGACCACAGTAACATGTCTGTTGGTCTAAGCAGGAAAGGTCATATTTGACTGAGCGATCTGTGTTTTCAGTCTTTGATATTGCCCTTATTTCCTATGATGAGAGTTGACGATCTTGTCAAGAAGCTTAGGGAAAACTGGGTAGGAGCTGCCTTTATTTTATGTTCATTTTATCCTTATTTTCCACCCTCCCTCACCCTAGCCTTTCTGAGAAGCAAAAAGAAAAGGCTTTAAGTCTTTCTTGAGACTCTGGTGCTTTTCATAGGTAGGGAATAGCTATATCAGCACTTCCAGACATTGTTACTCTATGGAAAAATTAGCACAGGTCTAAAGCTGTGTTGTGTGAGGGTGCATACAAAGCAACAGAACTACCAAGTAGAACTGTGAAAAGCTGCTGGAAGTGTCTTAATGCTCGTTGGCCAGATCTGTACTAAGGCACCCTGCATAGGTCCCCCCTCACAGCCAACGGAGTGCCTGACCTACTCTCCTTACTCCCAACAGTGCAGTTCCATGACACATGAAGAAAAGGGTAAGTAGATTCATCTTGCATTGATTTCCAAGGGCAGGGGACACTTCTGTCAAAGCCCAATATATTTGAGATGCTTAATCAATACCACTGTTCAGCTTCCACCCATAACCGTCTGTGGGGATATTTTTCTTTGGTTTTCTGACTTATTCATATAATGCACTGCATGTCTTAAGAGATTAAAAATGGGAAGAATACATGTGTAGGTCTCTTTGATGAATAGGTTCTTTAGTAGAAATTTAATAACCTCAAACATAAAATATTGATCCTGTTGTACTTGCTCTGATAAATTCCTTTAAAACTCTAACATATTATATTTTTTTAGTTACAATTACACGGAAAGAAAAACACAATCTCAGCATCTGTAATTTAACATATGACATGAAGAAGAGTATACAGTTTGCAGCCCTGAAGGTCAGCACCCTGAATGTTATTTCTTAGAGAAATAGGACATGAATTAGTAGTATAGCAGAAGGGTATATTTTTAGACAGAGTGGAGCAAAAGGAAGAAACTTAGTGAAAGGTACCCTTGTAAATGATAGCTTTCAGTGGAAACAGTTGACTTATATTAAATGTACTGAGGAGATATTGTAGAGTAATGGGGTAGTTTATTGGACATAGCACAGATACATTTGACTATGAACATAGTGAAAGGTCATGTCCAGCATTGTTGTATTCGGTATTTTTGCTGCTCTTCATTTGGAATGAGGAGGCTAATCTAAGTGTCTAACAGGTAAAATGAATGAATTAAACTAACATTTGAAACAGTGGACAGTATGTGTTTGTGGTGACAGTATCTGTTTTTTTACCTTTAAAACAATGAGAAGGAGGTGCTTATAAGTGCTTATAATAAAAAAGAAAATTCCTTTTAGTTGTTCTTTACTGCTTCGTGGATTGTAACTGTTTCAGTCCTGCTGCATGCTATACAGCTATTTTTCCTCATTGCTAAATATTTTTCTAGCAATTTCTGCAATAACAAAATCCAAACTGGCCTCTTAACACCCTTTTGTACTTCATTACTTGGAGAAAAAGCATAGTTGGTGGAGGACACTGCAAGACTGTTCTAGTTTCTTGTTTTTGAAGATGACCAAGTTCTTAGGTTTGGGATGGTGTTTCGCTAGCTTGTTGAAGGAGACACTAAAATAATCCGGAGGGGCAACAGCCACTGGACTTTTGCTAGTTGATTTTATTCAGCAGCGCACGATGTTTGTGATAACAGCATCCACCATTAATTGTTGTGAGTGTTATAGGGATCTAGCTTATCAATTAGTAAATAGCACCTAGAGCAACTAAATGGAGTACGCTGCTTGTCCTGGGAAAAGTGCCATAGCGTTACTGCACCCCAAATGTAGAGGGGAGACTCAACCTTGCAAGGAGTTACCTGAGCCCAGTGTCCCAGGGGAGGGGAAGGATACTTGTGGTCCAGCCGGAGGAGTTGATCAGGTGCTGTTCCCAATGCCTGCTCAGCTTGTCAACACTGGGCTCTGTCCTTTATACCCTCGGGAGATGTATGTGACTGTGCTGTGGTAATCCTTATGAGGTGATCTTTCCAGAACCGTCAGGTGAGATGCATGGAGTGTCTGCTCTTTGCACTGTCAGTGAGGTGAGTTTTGCAAAGGTATCAGTGTTATAGGGAGTTTGATATTGCTGAAATGCTTGGTGGAGCGAGACCGCCCTGCCTCCACCAGACTTCCTTCCCACGTCCCTGCCTTGCTGCCGGGGACCGTACCCATCGCTTCCCCATCGCATTCCTGCCACGTTGGCACAGTTGGTGCAGTTCAGCAGTTTCACTGTGAGCTCTTTACTCACCATCAGCTGCCTTAATTTGCTTGGTTCTTGAAGTCATTCCTAACAGGAACTAGCTTATAACACCTTCCGAAATGAAGAAGCTGCTCAATTTCAACCACAATTAACATATTTGCACATGTTACATAGCTAGTACGATTCTTATTTCTCCTAAATCTATGATCAGAGCTATAAGGCTTTTCATATTGCACATCATCTGTCCTGTAAGCTGTTTGTAATTCATGAATAAAAATTTTTTATTAAGTTTTATTAAAAGCCTTTGATTACAACCAGGAGAGGGGAGGGAAAAAAGTGGTTCCTTTTGCACCCAGCCTCACTTGACTTACCATTGCAATTCAACTCGTAGTCCCCTTGAACGTCTCAAATTTCTCATTTACTTCAGAGCCAGTTTTAATCTTTTGCCTTTGCATTATCAATAATCAGTGTAATCAAAGTATTAGCAGTGTGAAGATATGCTGAGATGAAACATTTTTTTGCCATGTTAAAACTCTTGTCTGTGCATACATCTTCTTATGAAATACCTAAGATAAATCTATTGTGTATATGAGTGCAGCCTTGCATATGAGATTACTACATGTCAAATTACTGATTTTTGACAGCTAATCATAGAATAGCTTAGGCTGGAAAGAGCTTCTGGAAGTATTCACTCTACCCTCTGAACAAAGTAATTGTAATTGTGAAATTAGCTGAGGTTACTCTAGGTCTTGTCCAGGTGAATTTTCAGTATGTTCAAAACCAGAACCCTAAACCTCTCTAGCAAGCTGTTTTAGCATTTGATCTCTCTTAATAAAAAAAAAAAAAAAAATCTTGTTGTCCCTGGTCAGACTATTGTAACGAGATCTCTGAGATGATGATGAGCTTGGCATGACTAGCTCCTAGCTCACTCTTTAAAGGATGTCATGGTAGCCTGTATACACGGTTTATTATAGCAAATAATTCTCTAATACTCTATAGGTAGCGAAAAACCTCCTGCTGTGCTGTGGTGCAGGGCTTCAAGTTCACAATTCTGTCACCATGCTGAATGCAAGAGAAATAATGCTCATGTTTTAGCAAAAATTATGGAGCTGAGATGAAGGGGGATGGATGGCAGCGCGCTCTGGTGAGCCACCGAGCAGCACAGGTGTTCTGCCGCACAGCACTGCCGCCACCTCGCAAGTTATTTTGCAGCCCTCTTTGGGAACCTTTGGAACAAGGTTAATGCCACTCCACTAATCCATTTTCATTTCCTAATCTTTTTTATAGTAAAATGATGTTACTCTTTCAGTATCTGTTGACTAATATTTTTACCTTCATCTCCGCTTTTTCCCACATGTTAGCGAAAACTTACTTGAAACATCTTAGAATATGTTGAGGAAACTGCTGGAGGTCATCCCGTCTAAACCCCTGCTCAAAGCAGGCTTGCTGTCACCATGTTACCCAGAAGCCTTCTGAAGTCCTTGCCTATAGTTATCACCATTTGTACCACTAAAAATCTGTGTCTGTATGTCCTTTCTTCTACTTTTAAAAAAAACAAAAAAAATCAAAATAATGATATAGCAGAAAATACTTTAACTGTGATGAAGTGTGTAGTTAAGAAAATGAAGTGAATGAGCTCTGCTTGTGATGTTGGCTATTAACGATGCCTTATATAACACATCCCTGTTAGTAATTTTAAATTTTCTCTCTAAAAGCCAATGGGTGATATTAGATAGGATGATTGTTAATCTATTTCAGCTAAGTCTGTCATCAATACAAAAATCTTGTTTACGATAATAGGGCTTCTTTTTGCATTGCAGATAACCAGATTTAATTTAGGAGTATAAAATACAAGAAATTTGGAAAAGCTTTCTGTTTGAAAATTCACTATTTTTTTTTCCTTTTGCTCTGATGTGGCAGAGGTGAGAAATGTTCTAGCGAGAAGCTGTCCCTTTGACTTTTATTCTGTGAAGACTGAGCACTGATATTTTTCCTATCCCTCGAATGCGGAAAGCAGAGGCAAAGCAGCTCCGAAAGGCTGTTCCCCTTGCGTGGCGGTATCTGGTGACTCTTGAAAGCCTCGGGGTACGGGTGAGGGCTGCGTCTGACTTGAAACACGTTGGCACGGATCCCTGTTACAGGAGTTCCGCAACCTGTTGGTAGTCGGCGTCGCCGCTGCCACTCGTGAGAAGAGAGCGGCGCGCGGGGGCCGCGCACGTGGCTCCCTCCTCCTGGCCGCGCTCGGCAGCGGAGAGAAGCAGCAGCGGGGCTCGTGTGGCCCTGCTTGGCTTGGCTGCTGGCAAACGCCAGGAGCTTCATCTTGGTGAAAACCCACCCAGTGTTCAGCCCTGCTTTTTCACTGCCGAATGACTTACTAGCGTTACGCTAAAAGCAGAGGTGACCCGCACAGCTTGGTTTTGGGAGTAGTTCAGCTGCCTCTCGTCGATGGCTCTTTCCAAATTGTCTTTTGAGTTACTGTAATATGAAGTAATAAACACCTGTCATCAAGAAGTATGACATGGTTCTCTACTAATGGTTTTATACGAATGGTTCTATACGTTATTGGCTTAATGCTCTTGTTTTGTATAATGTTTGTCTTTCGTTGACAGATAAATGTGTAGATCTAGAGGTTTCCTGTAGCATTATTAAACCACTTCTTCCAAAAAAGATACTAGTAACTTTTACTGTTTTATATTTGTGTGGGTGTGTGTATATATATATGAAAATGGATGCTAAAAAGTGCTAGGGTGTTAAATCTCTTTAAAATCTTACTACTTTGACAAATCTCTAAAAAATCCTCTTGAATTGCATGTAAATTCATATTAACAAACTTAACTTTGGGTTTTTCATCGTCCTCACAGATAATCCTACTTGTTCTTTCTTTGAAGTATTGTGAAATGTGCTGCATAGATCTATAGTTTTTTATTAAATTTCCGGATGGTGGATGCACATCTACACTTCAGTGTAATTTTTGTTAAATATTTTTCTAGATGTTTTGCTGGCTTCCTTTCTTCCTCTCTCTTCACATTCTTGCTGGAGCAATGGCTTTTGTTCCTGTTTTCTGAGGTTTTACCTTGTTTGAACACTGAAAATGTCTGAACACTGAGCAAGGCAAAGAGATTTAGAGTAGGAAGAAATTCATAGATGCAGCACTTTCTGTGCTCACATACCCTTCTAAAGCCTATGCAACTCTCTGTAGCAGTTAAATACAAGTATTTTGTCAGGTCTTCAATGTTCCCTTAATATGTTTAATGATCTGTTTACCGACTAACTTCCATTCTGTGGTCTTTCTCTGGTCTCAGTTACTCTGTCAATATATAATGAATAATCCTATCAGTGGTATAGGATTTCAGGAAGTTTGTTGGAAAATACAAATTTTATTCAGTCTGCCTTTTATCCTGTTGTCCAAGTCATCACTTTTATTTACAGCAAATGGCTTAACATTTTTATGTGTGTAATAGTGATGAAGGAATGGTCTCTTGGAGTCGGATAAAGGCTTGTTAGTAATAGGTAGCTTGAGAGTGACTCAGCTCACTATTCCCTTTTCTGATGGCTGTGTAGTGGTTCACATGGAAATATAGGTGCTGTAGTGAGTAGCTTTAGGAGGAGGAGGAGGATCAGATGTCATAATTCACCTGGGAATTTACACACATGGTATGAAAAATAATACTGTTAGGAACAGCTGATGCTGTAGTTAGGGCAGAGGGATTCTACTTATACCCTGAAGCATGAGATTTAATTACTGTTACATCATTGTCTCTGCTTACAAAGCTGCCAGTGTTGTTTACCATCAGAAAATTATCCAACCCTTTTCAAAAACAGCTTTAATATTTGTCTCAATGAACTTTCACAGCAGCAACTCCAGTAAATTAATTAAACACAATCTTAGAGAGGTAACTCCTTTTTTGTTGTTGTAAACTTAATACCATTTCATAGAAACAGATTGTTCACACTTGGAGAACAGTTTTCAAAAGAAATTGGATAGTTCACTTTTTCCTTAATTATATTGTTAATTTTTTTTTTTAATACGCATAGTTGATAATTCAATTGATTGATCATGTATGTATAAAGTAAGTTTCTTTCCCCCTTCCTCTTTCGGACCACTTCACTCCAAAATGCAATACATATAGTAAGCTTCTAAATAACAGCTCTTTTGGTCTTTCTAGAGCATGTCTGTTCTTTTAAAGATAAAACTATAAGCTTCAACCAAATTCCGCAATTTCCCTGAGTTCATTAACTTGATCTTAAATATCTCCTATTTGTAGATCCTGAAAGTTTCAAGTTGTATACTATTTTTTTCTCATGTTAGTATTAATTTCTGTTTATAAGGCATACATTTATGTCTGATAGCTATTTAGTGTTCCTAATGAGAACTGTAATGCATGTAATGTAATAGTGTTAGGTTAAACTCATAAGAGGAGGGCAGAATGGCCTTTCCTGAGAGTGAAGCATGAAGTAGTTATAAGCATATTCAGTGAAGGAAGGCGGGATGTACATTGATTTACAATGAGAACTGAATCTGAAACAAGACAAATTAGTTTCAGCTGGATCAGCTTCATCTGTCTCTGTGTAGTTGAAAAAATGCTAGCACTGGCAGATGCGATTGCTGGCATGAGTGCTTGGGGGAGGGACAGGGGATGGGAACGCTGAGTTGGGCAACATCTCAGGTTTAGGGTCATCTGCACTTCAAAATTTCACTATGGCCTAAAAAACATTTGTATCCTAAAATTTTGCAGTTCAAGCATAAAAAGGCTTGTTAACGAAGAATGTATGATGTCAAGATGATTGTATTCTCATGGTTTATTTTCTTCTTTGCTGCTATACTGTTATGTCCTTATTTTCTCCAGTGCTCTGAATTTTATATTTTTCAATTACCTGGGGTTACTGTGGATAGTTTTCTGTTGTTGTTGTTGTTGTTTTTTAACCACTGCTTTTGATGTCTGTGCACTTAAACTGGTTCTAGGCTTTAAAAGGAAATTTCTCAGTCTAGTTTTATATATTGTTTTTAGTGTGAGATGCTTTGTTCCTTTCAAAAATCTAGAATAACAAGTAGTTTTCTATGCCTGAATGAACTATATAGCATTCTGTAATTCTGTTATTTCATGATGTAGCATTCTGTTGTTCTGTAAATTCTGTTATTTCATGATAAAGGCACACACTGCTGCTCAAAGGCATGTTGGATTTTACAATGAAAGTCTGAGATGGCATGTGGTATTTTGGGGGTGCGAATCATAGTATTGAGAAGCAAAGATCACAGAATGACAGAATAGCTGAAATGGAAAGGGATCTCTGGAGAACAGGTAGTCCAATCTATAGCACACTGCCTAGGACTATTCCCAGTTGTATTTTGATCATCTCCAAGGATGGGAATTCCACAATATATCTGGGCAACCTGTTCCCATGCCCTGTCATCTTAACAGGGAGGAGAAAAAAAAAAAAAAAAGCTTTTCCTCATGTTCACATGGAACTCCTGTGTTGACTTGGTACCCAGGTCCCTCTTGTCCTGGGGAGCCCAGAACTGCACCCAATATCCAGGTGTGACCTCACCAGAGCTGAGGAGAGGGGCAGGATCCCCTCCCTCGACCTGCTGGCAACACTCCTCATGATGAAGCCAGGATCCCATCAGCCTTCTTGGCCACGAGGGCACATTGCTGCCTCATGGGTAACTTGCTGTTGACCGGGACTCCCAGTTCCTTCTCTGCAGAGCTGCTTTCCAGCAGGTCAACCCCCAGTCTGTGCTGGTGCATGGGGTTATTCCTTCTCATGTGCAGAACTCTATACTTGCCTCTGAGCTCAGATGGATAGAGAGGAACCTCATCCAGCCTTACAGGGTCCCTCTGAATGGCAGCCCAGTCCTCTGGGGTATCAGCCACTACTTTTTTATTTCATCGGCAAACTTGCTGAGGCTGCACCCTGCCCCTTCATCCAGGTCATTGATGAATAAAAAGGAAAAGAGCTTGACAACTTTTTTTTAGTAAAATATAGGAAATTATATGGTACTTATCTTGGACAAACTACTCCCGTTTGCAGTTTCTACATCAGAAAAATGGAATACAAAATTACCAGGAGTCAAATATTGTTTAATGCTTTCAGAAAATACATATGTTTACCATAAGATATTTTCATATCCCAGGCACTTACACTATGGTTACTTACTGATTGACAACTTCACACAGATCTGATACCACCATTTCTACTTGAAGTGGTGGGGTTTTGTCCGCATTATTTTTTCTTTTTCTTTTAATCTACTCTCAAGTTTCTCCTTGGGGAATGAAGAGAATCTAATTTGAAATGATGGTTTTAAATAATATTTTGCATACGCTAGTTCATGCTCAGTATTTTGTGGTAGACAAAATGCTGGACTTACAAACTGTTCTCCTTGAAAGAATAATTCTAAGTGGCAGGTTACCAAAATAGTGGCTAACCAGAGAAAATACTATGCTGGCCTTCCCTTCTGCATGCATGCCTCTATTGTGGGTGAAAGAAAGCAAACGGGGAAAAAAAAAATGCATTTTAACAAAATAATTACCTTGAGCTAATGTTTGTGTGCCTCTCACACCATACTGTGAATCACTACATTTTTGTTTGTATTTCTTTTATTCAGCCTAGCCCGATTTCCATTATTGCTGGAAATCGGTATTAAAATAACTACTGCTTTGACAATATGTTTAGCTGATAGTGTTAATCTGTTTAGTGCCAATTAACTGAGTACCACCTAGTTCCTCAGGGGCTGTGCTGCCCCTCTGCCCTATCCTGAGCACACCATGGCAGACCCAAGCAGTGCCTGGAAGGGCCCTCAAACACAGGACTGCAGCTAGTAGAGTATAGACCTGCTGGCATCATTACATGAGAGGAAGACCAAGATCTTCAGCTCTACCTGTCAGCTAAATGCTGCCGGCATTTCAATGGCTGTTAACAGTGATATCTGGTGAGAAATCTTGTTCTGTAAGAATTTGGGAAGACATCTTATTTTGTGATGGCTCCCTTTGATCAGTAAAAGGATAACTTTTAATGAAGTCAAAAAAATGGTGAATCATTCACCTTATCTTATCTTGGCATAAAGTAAGGCTTTTGAAGAAAAGAGGGATTGAGAGACAGATATGTCTTTCATAGATAAGCCTGAAACAGGGTTTCCTAAGACTTAGTTCCCTTTCTTTGCTGAAAAAAAATATTTTTTTAATTTTTAGCAATGACTGTGCCAGTGTACTGGGTCTATCTTGAAGCATTCGCTGACTACAGAATATCATCAAACTTAGTTTAGGTATTTTAATAGTTACTGTTAATCTCTGCTGTTAGGAAAACCTGATGCATACATTAAGAAAGGTTATGTTTGATATGCATCTTATTTTAATCACTTGTAAGTACTGTCATGCTTACCAATACAACCAAGATAACCAAGGTAAACTAAACTAAATGTGTAAGAAACTATTTTGTAGTTTTAAAGTACAATTCTAGCTAGACAAATAACTAGTAAGTCTCCTACGTCAATGAACATATTTTGCACTTACATACTTTACTATCTTACTGTGATTTGGCCGAACACCATAACTTTATACTTTTCCCTCTTCTCTTTTGAATTGATAAAATAAGATATATTTGCTTTGCATGTATGTTTACTTTCTATATGTAAAATGTGACCATGTGTTTGTTGTACAAAGGTTAATTTTGTAATTTTCCTAATGAAATATCTGATGGTTCTAATTAAATTTGCAGTCAACCACTACTTTTGCTTTGCCAGTGGTGCCAGTTTTAATCATCTCATAGTATAGTCTACTCTTCCCATGTTGCCAAACATACTAGAAAGTAAGCATCTACTGCATGGAAATTATATAAACAGAGATAATTTGCAGAAGGAGCTGTTACTGAATATGACTAGAAATACCAGAATATAACACTGTAATTAAGAGCTTTTATTCACACTAAAACTTTTTTTTTTATTCGAAGGATACTTTAGTCTGAACCTAAGAAAGAAGGAAAGTAATTGGAAAATTGGCCTTTGCCCTGCTAACAGCATAACCAAACATCTCTAAAATGGAACTACCCAAAATAACGCCAGGGACATTTATTTTTCATACTCTTGCAGCTCATCAATTGAAATTATTTTCCCTTATTTAAATAATTCTAGTTTATAGGCCCCTTCCCATTGTTTAGTTGTAAATCTAATAATATGATTAGAATTGCTCAATAATCTTCTGTCTCAAGCTTTTCTTCATTTCTGATTCATTGTGTCTATTATTAAACCCAGCTGTTGATGTTTTTGAACAAACTGATTTCTGAATTAACTCTGCATTGTGTTCTATAATAACACCACTTCTGAATTATCATGGGTTGCTCCCAATTTACTTTTAGATAATTAAAGCCTGTCTTTATTTCTATCCAAGTTGCCCGTTTTATTTCCCAGAACACAAGGATGTGATTTCCTTCATGCTGCTCTAGGGGTCTGAAGTTGATAATCATTTTTCTACATCTGCCCTCATCAGTGTCATCTTTCAATATATGTTGCTCCAGGTTTATTCCTTGGCTTTATGCATTTAAGATTCATAGCCTCGGTGTTATGCTGTGCTAGTCTGCCACAGGCCATTCCCTGGTGTTTTATGGTGGAGCTTGTACCTTGATGCTTTGGAATTGCCTTCATTTCTGGAGTGCATTCACCTTTTTATTCATTTGTACAATTATTACTTACATATGAGGTTTTTGTGTCAAAATTCATGTTAACTGGAAATCAAAAATTATCCGAATATTTGAATAGATTGTATATAAGTTAATACAAATGCTATCTGTAGTTAATATTTATGGCATTTTATCTGAAGATTATTATGTTTAAGGTGTGTACTGATTACATAATTGAAATTAAATGCATTAAAACAAAGACTTCAGCGAGATTACTGTATATTGGATAACTAGTTAATGGGGCTCTATTTTCTGAAAAGCCAATATATTTTATTAAAACAAAAATGTAGCCCTCTACATGATTGAATTATGGTATCTTTCAATATGAGATCATGATCCGTATCTCTTCCCTTTTTCATCAGCCTCTGTCATAGTTAAATACAGTAAAAAGACTTTTTCAAAGAAGATTGACAACAAAACCCCTGGCAATTAACAAGAATTATCATGTTTATCCCCTTTAAGGTTCATGATGAAAGGGTATTTTATGCTTTTAATAGCCTTTTTAAGAAGGGTATTAACCTCAATTTAGAGGACTTGTATTTATTTCCCTATTTAATTCTCCTTGGCAAGAAGAGGAATTTTAATCTGATTCTACTGCAGTTTTCTCTTGCCAACATGAAGTCCTGAAATGCAAGGTGAAATTCCCGTGGTTTCTTGCACATTTGACGATTGAGCATGTTTTATATATACTAGTTTCTTTTTTCTTTTCTTTTTTTTTTTTTCCTCCTCAGTATTTTTGAATGTAAAACTGAATAACAGAAGCAGAAAGCAATGATTCTGACCTTTCTTATTTGTTTGATTAATAAAACAGGGTGAGAGTTTGTTATCTTAGGTATCTATTTGCTTACAAATCTATTTAGTTCTTTTTAGTTCTTGTTTTGCTACAAGTTAATGTTGCCTTTATATAGCAACTAGTTTTACATTCTTGTTTTTATGTAAATGTGTAAAGTAAGTGCAATTTTTGAACTGGTGTCAGTGTGAGAGGCTGTTTATTTCATTACCTTATATACAAGACTTTCCTTTATTATTCCCCAAGAGGCCGTGCACTGTTAAGATGCAGTTTAAAATTTTTAGACAAGTGCTGAGCTACTCTAACAAAAAATGGTTCTTATTTATGATGTGTCAAATTACTGTTCTGAGAGTAGACCTTTTAGGTTGCATTCAGCCTTTAATTTGACTGAATTTAAATAGCATAAAACGGCTTTTAGTTGGAACTTGGCTGGCATATTATATATCTCATTTCAATGAAAAACATTCAGATGCAAATACAGTTTGTTTGGAGGGAGTACAAATGCCACTATCATGACTGATGAAGGCTTTTGATCACACATCTACAAACTGAAACCTGAAAAAGGAAGAGGCTATTTGGACTGGCATCTGCAGTGCCATGAATTATTTAGTTCACATTATTCATAAATCTCTTTGAAGAGAAGGTTTATGAGGTTTTTAAGGAGGAGTAGTCATAGTTGTGTTGCCAGTTTCTATTTATGCTGTGACTGACTGCATGTGAAAACTTCTAAACTGAAAGAGTTGTACTGAATATAAAATAATGTACATGTATGAACTTCTTGGAAATTGAGGAATCCTTGAAAGCTTTTTTGAGTTTTTTAAAGAGGAATGTAGCTACATATATATGTATTTGCTATCTGCTTTGGCACACTGCAAGAGTTGGGCCAGGTGAGAGCATGTTGTCAGAATTTGGCTAACTATGTAGATAGCCCCTATGGACCTGCTTAAATATCACAGAGCACATGTTCCCAGCTGGAGACTTTTTTCTGTTGCTCATTCACTCAACTACAAATGTCTTTTGGCTGTGCTCTGACAGCAAAACAAAAACAGCACTAGCAACCTCCTTCTGCATTCTTTCTCTCAGAAACCTTTATAGTACTATGGTTTTGTTAGCAAGGGGTGACATTTTGAAATGTTTCCTCCATCTCCTGCTCTGATTGAAGCTAAACACTATTTATAAACGCTATTCCTTTATGAGGGTTTTCTGCACATGTATTTCCTTCATAGTACTTGTGTAATAATTTTGTCTAGAAGATGCACTACTTCATCTTGGCAGAGATGCCAAGGAATAAGTTAGAACTATCAAGTCGCAATTTGTTTATCTGCCTTTGAAGCTGGTTTACACGTATTTTTCCTTGTCTCCTTGAAAAAAGAGCTCCAGTGTGCATTACTGAGGAACACACTGGGTAATTTTTTGGACGAGAGCATGTTCTACGAGGATGTTAAAAAAAAAACTCATACCAATGAAAATCAACCTGCAGTTGTTATATTGTTCCTCCACAGTTGAACAGCTGTAAATAGATAGGATTGACAAATTAATTGTTTATGAATTCTTTTCATCAGTGAATAGTAAAAATATTTGATTTTAGGAGTCATAATTGAGACTCAAGAGTTCATCATTAAGACCTCAAGAGTTGCATTAAGACTTCAAGAGCTGCATCAGTTCCTGTAAAATCACTTTCTTAGGACTGTGCCTAGAAGCTATAGCTTCATAAAATAATTATTTTCAGAAGTTTCTCAAAAGTATATTGTGAATATACCTCACCCTATATTTAAATTAAATTGCGAAGTCAAAGAAATTTTTTTTTCTTTTTCAAGTATACCAGTACGAATTATACTTTGTAGGTAATTGTGTGTGTGTGTGTGTGTGTGTGTATGCACTTATTCTTCTAAATTATGGGAATATTTCCACTAATGTGTTCCCTTCTTCTTTTCCCCTTCCTTCTTCTTTTCCCCGAGTTGGGTAATCTAATAACTTTGTGTTAGTATAGGAAGCAAGGAGTGCAGGCAGAGACCACTTGTGAAGATAAGGAAATCATCAATAAAATATAAAATTTGCTTCTCATACTCCTATATTAAATATTATTTATGATTATTACTGACTCTTAAATGACATTTCCTGAAATAGTGTATCACTTGTCACTTCAGATATACTTTTTTTAGTACTGAAATGCGGTACATAAGGCAGACTGGAGTTTGAAATTTGGAAATTTCTAGACTGGCTACTATGTTGCAAACACATTTGGTTCTCTCTGCTTTCTGATTTGAATCTTTGATTATAGATTTCTTCTCTCATTTTTGCTTAACCCTGTCTCTTTTCTTTTTCTTTCTTTCTTTTTTTTTCTCGTTCTCTCTGGTCTCATCATTTTACTTTTTTTCACTCCTGAGTATTTCTTGTTGGCTGTGCAGAACTTTCTGTTTTGCCATCCATCTGTTCTAGTACCTTTGTACCTCTTCTAGTGTCAGTTTTTAAGGATCTGTGCTTCTTGGGAAGCTTCAGTCTTTGGATGTTAGTTCCACCCACTTCAGTTATTCCCAGGAGCCTCTCGAAGCTCTCCTGGGGCTCTGTCACTGCTGTGGACAACGTGTCATGACCCAGACCACGTGCACGTGGCTGCCGGGCCCGTGTCCTGTCTGTGCTCTGCCCGGATGGTTCCACCCTGGCTGGTATACTAGGGGCTCTGGCCAACACATATAGCTAAAGACTGGGACCACAGGGTGAATAAGGAAGAGCCACCAGCACCCCAGTACAGAGAGAGGCACTGGCAACCACATCTGCTCTTCAAGCCAATGCTGTGACTGTGGAAAAGAAGGATGTCTTTGGTAGGCTGCAAGCCCGAGACAACCCTTTTGAAAGTAGCTCAGATGAAATGTAAGCTGAAGAAAGTTTACGTGTCAGTGTGGCTTTCTGCTGTTAATGGGTGATCACCGAAGCACAGCTTTTCAGCATATGAACTTAGTCCTCAGAGTTAAAAATCACTCCTTTTCTTCCAGCTGCCAAAAGCTGCCAGATTGCATATTCACAGACAGCCTGTGCCTCCACCTTTATCCAGCAGCACTGTAACAATTTTATTGTTTGGAGTAACCTGAAAGGGGTGCCGAGAGCCAAGACTACTGATGGCTACTGTAAGCTTTGATCAACTCATAAATGAATCTTTCTTACCAGTGATTTCAGTAGAATGGCTGTATAATTAAATGAAGAATAGAAGTGGTTTTAGTTCTCAAATCAAAGGAAATTGAGACTCTGATCAATATTAATAGCATCATATTTGGAGCAATTACAGTCTTCCTCTTAAAACAATCTATTATGGATGTAATGTAACATTTATTTATATAGATATCCCATAGGTTTTGGTGTTAAATGAAACAAATAGGGCAGAAGACCTGTACAACAAAATCCAGTTTCCTTCTCAAACCCTCCTTTGGCTTTGCAGCAGGTCAGTTAGTTGTGTGCATGCAGGTTACATAAGGAAAACCCTGTCTTTCTATCTGCCTTTTTAGCTTCTTGGCCTCCGTTATGATGTTTCTTTTCTCATGTTGGTTAACTCATGGCTTATTTTCAAATACCTTAAAGATTACTGGATAATCTGAGCTTGAAATAATATGTATAAGCATAGTAGACTCAGAAATTGTGTAGTTGTAATACTGGAGAGTTTAGAAAATATATATGTATATTAAAGCATGAAATATGAATGTCACAGGTTGCTCTTGGATTGAACAAAATGGATAGGACACAGTTTTTGAGATTTTACATGTACTGATCTGCAGATGAGAGAAGAAACATGGACTGCGCATAGCTGCAATATGCCTTTTTCTTGCTGAATCTCACATGGTCCTGGGAATGATAAGCTAACTAGATACAGCTGCTTCTGCCCAATCAGTGTTATTTGATGACAGACAATTTATTCTTAAGCAATTTTCTAAGCATATCTAAGCAAGATCACTTCTTTTCTGTTTGTTCTAGAGGCCTGACATAGTACATATGCTGTGTAGGTCTGTGTATACTCACATTCTGCATGAAGACAAATTTTGATAGGTCACTACAGATGATGAATGAATAACAAAGTCTTTTTTTTTAATATTTGGTTTAAGTTTTGAAATAACTGTTTAAATGAGCAGAAGCCAGAACTGAATATTTGTGTGTCTGTCTGATGCAACCACATTTATAACAAGTGCTTCATTCTATTTCTGCTTTTTCATTCTGAGAGTTGTTTTTCAACATATTTTGCAAAACATTGTTACTATGATGAAGTATAAAACCTGTATTTACTGTTGTTTACAATGCATATTACTTGCAAATGAAATTTTGCTTCAAGTGCTTTAGAAAGCCAACTGTTGTGATGAAATTCCTTGCTTGCAACTTGCATTGCTTGTAGAAGTTATATGTCCAGTTGTATTACAAAATGCATGAAGCTGGCATTTTGAGACAGGCAAATCATGTTATCTAGATGCTTTAAGAGGAGCCTTTAGGGTATGATTATACTCATCTTCAAGCTTTGCTACACTGTAATACACTGTTCTGGATTTCCAATTGCTAATATGAATTAGCTACAGCTGGAATCCTGAACTCTAGTGATGTTTATGCTCTAAGATGCTTCTGCTGATCTCCAGCATGCCAGTTGAATGAATATTGAGAACAAAATTACTATATTTATAGTCTACTTCTCAGAAAGAAAGTGGAGCCCTGTGTACTTCAATATTTTATGATTAGTATGACATAATAAAATTCACTGAACTTAATAATCTAGTATCGGTTTTAAAATATTAAGTGTTTAGCAGCATATTAGGAAGTTTGAAACATGGTTACTGTTGTTTTGGCTTTCTTATTTCGGTATAAGTATTACTTCTCATTATCTGTGTTCAGTAATTACTATTTTACAAACCTGTTTTCCCTTGGGTTGGAAAGATTCTGAGCACTAGAAAATGTTCTTTCATTATCCGATATTGAATTATAGAGTAAAAGCATGAACAGAGGATCAAAATGTTGGAACCTCTGCTTTTTCTTCACATTGCTTTTCAAAGTTTCACCAAGGAAAATAAAACTTCAATAGAATCTCTGGAATTGCCCAATTCTGTCCAAAAAGCTGCTCTTGAAAAGCAACTTCTCCAGTGTCCTCTCTCACAGAGCACAGGGCGTATATTAGGCAGCAGCAAATGGTGTGATTATTATTATTATTTTTTTTTTCTTCTTCATTTGAAGAAAGAGTCAGAAGAGTCAACTGTTGCTGTCAGCGGCGGTGTGACGAGCTAATGCTTTCTTCGTGTGTGGTCAGTTTCTAGATCACAGTTTTCCTAGATCCAGAGCAGTATAATAGCATTTGTCATTAGTGTCTGCACATTAGATTATGAAGCGTGTGGTGGTGGTGGTTGTTTTCTCCTGACTTGCCCACAGGTATTCTGGTCTGTTTAGGAGGGATATTAGGATGGATTTTTTTTTTTTTTAAACAGCAGAATTGTTAATTTGACTGCAAACTATGGGCGGAGTATAGACGTGTTGAATACAACCCAAGTCTTTATAACCTTACTGGTATTGAATTTGAAAGTCTGCTGCTACTACTAAGAATTATTCTATTCTTCAACTACAATAGTAAATAGGCAAAAATAATGTGATACAGTAGCTCCTTCAAAATAAATTTGTACTTTTTAGGTTCTGTTCTGTTGGTATTTATGAGTAGATTGGCTCTGTTGGTATTCAAGGATACCTTAGGAAAAAGAATTTTAAAGCAGCAGTATTTTCTAAGGACAAGAGGGATGCCCTGTGTTCAGAAAGGAGAGAACAAACCTGTGAAATGGAAATGGGCAATCGCTAGGTGTGCAGCAGCCTGGAGAGGAGGAGCAAGAAGCCCATGGTGGGCCTGAACACAGCGTGATGCTGTCTCAGAGCCAAGTGCTATTTTGGAGTCCCCAGCCGAAGGGTTGGGTGCCAGGCATTGGAAATAATCGCTCTGCTTTGCACTAGCTCCAACTTGTCTGCAGACGATTGTAATACGTTTTAGATGAATCTAGACAGATGACAATCCAGGCAGAAAGGAAAAAAATAAGAGGGTGTGAGAAACGTTAATAAAGTGTGGAAAATGTTGATTGTTTAGTCATGCAAGGGAAGTAGTAAATTTTCCAATATGCAAATGGTTACATTAAAGAAGTCCATGTTCTTTTGTTATTTACACTCTTTGGAGATGGGAGAAGGATTAATTAATTGCCTTAGTGTCTGTGATGATGGTCAGGTTATATGTCAGGAAAACAATTTGCCGTTAAGAGGACAACTGTGTGTTCAAGCACATTACCTGGGGAACATGCAGAGTCCTTGTCATCTAAGGTTTTAACAATATGTTAGGCAATCTGTTAGGAATGATCCAGACATAATTCTTGCTGCTTCAAACCCAGAGGATGCGCTTGTTGTCTTCTAAAGAACACTTCCAGATTTGCATTTCTGTTATTTCTGTCCCATGTCTAATTACATCTTGAAGAACAGACTTGGTGTTCTAAAAAGAAAAATAACTATAGATGTATAATCCTTATATAGCATAGACACCATATTTACTGTTATGTTTTGTTATATATTTAAACTTATAGTTAAAAGGAACAAATCCGTTTTTGGTTACTGCAAAATCGTATACTTTGTGCATACCTGTGCATGCTTAGATTTTCTCTTAAACCCAGAGGAAAAAATAAATTGCTTTTTTTTTTTTCCTGAGTTGTATCTATGAATCTATTAAGTGAAATCTGTTTATGAAACGAATAACTGATTGCCATTTTTGGAGCTTGTGCTGTAGCCAAAATGAATAAATTTTATATAAATAATGGAAGTTAACCCGTTTAGATTATGTATAATTACATATATATGAACATATAGATCTTTAATAATTATATAAATAAGCAGAAAAAAAAAAAGCTAAGGATATTTATGTTCTGATTATATGAACAGAGGCAGCTAAGTGATATTCTAGAAATCTGTGTGGATTGTGCAGAATTCACACATCAAAAGAAGTTAGCCATAAAAATGCATAGGGATTAGCAAAGAAGAGAGTTGTGTGAGACCAGATTCACCAAAAAAACAATAGTGAGCAAATACAGCAACGAGTACATACCTAGAGTGGTGCGTGTGTTTTTTATTTGTCTATTTTGTTGGTGCCTTTAACATGTAATTCGGAAAGAAGTGCCAAGACGCCCGGCCTCTCTGCTGTCTATAGGTGGCTTTTCAAGCCTCCATGACATCGTCTGCGTCCATGCAGGAAATCCAACATCCTGGGCGGGACTTCTGGTCGTGGCTCCTTTCTCTTCCCCGGGGGTTTTGGAAAATGCTGCTGTTGGAAAGGAGGCTGTCCAGTGCGCTGCGGGACGGCTCGTACTGGTATTTATGCCAAAACCTCTTTCCCACAGGGGACCAGTGGCCATGTATCATATCCCAAGCGAAAAAATGTCATCATCATCATCCTAAAGTTGTTAGGAAACATTGTGCCAAGTTGTATGAAAATTATCTCCTTTCTTTTGAAAATTGCAAATCTGCAATGTATGCCCATGTATGTTTTTTTTTAAATTACTCTTATTGAATATTTCTCTGTATACAGTGCTGCTTATTTTCAAAGTACCTTGATCTTGTAAGCTTTTAGGACTGGAAAAAAAATGCAGTTGAATAAACAGGTCTCTTGTATAAACATTCATACCTCTGTTTTCATTGGAGATGAGAGGACTTCCCCATTTGCTGAAACTATACGTTTAGGAACATAATATCTTAGTGAGCTGTATTCAGGAGAAAGTCAATATAATGTGCTTTAGGATGATCTTGCCTCATTTTTTGAAAAGATCTATCTAGTTATTATAAAATTTAGATATTGGACCAGCTGAGTTCTTAATTAGGTGTAATAGGGAGGTGAAATGAGAAAGAGACTGATTTCAANTAAAAGGTCAGGTAGACAGGATATCTAGAGGAAATATTTTTCCCTTTTTATTGAGCTATTGAAGTAATTGCAAAAACTTTTCTTTTTTCCCAAAGACTAAAGACATATCCTAAATCAAATAATAAATCACATATATAAGAAAAATAAAATAAATGCTATATCAAATCTGTCTAAAAATGTCCACAAAAAATGAACAGCGTAGAGACAGCTGTGTGTGGAAAAAATATTGAGCATCTTGTAGGCACCATTTGTCAAAGAATGTAATTTAACAATTGCTGGCATACAAAAAGCAAAAAGACAGAAAGATGTATCATGGCAAAATACAACCTAATATATTATTGATATTTGAGAGCATGCTTATATTAGAGTTTTTAGAATTTGAATTCAGCCTTTTTACATACAGAAAATGTTTTTTAAAAACATTGTTTCAGGTGGAACTATTGCAGGAGAAAGGTTTTTCTCATCAAACAAAACGAAACGAAAAGTTAAGTACCTGAGTTTTGTGAAAATTAACTGTCACAGTTCAGGGTATGGCACATATTTTATCCTGCTCTCTGAGTGAACTCTCCTTAGGTCTCTGACCTTGAGCTCCTGCTCTCCTTTGATTCTCTCTCTCCAAGACCTTTTCCTAGGTCTTAGAAAACAAAATTCTTGTTTTCTTGTACTATGACCAGAAAAGCCTTCAGAAAATAAAATATTGTTTAATCTTAATAGAACTGAAGTTTAACACAACAGACTTTTTTTTTTTTTTTTTTTTTCTCTCCTCCTCAGTCTTACCTAGACATCTAGTAGGTTTGTTGTGCCTTAGAATCATTTCAGAGGATATGGTCTTTTTTTTTTTTTTTTCCTTTTCTCACTGTTAAGATTGTTTTTAAATTCCACCAATGATCACTGTTCACTTTGTTTTGTTTCCCCCTATCCAAAAGTAGGATATACTGATCGATATACTGAGGAAGACAAGGCAGAGGAGCTGAAAGAACATGTCTTTGCAATGTGTTAGGTTTTTAAAGAATGCCATGAACTTGGGGCAAGATAGGAAGTCATTGCCTTTCCTTTCTGTCTCTTTTCTGATTGACCTGTTAATTTATCCAAAGAAAATGCCAGGAAAAAAAAAAAAAAATCCAGTTTTCAAGTTATGTGCTACCTGAAAGTTATTGCTGACCTTTAAAATCCATTTCATGTACATTACTGAAGTTTCAAATTTAAACAGTATCTTGAAAAATACAGTATGTTGGGAAGTAACTGTTTTGAACAACTTTAACCAGCAAGGAAGTAAAGGTGGGTAGAGAGTGCAGAGAAATCAGCTGACTTCCTGAAGACAAGTCAGAAAGATGGATACTATGACTGTATGAATGATACTATGTTATTCAATAAGACCTTGTTTGCCACTGGCTTCAGTTCCAAAAAACATAGTATCTCTGTATCTGGTGCCATAACCAAGAAGTCAGTCTCCCCCTGGTAATTGTTTGCCATGCTTATTTGAAAGAAATTATCTTTGCTTGTTTCCTCTCTGACCTTTCAGGTAGCAGTCATAAAGAAGTGGATAAAAATTTCCAAATGTTTTGGAAAGAAGTTAAAAATAGTATCGTCTGTTCCTCAGAAATAGTACTTTGTGCAGTAAGCGTCATTGCATGCAGCCTGCTCACAACATGCTCAAAGCGATGAGAGAGTAAAAACCAAAAACCTTCCTGACAGTGAAGAGGGGAAAAAAGAAATATCTCACTTTTTTTTTTTTTTGGGGGGGGGGGAAGAGAGAGAGAGAAATACCTACCTCAGTGACCACAATGAAAGGGAATTCTCCCCCATGCTAGTTAGCAAAAAGTTGGGTCATTGATGGAAACAATTCCAGTTCCCTTCACTAGATAGAATTATATTCTGAAAGTTCCTTTTTCAGCTAATTTGACTGTTGTGCAGTGTGAACTTTACCAATTGACTTGTAATTGGACCATGCTGTCAATGGAAGAACTTACAAGTATTGTACATGACATTCATAAGAACATTACTGTCATCTAGTCCTCTATTATTGAATATGCAGAGAATTATAATTGGTCTAACAAGCCTAGTAACCTGTCCTACTTCCAATTATAATGTACAACCCTGTTTATGTCTTTTCTTTATTTACAGATATCTAGTGGGTAATAATTCTCTAGTGCTCATGCCTCAACACAAAGTTGCCTAATCATAATGTTGTTGAATTATTTTAAAATATATATGTTTATGCATGTGTGTGTACATATATATGTGTGTGTGTGTGTTTTTCCTTGTTCTGAGTCACTCAATATAAGTCAAGTCTCCTGTTGCTTTTAAATTACCTAGGTGGCTTTCCAAACATTTTTTAAGTTTAAAGTTAAGTTTAAGTGATTATTCTGGCTTGAAGTGACAATGTGTTCGTGTGGATGTAATTCTCGAGACTGAAAAAGAGGGCGAAGCATACAAAAATGAACAGGTTGATGAGCTCGATGCATTCATTACCAACTTATATTTGCATGAAGGAGAAACTGTGCAGTTATTAAAAAATTAGAATGGCACCATTAATTTTGTTTACTACTCAAGCGATTTTTAGAGCATGTAAGATTTACTGGATGTTTTGTAGCTGAGTATATCTTGTTAAACAGCTTTGTGGAAAGCTAATTTTGAGACCATAGCTCTGCAGAAATGCCTGCAGTTGTGGTATCTCCCTAAAGCAGAGCTGTTCCAGGAGTAACTGTGATTTTGGATGTCCTGGAATTACTCGTTTCTTGGGTTTTGTTCTCACTACCAAGCAGACTGTGGCAATGGTGCAGCTGGGAGTAGAGGAAGGATAAGGGGAAAATGACAAAATCTGGGTAACGGGCATTTCTTGGATGCATTTACAATTTTTTTTTTTTTTTTTTGTCTTCTACTTACATAGTAGCTTGGCTTTTACTGCCGTACTCTATGTAACCTCAGTAAGGACTGACTTGAGAGAGATATCTGATAGTTGAAAAATGTTAGAGGTGGGTGTTAAGAGCCTTCATGTTTGACAAGAGAAGCAAGAGAGCAGAAGCGGGATTTGGTCTTTCTCCTGTTTTCTGTGTCTTGATCACTACCATAATTGTAAAGTCATGACAGATTTCCTCTTATAAGAAGGAATTATGTTTTTTTTTTTTTTTTTTTATTTTCCTGAGGTACTTTTCCCTTCATAAAGGTACTCTAGAATTAATGCCTTTTTAAAGTGCACTTGTGTGTTTAAAGATCCTTGAAGACTTAGTATCTGTAGTGCAATGTAGAGCTAGCAGAATGATCCCATTTTCACTTCAAGTCCTGATTAATACTGTGTATCCACAGTATTAGCCGTGAACCTCAGAAAACAGGAAAACAAGGCAGGGAAGATGATAGAGACTTTTTACCCTCCTATCTTATTTGTTTTTATGACAGTGCTGTGTCTTTGGAACTAATAGCATGAAACCATGCTTTTTCAGGGGAAACAAGGGGAGCTATTTTGTCCAGGGTCCCTTCCTTTTTTTTTAGTTTGAGTATTGATCTATTTAACTATGTGTTGAATGTTGCTTGCTCCTTTTGCGTTGTGAATCCATAGGCATCAATAGATGCATGCCTTAGTAAGGGTGCAAGAAGTATTGGAAACTATATGTTTTTCTGAGGGGGGGAAAAAAAAAAACACACACACACACACAAGGGTTAAATGATGTAGACTACAAATAACTGGGATACCTGAAGTCTAACTGGTGTGTGTTTGCTGTACAAAAGGTTAAGATTTCAAGATATAGGAACAAAGGACTGGTGTGTGATTTAGGTACCTCAGAATGAAATTTTAGCAAGTAAAATTGTGCTACATGTTTAAAACTTACAAATGTGTATACCTGCATTGTCACCTATTTGTGATTAATGGTATGTGTTTTTTCTGTACTCCTTGCCATGCTTTTCAAGTATGTTTTTGGATATGCCTTTCTAAATTCTAAACACAGGTCTTCTGAAAGAACATAGATCTGAACTATCTTAGAACTGTACTCTCTCAAATAAATTGGCCAAAGAATCCTAGAAATAGTGTTTGTTAGCATCGAATCAATAGTGATAAAGTTTGGCTGTATTCTTCCTTACTCAGAACTTCTGTCTAATCTATCTTTGTTCTCTTCTTCTTGTGCAATCTTTTCCTTGCTTCCAGTGGCTGCTACAAAGAACAGAGGTAGAGGTGAGTTTCTGCTTGCGCTCTTCAATTTACATTGCATGGTTTTGCAGCCCCACATATCATCTACCTCGACAGGCTGTTTGCTACTTCTCTCAAAACCAAGAAATATTTTTAGAACTTATGATTTAACAGATCTTTTTTTTTTAAAAAAAAAAAAAAAAAAAAAAGAAAAAACAGTTTTAGAATTTGTCTCAAGTGCCAACTGTTTGCATTGCTTATCGACATCGATGTTATCTATCTATGCATTTTCCTAGTGTTGTCTGAATTTAGGGAAATTTTAGGAGGAAGATGAAGCTAAGTGCATTGCAGTACGATAGCGATGGCACCTTACTTGAGAGGAAGATACTACATAAAATTCGTTGTAACTGTGTAAATGTATCTTGATCACATTGTACACACTGGAACAAAATACATAAATGAGCATAAATGACTCCAAAGCATTCTCCAGCTTCCCAGAGTGCTGCACAGTGATCATGCATGCTTCTGGTAGCATCCTGATGTGTGCAGAAGCATGCAGTAATCACTGCAGAGAACTCTGAGGTGAGGATAGCCAGGTGATTATCAGAAAGGGAAGTGACAATGAAATCTGCCTTGCAAAATTAATCATAAAAGGTCAGTACGGCCTAATCCATTTCCTGGATTTTAGCACAGCAGTGATGTAACAAATTCAACATGAAGGCTTTATTGCTTTATTTTTTTCAAAACAAAATGTGAAAATAAATTTTCATAGAACATTCTGGAAAGACATACTTGGTTAAAATTTATCTGACATTTTTAGTAGATTAAACTGAGTTGTTTGATCCTGAAAGGGTCATACCATAACTAAACATCACATCCTAAGGTAAATATTGATGCATGCAGTTCAGAAGAATTTCTGTATTCACGGTGTTTGTCCAATTATAGGTTGCCTAGCTTGAAGATGCTGATCAATAAAAATAATCAAAGGAATATAGCTGACTATATGTGCTTATGTATTATACTAATGAAATCAATAATTAAAATACAACTCAATTTATTAAACTTTTGCATGGCTTTCTTTAAAAATCATCTTGCTCAGAAGCTCTGCATGCATTTGATGTCATGGTTGAGGGGAGACAGCTAAGCTGTTGGCATGTTTGTCTCCGCATGCTCTGAAATTTGCTTTACTCTTTACGTTACTGGCACATGCAGCTGTGACACAATGTGGCAGTGGTCAGGACTTTAAGGCTTCCGTAATCATCATCAACCACAAATACACAGCAAGCACATGCACAGAAGCAGATTTTCAGCACACATTATCATGTTCTCATCAGTATTCATTGATTCCTTCGTGTACGTACATATTGCCATTCACGCAGGAGCTGCCCTGGAGGCACAGGAATTATATGTAAAATGAGCCAGAAGTACTCATGGGCTCCACTCGTCTGAACAGGAGCACACCCTGCGTTCACAAACGCACGTGCATATTGAACAAGCAGCTGAACCTATCTGTAACAAAGCTGGTTTGACGCTACAGTAGGAGCCAGTCTCTTGCATCGTAGCAAGGTGTTATCTTCTGAGTCCTCCTGTTCGGTTGCCTGCAGGAAGTTGTCAGCTTTTTGTTTGGTCCTCAGCAGCCTTGGTGTGCAGGTACCTGACACCCCTCTGGAATTCAGTGCTGCAGCTGTTCACTCTTCATTTGCCTAAAGCGTGAGACTCATCTTGTAATCTCTCATGGTGCACAAAGTCAATGACTTTTTATTATTTTTTTTTCTGTTGCTCTGACTAAGCAGCAAAGAAGGATTTGTTCCTAATCCCTTTAAAGAATAACACTTAACTGGCAGGGAGTTGCCAGATATACTGGCACGCTTTGGTGAGGTAGGAGTCTCCTTTGGCATGTGTCTTCAAGAAATCCAGCTCTTCCATATCTTTGCTTTTATTTTTGGGTGCTCTTCCTTTTTCAAAGCTCAGAACTTGTACTGCCATCTTCATCTGGTGGGGTTTATGATCATCCCTGTCTTAAAATTTGAGTGTTCTTCAGGGCTATAATAGATGGTAATTTACAGGATGCTTCATGGGACTGTAGCGTCTTGAAATTTGTTTGTGCTTTGTTATAAGACCACTGCTCATCTCCAACGTTTTTTCCCTCTTTTGTGTGATTGAACACTGAAGAACATTGAAGCCCTTATTCTCAAAGATAGCGCTTTCTCTTGAAGTTCTTTCTCAGACCGTTTTGGAAGTTGTATTCGGTGATGTAAAGGAGTTGTTGAACTCTGTGGTTAGCCCTTACTTAGGAGCATATGAGATCACAGAGTAATTTAGGTTGGAAGGTGATGGGGTGGTTTGGTCGCAGGCCGCACACAGTGTAGGGCCCGCTTAGATCATGTTGAGCAGAGCCTCACAGTCAAGGCTGAGTATTGTCAAGGTCAGAGATTACACAGCTCCAAATTAGAAGATCTGGTCTACCTTCCTTATTTTACATTTTTTTATTATTATTATTTTTATGTATATAATTTCTGTTATTGAGAAGAAGCTGCATTTTAGTGTTTTAGTGTGCTTCAGACAAGAGGAATTCCTGTACTTTGCAAAGAAGGAAGACTCATGCTGTGGAGCACCTTAGGACAGAAAATGCCAAAGGACACTTGTGTTCTGGACAGAATACATTAAATGAACAGTGTTATGTTTCCAAGAAGCCTAGTTCAAAAGGATCTGAATCTGAGTAAGAGCTAAAACTTAAGCATGAAAAGAGTCATTCACAGTGCTAAATTTGATGAAGCAGGAAACAAAAGTGCACCCAAATATCTCAGTGTATCTGACTAGTTTTTCAGTGTGCAAATATATTCAATTTTATTGCTACTCCTTAATGCACTGCATCAGACTTGTTCAACTTAATCTCCATAGATTTTAGCATTTCTTTTACCAAAGTACCAATTTGAACACCTCTTAAGAGATGATGCTTTTACTTTCTTTATTATTGTAGATATCTTCTTGCAGTAGTTAATGGTTTCCAGGCTCAGTGGAGGTAATCAGGGGTAGCAGAGGTGGTAATGATGCATCAATTTTCAGTCAGTAGGTGAAGGAGAGAGGCAAAGTGTCAGTCTTTACTCAGATGTAATTAGCTGAGGTACTCAATTCTGTGCTCCATATTTCTACTTGTCTGATGGTGTCAGCTGTTATCAAAATGTTATTTCTGGAGTTGCTCCACTAATCTTACTCAGGTTAGACATTTGACTTTATAACCTTTCAAAATTAAAGTAGGAATTTCTGATAGTTGCTAGTTGCTTTGGAGGTTGGGAATAGTATGGATGAATATGGCAACTTCCTCTCTCTCTCTCTGTAAATATATACATAAAGGAGATGTTAAAGGCAACTATTTTTGTAGGAGAAAGTAAGTCATCCAGAAAGATCTATCAGTATTCTGTTAAGAAATATAACTTGGCTGTTTCTAAGAATCCTGAGGCCTTATATTAAATTTATCAAAGTTACCCCCAAAGTGATATTTTGCAGAGGGAAGAGGTATGTGCTTACAGATCTGCAGGATCCAAACTATCTAATCTCCATAAAATAAGTGGTGGATTAGCAGCTATTCCTGTCATTCTCCTTTTTCCCATTTTAGCTAGGCATAAAGTTCTATTATCTTAGAGACAGCTGTCATATATCGTGGTCTCACTGCTTAATGAAGTACTACCCACTTAGTCTACATATACATATAATGCTACATTCTTTCTTCTAAACCATTGAAAAAGCTGTGCTTCCATGGATTCTGAGGGATGTGCAATTGAGGCAGGGTATCTTCAATTTTTTTTTTTTTCCCCCCCGCAGTGAGATTTCTAACTTGTGTTGAATCTGTATCCCAAAGAAATTGCCCTTGTTTTTGAGTATCATGTGAAAGTAGTTATTTTATTCTTTCAGTCAGCCATTTTGTAAATGCATACTGTATTTGCTTTGCTTTTAGAAGAGGACTGGTTTGCCTTTAGAAATAAAAGATTGGTTTAGCTTAAACAATGCTACTTAAGACTTATATCTCAATTTCTTTATGTAAGTAATCATAGCAGTTAATATTCTGTCTAAATACATCTTCTCCAAAAGAGGCAAAGATTGCTCTGGATCTTTGATTTACTCTGTTTATTCTCATTATGCCAGCAAAATTGGTATCAAATTATTGGAAGTATAAGTGAGGAGAAATCGTATGCAGATGTGTAAGTTTTTATGCTAGGAATCGATGTCTGTCTTCAGACCTGCCCAGAGAGGCTGTGCAGGCTCCTTCTCTGGAGATCTTCCCAACCCGCCTGGCTGCCACCCTGTGCCCGGGCTCTGGGTGACCCTGCTGGAGCAGGGGGGATGGACTAGATGATCTCTAGAGGCCCCTGCCAACCTCAACCATTCTGGGATTCTGTGCGACTTTGCTGGGTCTTCATCAATGGTGACGTTCTACCTAAAAATTTCTGTGATTTTATTATGTCGTATGATAATTTAGCTCATTGCTCTACATTAATATTCATTTTCTTGGCAAATAATAGATTTAACTCATCCCATCATTTTGCCTGAAAATCAGACAAACCAAGATAAATTGTTTTGAACAGTTCCCTGTATGGAAAATCCACACTCTAGATACTTCATTAGGTACCCATATACAATTAGCCAAGCATATATCTGACTATTTTTTTCTCTCTTTTTTTTTTTTTTTTTTTTTTTTCCTTTCCTGGAACAGGCAAGTAACACAGAAGCTATGTGTGTTAGGGGCAGGAGAAAATAAACGTGCATGGAAGGCAGCCAAATACTGCTATTTGTCTTTTTTGCCTTATCCTCACAAAGTTCCAAGCTATTTGATTATTAACATCAGTCAGGCAGTAGATCTGGTGGTGCAGGATGGCTCATTACTCAGGGATAGATAAATCTGGGTATCATCTGCATAAAAATGATATACTGCAACATAATGGCAAAAAATGCAAACTAGCGGTAGTGTAGGAATGTTGAAAGTGTAAATCCAATAGAGAGTCCATGGAAACTCCATAACTCAAGAGTAGTTTGAAAGAACATTTATTTATGGTTATGAGCTTTTACCATAGAGACATGTAGAAATGAAATCCTGTCAAATTCCACCTTTAATACAAGGTCATTACAAAAAGCTTTCCAAGGCTGTCGCTGTAGCATCACACGATCTGAAGCTGATTGAAATCTTTTAGCTATTCTAGCACTATTGAAATAAAAGAACATTTTCTTCTAAAATATTCTCTTGATGTTTTTATTCCACACACAGTTTCATGCTCTAGTGGTAGAATCTTGATAACTAAATTGAAGGCAGTGAAAGTTTTAGTCTTTTTTTTCTTTTTTTCTTTTTTTTTTTTTTGGGAGGGGGGCAAGGGGAAGGAAGGTAGGTGGGAGGGCCAGTAGAATTAATGATGCCTTAATAAGCATTCCTTTACTGTCTCTTTGGGCTTTCCTCCCCTGTTGTTCAGTCCCTGCTTCCAGCGCTTACTCTCAGAGGACCAGTGCTTTTCTCTTCTGATTAACTCATGTCCACTGGTTCAACCTGTGAGTTTCAAAGGTCTGTATTTGATTCCTCTGTCTGCCACTTTTCTTCCTCTGTGATTTCTCGTGGCACTTAAGGTCAGAGTTTTCTCTGTTCAAGGGCTGTGATAGAAAAGTTGTGATAGAGAAAGTTGATGACTATCTGTGAAGGGATTGCATAGGGGGAGCGGGCTGGGGGGGAGTCTCTGAACTTGTCCTTAGTAAGAGGGCAGAGGAAGGAAGGAGTGTGAGGGCAGCTGTGAAACTTACTGCTCCTCCTTGCTCATTTTGCGCTCAGCAGTTATGGAGGAAAAGATATTTGAGAGAGGAAAATTAATTAGGCAGTAACTCTTGCTTGCTTAATGTTACTGTGTTTCTCCAGTTTTTCTTCTATTTTGGTGAAAAGAACATGGAATTTTCAATTTTATAGCTAGCTTCTAAATAGAAAAAGTGTTAAAAAAAAAAAAAATCCCCTTAAATTCAAAAGTTGACGTCAGATCAAGACAAGAGGTTATCCCATATCTTCAGATTTTCATCTGATAATGGTAAGCTGTTTAATTGCATTAGAAGTTCTACAAAATCATAATCTAACTACTCATCTCAGTGTAACAACTGCTATAAGTCAAGAGAGTTTTGGAAGAGAAAGCAGATGCCTGAGTACTGATGCTTTTAGGGTTTTTTAAGTTAACAAAATATGTTTGCTGTACTCCTTTCCTCACAAGCTCTAGCAGAGCCTCAGTGGGAGAAGCATCATGATGATAATAGTTCTAAACAAAGCTGCTGACTGCTTTTTGCCCTTTGCAATTATATTGGGGAAGCGCTTGGCCCTAGCATCTGTCAGAACTTACCAGTATTGAGGCTTTGGAGATTTCCACGTGATATTGTGTACACGCAGCCCACATGCACTTCCAGCTGGCATTCCTGTACTGCTCAAAGCCCTAAGTTCTGCTGCATGCTACAGAGATTGCCAAAATATACATCAGCCTTTCTTTTCTTAGAGGGAGGGTGCATGTTAGCAGCACTAGAAACAACAGTTTTACAAGCTTTTGTGTCCTGTCTGCAGGTTTTAAAATGTTTTATTTCAACATGTTTCCCAGAATAGATGTAAACAAAGTGGCCATTAATAGTTTTAGTAATATAAAATGCTCAATAAAAGTGCAGGTCGCAAGGGAGCAGAGCAGCTCTAGCAGCACAGCGAAGAAAAGCACCAAGCCTCACTGAAAAGAGATGGGTGAGGGCAGGCTGATGCTACCAGCCTGTCTTTCTCATTTGAGAGAGACCTTCACTGAGCCAATGTGTCAGTCATTTTATTGACTAAATGGCATACTTACCATTTTGCAATGAAGTGCTGCCTTCCCTGTGAAAGGCAACACAGTGAACAGGCAGTGCAGCTTGGGAGGATCTTCCCTTGTGAGGGGGATGCAGCTAACACTGAGCAAAGCTTTTTGTCAGGTGTCTTTAATATTGACTCATCAGTCCTAGCTTTCCTTTATCACTCTGCTTAACTCAAGGTCACTGCTTATTTGGATGCAGTAAATAATTTATTATTCTATTCCCCACCTTTTCAGATAGGTACTCTTCCTTCCAAAATACTTAACACAATTCCAATTACTTTCTTTCAATTGGTTTATCCTCGTTTGGTTGTTAAGTATATGGGATCAAATTACCAAAAGAGCTCAGTAGTTTTCAAAGTGTCTGGGCCATACTTGATTAGACCTATGCTGAAAATTTAGCATTGCTTTATTTGTTATCTAGATGGCCTTACTCTTAAAAATCTTGACCTTAGGGGCCAAAAGAACTAGAAAGAAGTCTCACAGATAGCACATGTGGTGCTATATCTTAATACTACCTTGGTGTCTTGTTTCAGGCATATGAATAGAAGAAAGGAAGATAAAATTTTACTGTGTGTACCAGCTTTGTTTTATAGAGGATCTCCATAAATTCTTTGACTTCCATAAGTGTGCACTACTCTGCCATTTACTCAATGGCTAAAAAATAATGCAAGTTTTTTTTTTTCCATATTTTAATTATGTTGTGGGCTGCACATATGGGAAACCACTTGAATAGAGTACTACATAGGGATTTCTGTTCCTCCTGCTCTTCAGACATAGCTGCTTTAAAAATCTAGTCTCCTTAGAAGCAACCATTGGATTATTCACATAGATCTACTGGCCACAGTGTCCTATAGAGCATTAGAGACAGAGAGAAGGACTCGGTGTGCATTCACCATGCATCCTGAGTTCCTGTCTCTGAATTTTCATCATCAGTCTCCACTTATGTGACTGCAGAATATCCAAATCCTTTCCCCTTTAAGTAAATTTCATCTGTAAAAACAAACAAAAACAAACAAACCTTGCACAGTGTATGACTTTCATTATGTGAAAGTCCTGTTCAGGTAACCGTTCTGTAACTGTTCAAGTTCAAGCAACAGAGCCAGAAGGCTGTTTGGCTATTTCCAATAGCTGCACGTTTAAGTAGGAACGTGACACATTTGCATTTTGGAAACTGCTGTTGGCTCTCGATAGGCTAAACAGATGGAGGGGAAGGAAAGGGGAAATTTGTAATAATAATAAATGGAAAAAAAAATATATAGTGAACACTCACATAGACAATACTTTTCAAACTTATAAAAGGTAGGGTAATTAAGAAGAAACACTGGAGGTGTTGGATCTTTCATCTTTTATATCAACATGCTTTTTATGGGCTGCCCAAAGAGCTAATAACAAACTGAAGTCATGATACTAAATCTAACAATGTTTTAGGTGGCTTATAAAATATGTTAACAGTCTTTAAAATGCTGTAATTTGCACAAAAGCCCTTCAAAGGGAAATCAGTGTTGTAATTAAGGAAGTCAAAAGGAAGAAAAAGTAAGTGAAAGTCTAGAAGGGAGGGAAAAAATTGTAAAGAGGGCAATGGAAAAGGCTCTGTTGTGATAGGTGTAAATGAGTGACCCTCTGGAGAAGCCCCTAGCAGAAGTTCTACCTAGATTTTACAGGTCTGTGTTTATCTTACCAACTGCTGTTAGAAGTTATAGTCACTTTGCCAAGTTTTGGCTGTTGTAACTAGGCTGGTTTTGAATGTGTAAGCAAAGATAAAAATATAGGTTCCTGTTTTGTATCAATATGTTACCGTATATCCAGTTGGTCTCCCAGAGACTTGCTTTTCAATTGTAAGTGCTGCTGGGAGTACTGCAGCCCTTTTCATTTGTGTAGGGTGGCTTTTCTCTTCATGTGGCCTTTCAAATAATTATTATTATTTCCTGTATGCATCTATAATTGATGTTCTGTATGGTGCATTGGGAGAAATACTTAAAGGATTTATTGTAGTTAGATTCAGAAACAGTCTTGCACAAACATAAGTTTTCTCCATTAGAAATCTGCTTTTCATGAGACACTTCAAATATATAAATAACAACAACAAAAGTCTTGTCTTTATCTTTTTCTTCTGCATAATACTTCATAGACCTCTATCCAGCTTTAAGAGGTCTGTTATCTGCTGATACCTTTATTTCTTCCTAGTGGTAGTTTTCATTCTAAAGAACTTGTGTGTGTGAATTATTGTATTTATTTATTACTGATTTCTGGAAATGCAAAACACATCAGCTAATGATACCCACATAGCAGCTCAAAACTGAAGGTAGAATGTCCAACCCTCTGTTACTATCTATTTGCATTTTAGGAATTTTCTGGTGGACAAATGAGCTAATAATTCTACCTTCTTTTCGGACAGTGTTATGTACAGAAATGAATAGGATGAGTAGGCTTTCTTCCAATACTTAGGCTTCTATTACACAATTTAATTTTTGTAATGAATATCATAATGGACTGCCCATCCCACTCCAGCAATAAATTTTCCCCGGGAGGCAGACTAATAAAATAAATGCTTCTCTAGGGCAGCCCTAATAAAATTCCTCTGAGCTCTGGCTCATTCTCTCTCCAGAAGCTCAGGAATACAAATGTGCCTGGTAGCACCACTGGGAAGGCTACAGTTTCTGGTTTCTGGTACACCAACTAGAGTGAGTTCCAAAGGCAGGTAACGGCACTCAAAATGTGCCCTGCCAACATCTTCCCTTCCATTTACATTCAGGTAGCTCCTCAGCCCCTGCTGATTTCAGTGTTCGCAGGAGAATGTGCTGTATCCTTTTATCTACCTACTCCAACCAATCCAACATGTTTTTCTGGACGTTGCTTCCTGTTCCATCCTGCTATTTTCCCCCCCTTTCTTGGTATGATTCACTGCTTTTTCCCTGAAATATATAAGGCAACTTCCTCCTCCTGTGTTCAACTGCCTACCTTGATTTGGTTTAAATATCTTTCAAAGTATATTAAGTCATTTGTGAACACTATTGGCAACTGTTGTAATAACTTTATGCTTTTTAAAATAAATGTTACTTTCCTTAGTACTTCTTAGAGGAGCAAAACACTCTTTCCCATGACAATTCCTTCAAATTAGATGTCATATCAGAGATTTCTTCTATAAACTTGTCAGTCTTAACCGAAGTATTTTGCATGTTTTCCAAATGATGTGAATTTATGATTGACTTTTTAAAGTACAATATTCTAGTCCTTTTGTTCTTTTACAAAAGCAAATTGTGCACGCTATTCAGAAACTTAAGCAGCTAAAAAAGATCTTCTTGATCATCAAGTATAGTTCTTCTTATAGGCATCTTACCACACACGTGTTATTCTCAGTTGGCTCTCTGACAGGGGAAACTGAGGCCTATTCCTGTGATTCTCAGGCATGTTCTCCTGAACTCCAGGAGAAGCCTATTTTCCCTTCCCCTTTCCCCTCCCCTCATTTTAAACCGACCATCTTCTTTCTCCTTGTTAAACTCCATGACTAATACACAGGTTGTTATCCTATCTTCTCTCATTCTTTGTTCTGATTGACTAAATCACATATTTTCGGTCTCCAATTTCCAGGATAGCCGAGGTTATGTTTTGCTTTTCCAGTGTGTTATCGTGTGAACCAACTATTCTTCAATGAAGCTGAGTGAATAGTGTGCAGTATTTTACACGGGTCCCCCCCTCTGTCTTTTCTGTCATGCCTTTCCTACATCTACCAAAAGTATTTTGACTGGGACATCTTACAGCTGCTTTCTTTGAAGCAGCTTCGTGTTGGTAGTTCATAGGCATGCAGTGATAAATTAGTAAATTAGACCTCTTCCCGCTCAGTTGAATCTCATCAGCTGAGAACTAGTGTATAGCTGAAGTTTCAATTATTAATCCCCAACTACATGAATTTCATTTCATTTCTATTACATCCAACCTCAAGGTTATCCTCATCAAGGTATTTTCTGTAAGATTTCTCAGGGCTCTTCTGTATTGACAGTGTCTTTGAACGTTTTCTTATTGACTCACTCACAGAGTCATGGCAGTTAATAAAATTATTATTTTATTAATCGAAAATGAAAAACACTATTAATTACTTCCCTTGAGGCTCTTTCTCTAAGCCCCACAACATTTCCCATAAATAAATTCTTTATGTTCTTACTCTTCCTGTGCTGGCACCAATTTCCGGCTTAATTAACATGGGTATGGTAAGATCATATTCTAACATGTTTAAGATTAAGCCACCACATTTCTATTTCTGCAAGCAATCGAGATAGCCTTGACTGATCTTCCTTTCTGCCCTACATGTTTATTTGTTGGCCTCAGCTGACTATGCCAGAGATTTTAGTCTTTTCTTCCTGGTGTTTTCCAAGGAAGAATTTCACTTAAATCCAGTATCTTGGAGAGACTGACAAATATATCAACAAGGGCTTTTTTTTTTTTTTTTTTTTTTGTCAAGGCAGTTGGTACAGTTGGTATTTAGTAACTGTAATACTGTGTAGGGGTGATAAAACAGCATGCAGTAGGATTCAACCATTCAGCAGCAGAAAGTACAGATTGTGTATAATCTAAATTACAGCTATACTTTGTATGTAATAATTTCCTAGCAGATTGTTTCATTTGATTTTCTTTTCATTATCATTTTTATTGTGCATTTTTCATTCACTTTAGCTGGCTTGTTACTTTATCTGTATACTCAGTGCATGCACTTCATGTTTTGTGTACAGGGCTCTCATGTTTGATTGATGCCATAGCTATAAAAGTGTCTATAACAGAATTTGATATTCTCTGGTCTTTCCACCTTTTTGCATACAGCTCCACAAGTGTCTTGGGGACATCCATAGGGTCACAAGAGTCAAGGTAGCAATTGCATTCCCCATATTTGTAGTAGAAGAGAGGACTCGAGCAAAAGCAGCGACAAGTTCTCCATGTGATTCCAAGCTAGAATGCCACAGTCTTATTTCCTTCTGATAAAATGTATTGATTCCTTATGATTTGCCACAAAAACAACATTTATTACTGCTGAGACTATATCCCATCTCTCACTTCTAGAAGTCTGTTAATTTACACTAGTGTAAGCAGCCCTCATTTTATACGTGTATATATATGTGTGTTTATATATGATGAAAACTTATGCATCATGTCATGAAAAATGTTATATGCATGGTTCCTTGCTAAACTCATTAATGATTCTTTTTGTTTAAATATTTCCTGCTGAACACAATACCCACAGCATGAAACCAAGAATAAAGGGTTTTGGTTTAAGAACGTCATGATCATCATCCACGTTGGTTTTATAAGGTCTCCTTCTGTGAGCATCCTATCACTAAAACATTTTGCCATTAGTAGTGCTATTTGTTTTCTGAAAAGTATCTCATTGCAGCAAAAACTTTGATAAGATTAATTTCTTTAACATTGTCTTCAACATCACTCTCCTGCACAACTTTGTCTTTACGTATACAATCTCAAGTAATACAAAATAAAATGCCATCTAATAGCCCTTTCCAAAATGAGTTTGACCCAACAAAAAGCTCTGTGCCGTTTCTCTTTTTCTGGTAGTTGATAGTGCGACATAGCCAATTTTAGTTTTATTTTTATTTTTTGTACAAAACTCATGTTCTTACAGTATTCTAATCATTACTGCTCTGCATCTTAGTTCTCTTAACAAAGGTACTTATCTCAAGTTCCTTCATTGTGCTGTTCAAATGCAGTGCATTAATTTAGAAATATTTTGCTTTTTACTTACTGGCTTCTTACTTTGATTAGGCACAACTTTTCATTGACATGTTTTGTGTATGTGAATGCTCTTCATATTCGCCTTCAGTGCTGGGTTGTTGGTGGTTTTTTTTTTTTTTTTTTTTTTTTTTTCCCCCTCTTCTATGAAATTACTCCAATGATGTATCTGAATCTACTGGGGTGTTTTTATTTACTTACTGCCCTCATCCGTGTACTAACCCAACATTTGGAGATTACACACAAGTCTCTCCATCACCTGTCCTCTTTTCTTAGTTTGAAATGCTTCCTGTTGAGCAGTGCAGCCTAAATCACACACACAAAAAAACCTGTTTTGAGGCAGGTGATCCTTTGAGAAAGAATTCTGTTTTCAGTGAAGATATTCCTGAACTTTTCTTCAAGTGATAGTTCTTGAGCCATTTACTGCCCTTGGTTATCTTTCCTTATGTTCCCCTTTATTTTGTTTACAAAGAACAAGAAGAGTTATCCAGATTTATCAACCTTTTGCATGTCCTTTTTTTTTTTTTTTTTATTATGCTCATTTGTTATATTTAACAATGTATATTTAACAGTTTTTTAATAATATGTAAATGTCAATCTGCTCAAAAGGTAAGCATGGAAAAAGTAAATCAAATTAGTAATTATATGGCCATGCTAGTGGGCATTTCTAAAATGTAAGGAGGTTGTTCTGTTAAAAAGAGGGAAGATAAGCTTTCTTTGTTTGTGATACTTCAGATTTTGCAAGCTATTTTACTGACAAAAAAAAACATGTGTAGGTCAGCATTCTGAACTGCTTCTCTGTAAGTGTGTGATTTGCCAGCCCTTTTCTTTTCTCATGAATAGGATTTAATCTCTCAGGTGAAGTGGTAATTAAACAAAAGATTGATCTGTCCAAGAAAGAATCATACTATTGCCAATCTTTAATGTCTGTAAAATCTCCAAATCTTTTGCTGTAATGGTTGTATTAATTACCCTGATGCCATGCGTTTGGTTTTTGTTTGTTCTGTTTCAATCTATCTGTGTGGATCCCTTAATACAACTAAACTCCTAGGAGGAAATCAGCCTTATGGGTGAATGGGTGGCCAGACAGCTGTTCGAGCTATAGGTGACTTGAGCACCGTGACTGACATGCAGGGATCTCTGCACCCTTATGCTTCCTCGTATTTTAGCCAATGCCAGCAAAAGGCAAAACTACGTAACTGAAGCAGGGAGCAGAATATTAAGTGACATAGAGGAAGGAAGGAAGGAAGGAAGGAAGGAAGGAAGGAAGGAGGGAAGGAAGGAAGGAAGGAAGGAAGGAACCCATAGTGATGATGGGCAAAGACCTTCTGGATGACCTTTGTGAGCTTTGTCTCAAGCATAGGCTAACTGCCTGTCTTCTGCCTCGGCCAGGTGCATCTGGCCAGCACGTCATGCCTGCAGAGAAGCCTTTGCGTTCTAAATAGCCATGCAATAAGTTTATTGCAAAGTTATGGTTAAGTTTGTTCATCTTTTTAGCTCACTGAGGAAAATCTGCTTGTATGTTTGTGTCTTACCACTCAATCAGACAGCAGCAAAATTCACCCAAATCCTTTCCACCCTCCAGTGACCTCACATGTTTTCCCTTGTTAGTCGAAGGCTACAACATTTACTTGTTCCAGTGAAGAGCTGCGCTACATAAAACTTCATTTTATTGCAGTTTCTTTTCACAGTTGGTGTTGTTAGTGACAGTTGCGCTAACTTTATATCCTGGTTTGAAGATAAGCATAGCATGCTCTTCTGAGAGATCTGCACTTGAATTAATCACTCAAAACACTCTTCCGCGCTGTACTCTTTTTTTGTCACTTTCTTTTCTTTGTTGACCTCTCTTATGCAAAATAAATTTATGGAAATATCTCTTCAAGTCTTTTTCTTGTCTTATCCTGCTACATTTTGTCACAGTTGTATGCTTCTTGTCCAATTTAATAGCTAGCCGTTTAACCAGTTTCTTTTAATGTCTTATTTCTCTAATTTGATTTTTTTTTTTTTTCCCTCTCTAATTTGTCATCATCTTTCCCTTGGGAAAATGGATTCAGTATCTTCTTTTTTTTTTTTTTCTATGAGACATATAAAATCATTGTAAAATTTCTGTTTTTTCTTTAAACATCCATCTTATCTATTTCTTGCTGTCTTGAGAAAAATCAGATTTGTCCCACACTTAAACCTTTGTGCACTTTTAAAAATGTTTATTGTCTTAGATATTTTTGTGTGCTTGAATCTCACTTTTTTCTCTTTTTTTCCTCTAGCCCAAGGGAATAGATGACAAGTTAAAAAAAAGACTAGGGAAACACAAGTAATTTAAAAAATCACTAACAATAAGGTAGATGCAGCTAGACTCTCCTGAAGTACGTTTTGACTGACAGTGTACTTTGAGCTGGAAAAGAACACAAGTGAGATTTCAGCTTTTCGCCTGTTTTGAGAGTTGTTTTATTACTATTAGTTTCAGAAATGTAATTATTAACATAATTTTATCATATGCGAGCAGTAACATAGCAAGAAGGTATAAACTAGAAAGGTGAATGAGAATCAGATGTTGTGTCTTGAATTGATTAAAAAATTATACAAATGACTTGCGTGCTGTTTCTTAGGTTGTTTCTAACTCTAGCATGGGAAGGTAAGTGTCCAGTGAGTTACTACATCTGAAGAATGATTACATTAGAAGGACTTTATTCAAAGATATTAAACAAGATCCTGAAGTGACAATAACATGTTTTGTAACAATATTTAATATTAATACCTTACAAAACTGGGTACATAAATGTGTAGGTCATGTAGGTGCTCTGGATGCCCCTTTCTCCATTCCACTTGGTTGCGTGCAGGTTATAGGCGGAGTTGGAGGTAAATGCAGAGAGACAGCAGAGGGTTTATTAACTGATGACAGTAGCAACACACTGTGCTGGTCAGTCAAAGTGAGGCCCTGCATTCAAGTTGATACCACTTCTTTCTCTGTATGACAAAACTTCAGCTGAGTTCAACGTGCTGAAAAGTGTCCCGTGCATAGCTAGAAGGAATCTCATTATTAGTGGGGGCAAATCAGTGGATAAACTGCAGAGTGAAAAGATGTAAATACATATGTTTCAAAAAGCTTTTTTATATCTTTAACGTTTTAGTGTTTGGAACATCTCAGAGGTGGTAATAGGATGTTGTTCAAGCTAAATCGCCTGCAGCCCCCTGAAGTGCCTGGCCAAGGGAATACTAAAGCCCCACATCTCCCTGGCCTGACCATCTCTGTGCTGCTTTGTGGTGCTTCTAGCTAGAATCTATTTTCCCAGATACTCTCAACACTTCTCAAGTTCTCAAATACTTCCTCAGTACTGCGTTTAGTGTGGCTAATTGAACTTCAGTACGGACTTTGCATCTGCTGGGCTAATGTTAAAGCCTGTTGCTATGGGAGGTACCTAAAAGGTTCAGCACTAGCTCACAGAGGTCTGAGGGAGATGGAGCGCTTACCAAGTGTGGGTGTTGCTTGCCCTCCTTCATTTAATGTTGTATAGTAAGAAACAGCAAAAGAAGTCTGACGATCTGGTGTAAGGCCTGGCATAAGGAAAAGGCAGGTTAGGAGGCATTTTAAGGGTTTTCCTGTATTTTCATTAGCCAGATCCTGCCTTTGCAGAAGACAGGTACACATAACTCTGTGGATTTTGTTCACTTATTCAATTCTTTACTGCCAGAAATGAAGAGGGTGTTGTCAGAGTCCTTTCTCTGTATTCTGGTCAAAGTTTATATGCCAGACTTTCCCTTCTCCGTACTAGGTTTGCTGTTTCAGAAAACAAGGCAAAACAACAGGAGCCTGGGCCTGGGAAGACCGGAGGAGTGAATGAAAGAAGGTAGCCCTGAACGGTAGTTCTGTGAGCAGGGCTAACAGAGCTTCAGCCAGGCACCTGCATCTCCTGCTGCTTGTTCTTCACACTTCATCCTTGGAGAGGAAGAAGGACAAGCTCAAGCAGCGGATTCTGCTTTAACAGAGGTTCCAGAGCTTTGATGCTACCCTGCACTTTGCCCAGTAAGCTCAGAAGTTAATTCCAAAGCCTGAGAATGTGGCTTTTGGGACTCTTACCTCCTTTGTTCCGCTCACTGTTCCACTGCATAGGGTCAGTGTTATCTGCTAGGAAGATCAAAGTCCTGAAACACTTTCCCTTCTATTCCCTCTCCCTGACCCATCATCTTGTAAAAGCATAAATTTTAGCATATTGCAATGATCATTTTATTGAAGTTGTTTCCAGAAGTTAGGTGACAAATCTGACAACATAGAATGCATTGGCAGTGAGAGGTTGAGGAAATGGAGAGAAGTTTGGTGGGAGAGGGAAGGGAATATCTTTAATTCAAAAGTGCTGGTGTTAAGGGTTCATTGGATTCAAAGTTTACAGTAGTGGTACACTTAAAACAGTCTATACGTGTATATATATATTTTAACTATTTAACAGATTTTGTCCAGGGAATTTCTATCTGGGAAGGGGGAGACGGTATTTGATGAAATGCTAATCTAGATTTTACATACCTAATAAACTGAACTGTGTTTCTAATGCTCAGATCTACCTA
>VZSV01000027.1:2210284-2222009 GCA_013398735.1 Nothocercus julius | reverse complement strand
TTTTTTTTTTAATACTTGTAGGTTGTTTACATACCTTATTCAAAATGTGAAATTAGAAAGCATCAAGTAATATTTTAATAATAAAATAATAAAATAATAAAAATATTAAAAAGCAATATTTTAAAATAACAACATGAAATATCTTTTAAGTGAAAATTAAGAATGTTTCTCTTTTTTTAACTAAGCAGAATGTCATCAGAAATGATACATTTCTGTGAATTTTTTCAGTGCTGACATATTTGCACTATCTGAGGGAAGGTTTGTTTTTCATACTCCTCCCTATTCATCCAGTTTTCTCTGAACTGTGTTTCCTTTTCTTTTTCATTTCCAGTTGTCAATGCCTTCCTGTTTTCATTCCGTTTTTTAAAGCCTTACTCATACCTAGGCTATTTCAGCAAGAAAGTTTAGAAGTAGCTTTTAGTGATCACAATGGAAGCCAACATCCACCATAAATACAAAGTACAGAATGAAGCAGAACTGGCTCCTTTGCCGTGTCTATGATGTACCTCATTTTCTATGATCATTAATTTATGGCTGATCACAGACCAACCCAACTTACTCCAGCTTGCTAGGAATGTGCTTATTTAGAGGAAAAACGTAGCTTTTTCTTCTCATTTTTAATAGCACAGTTGCACGGGGGCTGTGGGCAGCTTTAGGAATGCCGGAAAAGCTGCCTTCTATTTTTTACCTCCGTTTTGTATGTACTGCCAAACCAAGTTCACTTTCCTGGATAGCTGTCTTGGATCCCAGAGCTCACAAGCTCACTGCTCGCACCGGCGAGGGGGCGGAGAGGGAGAGTCAGAGCTTCCCCTTGCACTGTGTCCCCTGGCTCTTGAGTGTCTTGGAGGCTGGCGGCGCTGGTGGCCCCAGCGGGCCGACCTGCTGTGCCGGCGCAGGACGCTGAACGTTTTCCCAGAGCCTTGTGACTGCTGGCGGTGGGCAGAGAAGCAGCCCCTCGGCCACCTTGCAGAGGCGCGGAGGCTTCCTGCAAGCTTGCTGCCCTCGCGGGACGTCTCGGCGCAGCAGTTTGGAGCAGCGCTTCCCGCGTGCGGACCCGCGTGGTATTCCCGGGGGTGGTGAGGGAAGGCGAGCTGCCGCTGCTCGCTTCAGCGGGAAGGTGCAAAAGCAAGTTGTCTTCATATTCCAGTGCAATCTCCAACAGCTGTATATAGGTATTTCTTGCTGAAGACGTAGGCGAGCTTTTTTCTTAATCTAGCAAATCTTTTAAAAGCTCTTGTTACGGAGGGCATTTTCTGAAGAACTGTATATAGTCCTAGAAAGGAAAGTTTCCATGCATGAGGAATGAGATGCACTAGATATAACATTTTTTTCTTTCAAAATAATTGCCCAGAAGCAGTGTAAATAACAGTAGATTCTTTCAGCGGAACAGACACCGCATTAGTGGCTTCTTCAGACAGCGTAACAGTTGCCTTGTTTCGTTCTGCTCAGACTGAACAGTAATGTTTTAGTGAAAGCCAACCAATTTTTCTCGGTCTCTTAAAGATGTAAACTTAATTTTAAAATGTTCCTATGAGTTGTTTCTCTAAATTAGTCTGACGTAAAGTAGCAGGACCTTAACGCTAGGATTTAAGTCATGTCTTACAATACCATGGCTGGGCTTTGAGTCCTCCCTTGCAATCCTATGGCGGTATTACACAGTGCACATGTGGTGCACGCGTGTGGGTGTTTGTGTAAGCTGCTCTTGCACGTGAGGAACTTGTGAAGTGCCTCTTGGGCAGAAGGCCCCAAGGCAAATGCTCTTAATGGCAGAAGTTATAAAATGCAAGTGGAATAAAATATAAATGAAATATAATTTAATTGTGGATCTAATTGAGAAGATCAAATCCTCCTCCCATCCCCACTGTTTTATTTTCTTAAGGAATGGGCTATTTTACGGCGGGTTAGATTTCTTCTGCTTTATGCTTGACTTGTATTGGCATTATTGTGTTTGGTAAAGACGTTTTCAGCAGTGGATCTTGTTCTGGGATATCTCAGGGCACAGACATCCTCAGGGAAGATAACTATTTTCATAATACCTGAGAAAAGGTATAAAATCTTAATGTCTCCTCTGATGCTGGAAACCCTGAGATGATGCAGCATGAGGCGGATCTTTAATACTTCAGATCAAAAAAAGAGCTACTCTGTGATGGATGCAGTCAAAGGAGCCTGTCTACACTGTGTGCATATATATGTATGTGGTTATAAAATTTGTGATGATAACAATTTGTGATGCAGTTAACCATAGTGCCCTAAGTGCTTGCTTGTTTGCCTTGTCAAGGTACACAAACAAATGGAGTCCTGAGCATGCAGGGTTCTTGATACTCAAAAGAGTTCTGTGCCAGAGAACAGTTTTTTATTTCAGCTTTGGTCTCAAATATAATATTTCAGCTAGGGATTCTACTTGCAAGCTAAAAGAATGCCAAGAAAGAGGTTTTGTACAAGAAGATGGAAAAAGAAAATTTAATGTACATAGGCAACAGGATTTAGAAATATTCATGTTACATTTTCTACAGTTTTAGATTAAAAAAGAAAAAAAGGAATTGACCCTACTTTACTCAGAACCCAGTGTGATTTGAATTCACTAATTGCTGAGATTGAAAGAAAATCTCAGCTGATAAATCACTTTCTTGAAGTTTATCAAATATTTTTTTCCCTGCATTGAACTCTATCCTACAGCAAGGGCAGGCCCCTACTTAGATAATTCTCAAAAATTAAAATGTAGTGTATTTTAAGGTATTTCAATGCACACTTACTCTGTTCATCTTTTTCTTCTTGCAGCTAATACTTAGGAAAACTCAGTATTAATGTAATTAACATTCAATAGCACCAGTTTCAGGGAGAATCACATAAATGTTGCATGTGATTTTGCAGCTCATAAATAGTCACGCTTCTAAGCTGACAGCTATACAATAACAGATACATTTCAGAAATCCTTCCTCTCTGCAATGTCTAATTGCATAACAGCATTTTTGTTTAGTTTTTCAAATGCTTTCATCCTTCAGTGTGATTAAGGAAACTCCACACCTGTGGTTGCCCCATATGTTCCCTTCACGGCTAGCGCCGCTTCTCACTCCATGAGCCACAAAGTGGGCACTGCTTATCCTTCCTACGCAAATAATTTCTCTTCTTCCTGGCACTCATGGAGAACACCACGGAAAACTTGGAGTTTGATTTTGAGCGTGGGCATGTTGATATTGCACTACATCAGGTAATAACCGTGTATGAGTGTGTCTTTGTAGCTACTGACGCCCATGCTAGCTAGATTAAAGTTTATTCAAGGGCTGCTTGTCGTTCTGCAAGCAAAGCTCCCATGGGGTGCTCAGTAGCCACTTTTCTTGCTGTGCTTTAAAGATGCATATGGTTGTACCCTTGCTTTTTGCTCATTAGCAAATAGTTTCCTGTTTTAATCCTGAAAAAAAAAACACACATATATATGTGTATATATGTATACACACTTATATTTAATGTAAAGTGCATGAAATGAGGAAATGTTAGTGTGTCGATGCACACTACTACAGGAGCAGACTTTCTGGCTCTGCTGTAAATCAGTTGTTTAGTTGACAAGAGAAATGTTTTTTTTTTTTTTTTTCTCACTGATGTTCAGAGCAAGTTTTGAATACTCTTTTCCAGAAGAAACTCACCGAAGTCAACATTTTATTAGGTACCAATTTACGTGTAGAATGATTTGGTAATTTATAAAGTAAAAGTCTTCAACTAAGAGATTCTTACAGCAAAGTAGGAAGTCTAGTCAACCATTACTGACATGAATTCACTGATCTAGAAAATTACTTTAATGCACATATTACTATACTTGCTGGTTTCTTACATTTGACTGGATTTCCAAAAATTATTGCATAGATTCCTGGTGTTTTGGACTTTATAAATTTTATTAAAATGATTTTTTTTCATAAAGTGATGTTATAGCTATTGCAGTTCCTTAGATTTGGGGTTTTATTATTAAAAATTAATAATTTTTTTAGTAGAGCTTATCTGTAAAAATATTTGGGAATATAGTAAAGGAACTGTGTTCAAAATTAAAAATAAAAAAAAAATCTAATTAATTTTTGAATTTGATTCCATATCCATAAAGAATTATGTGTGCCAAGGACATAATGAGAGTAAGATTTTAAGATGACAGGAAATTTGCAATAAAAACACTTCAGTGTTGCTGCTCTTGTGAAGGATTGGAATGATTCACAAAGAAATATGCACTGTTTCTGATGGAAAGTAATTGTTCCATAAAGTTTTGCTGTTTGTCCGTTGAAGCCTTTGTAAAGGCCTATGTTACAGACCTTCTCAGTTAGTGGAAAGAGAAAGAGATTTCAGTTCAGCTGACATCGAAGGTCAGGATGACTTTTTATTGTCTCTTCCAGAAATTCAGAAGTCATTTTTAACTGAGCTCATGGTTCTGCCATTAGCTCCATACAGGTAGACCCGTCCTCTCCCTTTTTGTGCTTTTTGAGGAATCAGTCAGTAGGTGGCTTGTGAGAGAGGATTAAAGAATGGCTGTATCTAAAAATATATGTAGCATGAATGCATAAAGTAAAGAAATTGAGAGAATGTTTTCTGCTCATGCCTTTTGTTACAGCAGCTCATTACTTTTAAGAACAGAAAGGACAAGAATTTCAGACAAACAGTATTTTTAGATTCAAGCTAAAGGATCCAAAGAATCTAAATGCCAAAATACACAAAGAAAAAGATTCTGGAGTGCAAACTTCAGAGCTTTTGAACTAGAGACTATTCCTTCCATCTACTGTGCGAAGCAAAGTCAAGTGAAGTAATAAATAAATAAAATTGTGGATGCGCCTAAAGTCCCTAACATCTTCCTTGAGAAAGTCTCCACCATGTACTATAGGCCCTGTACTAAACCCAGACTGCATTTTATGAAGTCTTCCAAATTTGTCTTGACCAAAAAATAACCTCGTATGAATATATTTTCCTGATTCACATCAGCTTCATAATCTGACTTTCAGTAGCACAAGAGAGAAAGCCCAGCATTGCCTTTAAAAGAGAGAAAGAAAGAGGGAGAAAGAAAAGGAAGAAAGAAAGAAGCAGGACATTTCATGTGTTGCTACATAGGAGGAGTGTGGTATTTGTAAATAACCCTCTTGGAGAAATGGAGAAAAAATGATCAGTATACAGCACCATGCTTAGCGAAGCCACAGCAGCTTTTTCCTGTCCCTGTTGCTACGTGGCACACATCCAGATCTCTGCTGTACTAACATTTGCTCCTGGGAGGAGATGAAGAAAAAAGGGTCCATAAGGTTTCCATTGGCCTAGACAACTGAAACATCTGCTAGATTCATGAGCAGCTTGCTGGCCTAAGTCAGCAGGGAGGGTTGCTGTAGATCAGTACTGCTGTATTAATAGATATTTCATGGGCCAGAGAGAAAGAAAAAAGAAAATCAGTAGCATAATGTAAGTGATTTTATTTCAAAGTGCACCAGTGTCTTGTGTAGAATGTGTCTTTCTATAAAATGGTATCTAAATTGAACAAAATTAGGGCCATATCTACAACTTATCAATACACAAAACCCACTGGGGAACAAGTGCACGAAAGAATAGCGGGATGTAATCCTAATCTTCTAATATCTTCTAAAAGAAGCAAGTCATCCGCATTCTCAGATGAAATTTGATGAAAATCAGTATTTTGAGAAAATATTCTATTTATTCAGAAACTCAGACAGTCCCCAAGCCTCTGCTATCTTTCTGAAATAAAAATACTGAGTAGAGGCTTGTTGGAAAGGAATCAACCATTCAGTATCAGGGTATGGAATAGAGGAAAAGAGCAAACGTTTAGGCAGTGGCAGCAGGCGTGTATATACATTCTCATGCGGCTTGAATTGCCCTTAATGACTTTAATTCAGGGACTCTAGCCAAGGTCATAGCACCTGAAAATGTGGTCTGTCCCTGGTAGTTTTGTGGGGTTTAGTTTGGTGACACTTACACTCAGAGGGTGACTTGAACTCTATATAACAAGATTTCTAGTGTTATTTTATTGGGCAAATTGAAAGAGGAACAGCTAAAGAATGAAGTGGTTTTGGAACTGTTGTTTCACGTTAGAACTTGTATTTGCTTCGACAGAGCTGTATTTCTGAGAGCTCATCTGCACTATAAAGAGCTGAGTGTCAAAGAAGATAACCATTGATGTGATGGGTGAGATCTGCAGATGGGAATGTATCCCCATGGAGGTGGGGAATGTTCCCAGTTGTTTGGGATGCTTGTAGGTAGTGATCAACAAAAAGTCATTAGAGGACTGCCTGTTTAGATCAAAATCATCTGCAGATGCTATTTTTATTTATTTATTTATTTTCCTTTAAGACTGTCCTAACATTTATCTTCTCATTTTGACCAGAAATTTTACAGTAAATGTATTGGTGTTGAAATGAACCTTACTTGAAAGTGTATTTATCCCTATTATGTTGCACTGGTAAAAACTTATGTGTTTCTTCTTGATATCAATCTCCCTTTACCATAATATGTTTTAACTGGAAGTATTTACAACTGCAGAGGTTTTCCCTCTGGTACTCATATTAGGTAGTGACAACGTTGCATCTAGCATCTATGATGAAAATCTGATTTCCTAGCTTTGCTTTCCTTTCATTTGCATTTGAGGATTATGTATAATCTGAAGCAAACTGAAAAGAATGATGAAAGGGCGGAAGTCTGGGTAGCAAGGATTTATTTTATGTACCAATAAAATGACAGATGATTCTTGTTCAGATTTGTTCCTGAAGCAGGGAGAGTAAGGTCATCAGGATCAGTGTTTAAACACGCTGTTTTTGTCTAATCCAGATAAACAGTCTGAAGTCCAAAGTGGAAAACAAGGGGGGAAAAAAAAATAATAATAAGTCAGAGATGGGAGCATAGAAAGGATGAGGGGAATCATGGAATCATGGCAAAATGAGGGAAAGAAAAAGGAAGCAGATCTATTGATTTCTTTTTTTTTTTTTTTTTTTTTTTTTTTTTTTTTGTCTTCTCTCTGGTTGAATAATTTTCTTTCAATAGAATATATCATTTAGAAAATAGAAAACATAAAGATTTGTTTTTTCCTAACAAAAATGCTTTGCTTTTAGCACTTTGGGAAAAAAATCATATTGCTAATGTTTTTAATCCACCCCCACTCTTTCTTTAGCCAAAACGATTTGCTAAATTATGTCTAAATTCCCAATAGTTTCAGTCTTCTTTAACCAGTACTTTTACCAATATATGTACTATTTGTAAGAATATCTTCTCTCGAGATAGAATGTAGATGCTCTCATATAACCCTGGAGTATTACAAACCAAGATTTCATGGGGCAGTAGCTGCGGGAAAGGCTCTGCTGAGACTACAGGAGTATGCCTGAGGTCACCCTTAATTCTGCAAGCAGATTAGCTGAATCTCTCGCTTGAGTGAAGGGTTATGCAGCCTGGAGTTGGGCACTGGCTCTCAACGATACTGGGCACTATGAAGCTATAAGGAAGCTTGAATAACGTGAGCGTGGCCGCAGAATCCCTCCACAATGACTATGGACAAACATGTGGTGAATAGTTTGATCAAGCGGTGAACAGCTGTTGATGCTATGCACAACTTGTCAACTCACAGGCAAGCTGAAGCATCTAGGATTAAAGAGGAAATTCTGAAAGTCCATGTAAATGATTCATCTGCTGTTTGTGGTACATTAGTCCGTATTCATCCCATGCTCCGTACTGAAGCTGTATGGGATATAAATCTTTTTAGTTCTCAATAGTTCCCTGCTATTGCATCCCGAAAAAGCAATTTCTACAAAATGATATTGCACCTTAGCTATCTCTCCTTCCTATAAAAAAGCAAGGCAGAAGAAAAGCTGTATTATCCTAGAGGAGCTGAATCTGCCCACTAATCCTGAAGAGTTGAGGCACCTGAATGACGCTTTTCAGAACACTGACTCTAGGATCACATCTCAGGCTAGTGAGGGATTTGTCCTTTTGTAACTGTTGTTTTGCCTAACTGCCTTTCAACTGTTCTTGTTGCAAGGTGAGATAGAAATCGGTTGGTCTTGATTATCAGCCTTTCAAAGGACATTTCAGCGCCATAAAGTCTTGGCTTTACTAGGTGTTCAGGGTGAGCGTATGGTAATTGGCTCTCTGGGCGTTCTTGAAGTTGCATGTCTGTGCCATCCTTCGAGTAATTCCTTTGTCTAAAAAGATTAAACTCCCCAATTGATAAGAGTTGCAGAGATGTGGTTGCCCATTTTGTATTCTCCTCCACCCTCCCTCACTTAAGAAACTGCTTCTGAATGGAATATGCCTGAAAAAGGGTCACCAGGGTGTCACCATAAACTTTGAGCATTATGTCAGAGCACCTTTTCCTGTTTGTACTTGATTGAGACTTAAAATACTTGTTCCTAGAATAGGGAAAATGCATCTACAGACCCACACTGATCTCATTTTAAGTTATCCTTGGTTTCACGCTCTCTTTTTAAAGAGAACTTGCTTTAAGGCTGTGCACTTGAAAACCTAGGCAGGGTTCACTTTACCTTCAGATAACCCATGCCACTCTTCGGATGCTTATCTCCATTTCCTGGATATTTTGACGGCGGAGAAGGGGAAGGAGAATCTCGCACACAAAATACTCATTCCGTGAGCATTTCCCAAAGCAGAGCCCTGGCTGCAGCAGCCTGGAGTGCCTCAGCACAGCTGTGCTCATTTTCCATTCATTTGTTTGCACTTGCTCAAGAGCAGTGGATTTTAGAGGGTAAACTGCTGGGTCAGGCCAACGCAGCGCCAAGCAGCTATGGCCTGCAGTGAGCTACAGACGGAGACAGGGTGGAAAATGAGTGAAGACTGCATGCTTTAGGTTGCGTTTTGTTGAAGATGGGTTTAGAGCTGTCCTAAGTACCTGTTAATATGTGGTTTGTTAATATGTTGCAGTGGTTGTAAATATATTTTAAACTGTCGTGTTTTGTCTTTGCAAAACATCTGCATTATAGTTGCTAGATGTGATACATAAATAGCTCTCAATGTAAAATTGGAAAGCGTGTGTAATCTCATGCTTTATTTTTTATCTGACAATATTGGAATAAGTCTTCCTAGACGTGAAGGTTCAGATGGCTTCCCTGTTCTGCTGCATATCAGAGTGATTTTGGTGTCAGAAAATTTTCTGTTATAGCCTTTTGAGTAAACTGCTCATATTCATTTCCCCTAAACTGTTCCTCAAAATAAGGCACTTGGAGACTTTTGATTCTGAACCTGAGTAAGCAGAAGTTCCAGCTTTCCTGCCACCTCACTACTGTTTAATACCTCTAGTGTGTGTCGGTGTATAAGGGTCTTGTGAAGCGACAAGTGGTTCTCGTGTGCCGAAAATGGAGGTTGTTTGGCACACGAGAACCGAAATATATAATTAGCAAATAATGCTACCGTCTTGTTGGTAATCAAGTCACCAATTTAGTGTGGAATAAAGTACTGATTCCTTCTGATAAGGTAATACCCAAGTCATGTGAAGAAAGCTGTTACATTACACTTCTTTAAAACAGGTAAATGAACAGTTGGGGATGACACATTTATGCACAATATGACTATATGCGGGTCATTGCTGGCCAGATAAAGTGCAGTGAGTCGCTCCAAATGGAGTTAATTGTCTCCATGAAGCTTGTCTTCTAGCAATATTGTGACAGTGGCATCTTTAAATAGGAATCTTTCGTAAGGAAGGCCTTTATAGCCTCATGTAATTAAAAGTATGCACGTATAAGTAGAGTTGGACATTTTATTTTAAATTGCCAATTATTCTCTTTTTTGGCTCTTTTTATTCTTTGGATCATTTACACAATTCAAGAAGAGAGTATCCAAAGTAGTGTATTTTTATACTTTTCACTGAGTATTCATTATAAGTAAATAATTAATGAAAAGACAGAAAAAAGTGTTTAGGCAGTGTGTTGCCTCCAGCTTGTGTGTTGCAGCGTGGTAGTTTTGACACAGCGTCCAAGTCACAAAACTGAGATAGCGTTCTTGAGACGTCACCATATCAACCACTGCTGCTGTTAAGCTAAAATAAGAAAGTGTGATGTAGGAAAGACAAGTTTTACAGACTGTCTGGCCTCTGTTTTTGTTTCACGAGTTTGTTGTTGTTGTTGTTGTTGTTGTTTTTTTCTTTCTTTCTTTTTGGAAGGCCTGAATTGGGTAAGGTAGGAGTTGAGCTAATACCATTTGAGTTTGGTACCTATTTTTATTGGAAATTTATTTTATACATTAAATTTTGAATCTGTATTTTTTTTTAAGATTAATCACTGTACAAATAGTGTAAGTATCTTACTCTGTGTTGATATTCTCTCCATTTCCTGAAAAATCCTATATCTTCTGCAATTTCTGGAGATCTTGGAGCGCTTCTGTTTTCTTGCTGCATCATGTGATGACCTTGGCTTTTGGCTGTGACACCAGCCAAAATCCTGCTTGAGAACCCAGTGTCTTGATCAGATCTCCATAAACAACCCTGACCCATTCAGACTGGAATAAACCCTTTCAATGCGAGTGCTCCATCCTCAGAAGAGGAGCTGAACTTCCCAGAAGGGTTGTGAACTGCACCTTCATGATGACTACTTTTGCTAAAAGCACTGGTAGCATTAGTTAAGTAGCGTAGACTGGAGTCAAATTGCAAAACGTGAGTGATATGGATAAATTTAAATGTAACCATGTATGTAACTGCAATTGTTGCCGAGCCAAGTACGAGGTAATAGAAATAATAGTGCTGTCCACTTTGAGGAACAGCTTGAATGGTTTGTTCACACACTGAGGTAGAAAGTGAATTTCTTTGCTTGCAAGGAAGATTTCTCAGGCAAACCCATGGCATAAACATGGTCTTTGCACAAATGCATAAAGCCATCAAACATTTCTCTTTCTGTCCTCCTTGTATCTCTCTGTTCAGCATAACAGCCCAGCTGATTAGTGTCTATAAGTACCTCAAGGGAGGCAGTGAGGAGGATGGGCCTCTTCTCAGTGCTGGCTGCCTCTAGGACTAGAGGAAATGGCCACAAACTGAAACACCAAAAGTTCCACAGGAACTTAAGGAAAGATTTCTTGACCGTGAGGGTGACAGAGCCCTGGCACAGGCTGCCCAGAGAGGTTGTGGCGTCTCCTTCTCTGGAGATCTTCCAAACCCGCTTGGACGCAGTCCTGTGCCACGTGCTGTAGGTGACCCTGCGTGTGCAGGGGGGCTGGACTAGATGATCTCTAGAGGTCCCTTCCAACGTTAAGCATTCTATATTTGTACTTGTTCCACTCTCTTTAAGCAAGGGAATGTACTCATGAAAAGATGATGCTGAAGTCATTAGACAAGCCAGCTTCTTGTGGAAGCAAAGAAAATCCCACCTGAAGTGGTTGTTGGCCCACCCTTAAAAGTATGATAAGCCATACATTTACAGTCCTTTCCTTTTTAAAATGACGTATCCTGAACTTCCTTTCTTTTGATGCCCTGAGAAGAATGTAACAGGTTAGCAATCATTGCAGAAGAACGTTCTTGGCAGTAGAAGTGCCAAGGCATACGTTTGATGTCAATCAGTAACGCCTGTTACAGGGTGTATTAGGAGGAGCGTCTCCAGCAGGTCGAGGGAGGGGATCCTGCCCCTCTCCTCAGCCCTGGTGAGGCCGCACCTGGAGTACTGTGTCCAGTTCTGGGCTCCCCAGTTCAAGAGGGATGTGGAGCTGCTGGAGAGAGTCCAGTGCAGGGCTACGAGGATGATCCGGGGCCTGGAACATCTGCCCTGTGAGGAAA
>VZSV01000027.1:2158186-2209979 GCA_013398735.1 Nothocercus julius | reverse complement strand
ATCTCTAGAGGTCCCTTCCAACCTTAAGCATTCTGTGATTCTATGATTCTATTAGAGATCTCCATTAGTTTTTCATTGTATTAATTGCAGAAAGTAGTATGGTGAAATGCTTGTATTTTGGGGAGAAGAAAATGCAGTGTGTGCATTCTAAATATGTAGTTGAGGGAAGGATTTGGTAGGGTTTGTGTGTATTTTTCTTCTGACAATAGCTTTGTATATTTATGACTATCTGTATTCTATGTAAATTTTTTATGCATTTTGTCTTTGGAACACTGATATGAAGTACAAAACTGCCATTACTCTCATCTTGCCTCTGAAATGAGAAAACACTGAGGCCCAGACCCTCAATGAAATGAAAATGCCTAATTCCCTAAAGCGCTTAAGTGTGTGGGGGCACAAGGAATTGAGCATAGCACTTTGAAGTGAAAAAGGACGCTAAGCTCTAAACCGTTTTTGCTCTTAGGAGAAGCTGAAGGTTCAGCAATTGCTTATCATCGTGATGGGAAGATTTAAATTCTTTTTAATTGTTTTTGAGTTTGTACTTGCAGTGGGTATTTAGAATGGTGGATGAGCATCCCTTTTTCCTTTTTCAAAATAAATAAGAACATAAAAATATTACATATCCTAATGTACTTAAATATATTATTTTTCTCAAATTTTTATCTTCAGTCTCTTTCCACTGAAAGCTCTAGTCTGAATCAATTAGATGCTGAGTTATTTCTTTTTGTTACACAAAACATATACCTGAAAGGTAGCAAGTATGTAATAAAATTTCCTTCATTTCTATAATTGCTGTGTAACTTAAATTCTATAGTCAAAATGATCTGCAATACCTGTATGTTCTTATCCTGTGAAGCCTTTTAGTTATGTCTTGAACAACTTAAGCCGGAAAGCAAAGTTTAGGGGGTAATAACAGTTTTGTTTCTTCTCGCTCTCCTGACACTCTGTCTTTTTATAGTAAGTTTCTGCAGTGTTCTCATTAACTCTTAATTTTCTCTGCAAGTGGTTTAGTTACTGGAGCATGTAATGGTTAGGAGAGCACACACTTGTTTAGGTTTGTTTTGTTTCTTTTGTACACAGTGTTTCAGCGAGTAGTATGTGAGCAAGCAACCTGTCATTCTGTCTGGGGATTAACTCTATAATATGCCTGTTATCCAGATGTGGGACTGAATTATGCTTTTATGTCATTTAAGACAGCACATTAGGAAAGGCCATTTGACCCAGTCAAAGACTTTAATTTCCATGTATCAAATTACATTAAGGCAAAATTTTCTTTAAGTGTGCTAGATGGGTAGTTTGGCACACAGACTGTTTTGTCTAGTTCTCTTTTGAAATAAAGCGAAACAGCTCATTAAGTATCATGAGCTAAGCTATATTCTTTGATCTGCAATTAATATTTACCACACTGTTAAAACTGTGTTTAAAAAGGAAATCACATAATAGGGCAAACAACTACTTTTATAGTTTCTTTTTTTTTTTTAAATTTCCAAGACACTTACCTTCTAATACAGTCTGCATATAGAAAACAGTAGAGGAAGATTAATTCCCAATGATGAAATACACAATAGCAGAAGTACGTGTTTATATCTGCTTTAAGAAATTTGCTGAAATTCATTTTACAATATAATTTCCTCTGAATTAGATGAAGACAAACTGATAGCACTTTATGTCCTTTGCGATAGGTTTGCATTATTTCATATAAATAAAGAGAGAAAGATGGGAAACCGACTCAACAGAATGAGATGTTTCATTATGCTGGTTCTTTGTTTCTAGTGTTTGAGTTTCTTTGTTAAGACAGGAGGTCAAAAATTAATGTATTCTCCTTACAAATGAAGGATATTTTTTGAACCAGTAAGTTGCTTCCCTTCCCACACAAATTTACTCTAAATTTTTCTCTGTTGGGGTCTGGTCCTATTGAAATCAATACAAAAATTCTGACTGATTGGAACAGTAATTCCCTCAAGACTCTTTTATTTATTTTTTTATTTTCACTTGCAGTTTTATGTTTCTTGCAGTTTTATTTCTCACAGTTTTATGTGCCCGGCATTTGACTGCCGTCATGCTCTGAACAGGTCAAGTTAAAAGCCCGTGGCTTTGTGATTCTATGCAAGATTGGGAAGCATAAATGATTTTCTTATGTAACCTCTGCTATAGGCTTATTATGTAAGAACAAACTAAACTAGAGGCTCTGTTTGCCCGCCTCAAATATGGTTATAAAATGCATTTATCTCACAGGAGTGTTTGGGCAGCCAGGCTCATGGCAGAAGGTAAAAGCCACTGAGCCCAAAAAAATGCTGACTCACCGTTTTCCAGTCCATTCCAGAAACACAACAATGATATAGCAAACAATAACATTAGTAGGCAAAACTTGCTGTGCATTGATACAATGAAACTTCCTAACTTTGCATATAACTTTTCTCCTAGAGCAATGTATCTCTGTAGAAGCAAAAGTGAAGAGATATTTTTTTCTTTCTTTTTTTTTTTTTTATTTGTGTGTGTGTGTGTGTGTGTGTGTGTGTGTGTGTGTGTTTGCTGCTACACAGTCACACTTATAATTAGCCTGGTAAATTGAACAGGCTGAAGCTTGAAGCATTGACCTCATTAGAGAACTTTCACTTTACTGCGAAAAAGTACAAAAATAAAAAATAAAATATAAACATGAGAATTCACAAAGCAGATGTTTCTAAACTAGACCAAGAAATGATAATTATTCTGCCACCCATGATCTTGTCACATACTGTGATAAAATCAGTTTTAAAATCTATAAAAAGAATTTGAGCTATGATTTGTGGGTGGAGAAAAAATGCCTTTCTTGACTGAAAACAGCTTGTCGCTAATGAGAAATGAACCTGTCATTTCTACTGGAAAAGTGCATTGGTCCTCCTCAAAGCATCACAAAAGATCTATGTGATAAAATACAGTTAATTATAATTCATCTAGGCAAAATAACTGAAATAATACTAGGATAGAGCATGACGATCGTGATATTCAAATGGCTTCTCACTGCAATAACTTAATTGCTTTTTAAAATTTACCTTTGTAAAACATTGATGTTTGACAGCAAACCTTCTGATTTTCTCTTTCCCTTTGATATAAGGGAACTGGTTTTCAGTGCATCAGAACGAGCATTTTTTTTGCTAGTATACTCTGAACAGTGAAATAATACTGTAATGGGATATACCTTAGTGGATGTATGTGTCTGACTGACCTGATGTGCCCATGGAGAGCAGAAGGGTTGTTGTCTAGCCGCTCCTCGCAGAGAAAGCGAACAAGCTTTGGAAGACATCACCGTAGCACAGGGGTAATCCCAAGTCACAAAGTCACATACAGTCTTGATCCTACCTGTCAGTCACCTCAGCTAATTGCCGTCTGCTGCGTGCTTTCCCCTGAATTCATCTGAAAAGTTGTGTCCAGCAGGATGCCTATAGTCTAGGAAGGTCTGAGTTTTCTACCTGCTTATAAAAATAAAATGCCCCTTTAATATTTACTAATTAGCATTTGGGGGGAGGGAAGGTGTTTCCGATTATTTGAACCAGAGTAAAAATTATGCAAAAGGCCTCAATTTGATACCCCTCCTGCAACCCCGATTTATATCTCATTCTCCAGCTTACGCTGCCACCTGCTATGTCAGCAGCGAACAGGGTTAACTCCCGTATTCCGAGCTGCTCATCTGCATCACGCGCTCCGGGGCCTCCTCTGCAGCCCTGAGAGTGCCTGTGGATGCAGCGTCCAAGGGAGTCCTGGCCCTCTCAAGCCTCGTGTCCCCTCCTCACCCTGCGCTCCTGTACGGCCGTTTTCCTCCTGATGCTTCTTCTAAAGTGGGTCTCGATATCTGGAAAGCACTGAATTTGGTACTGTACAAGAATGAAGTTCCCATGTTTCTTTTATTTCTTTTCTCTCTTTTTTTTTTTTTTTTATTTTCTTCATTTTTTCCCCCTATACTTGCAAAAAAAAAAAAAAAAAAAATCCTGTAAGGCAATTGTATTTATAACATTGTTGAGTTCAGTCTAGAAAGTAAGGAGATTTAGATAGACTTGGGATCAATCGCAGAATTTTGAATTCTTCATCATATTCTTGGAAATTCTCCTGCGGATGTCCCAAATTTACCCATCAAAGAAAATTCCACAAACAAGAATATTTATCTTTTGGGGATTAGTTTTTTTACCAGAAGGTCTTCTCCCTAAAGAAGAGCTACATTCTGATGAGGGAATAGAAATGGTAGGAAATCACTTGTAGACTAATGAGTATAGAAGTGTTGTTTAACAGTATGTATGTCCAATCCACAAGTTGTCTATCATTTGAACAATGTACCAAAGAAAATAGTATAAATTTTCATCAACAAACTCAAATAGAAGCATTCTAAAGTTAATTTTATCATTATTTCAAACTCCATATCCCTGTAAGTGTGTATTTCTCTCCCATGTCATCAGCAGCATGTGATGGAATCAGATGAGAAAAAGGCAAAAGGTCTAAAAATAAAAACTATGTTTTCTATCCTGGTTAATCCAAATCTTTTTATAACTGGAATAGCATCAATATTTCTATTGTACAAATTGGTTAGCAAGGCATCGATGGACTGGATTGCCTGAGGCCATGTGACAAATGAATGGTAGATTTAGGAATCGATTTTGAAATCTGAGATTTGGGTTCGTTCCATGAGGTTATGTCTTGCTTCCATCACCACCATGAAGGGAAATACAAACATTATTTGACAACTGAATATTCCACAGGAACAGAGAATTGTATCATGCTCTGTTTGAGTTTCTTTACAGTTTTTGAATATATTTTCGTGACCTCTTAAATTATAGATATGTCTGAAGAAGGTAAGAGTAATCTTTAGTGTTTCCATTCCTTTATGGAGCTTAATTTAAAACAGGATATCATTGTGATTGATAACAAAACTCATTCAAAACCACCCTGACAAACATTAAGCAGATTAGAAGCTGACCAGAAGTGGTGGTGAAACTAATGATAAATAAGAAATCAACAGGACTGAGCAGTCATATTTCTGTGCGTTTTCTGCTTTGGAAAGAACAGTGTTTCTATACTATTCATGTGTTTTGGGAGATTTGTTTTTAAGAACACCCTAGAAAACCAAATTGTTGCCGGTAAGGACTGCGCACGCCACAGGAACTGCGATCCATGAGGCACTGGCAAGCGCGGTCACCGAGCTCCCAGAGCTGAATGTTTCGGGGCGGTGGAACATGGGGACAGACAGCGAGCGCTCCGAAAGGAGGCCGCGGGAGGAGCCAGGGCTTGCCGTTGGAGCAGGGGCTGTGAGAGAAACACCCACGTTAAGGGAGACGTGGTAGCTCGATGGCGTGGTAGCATTTAGAGGACTCATTTAGATATATAAACAAGAACATGAAGTGCTGGTGGAGAAGTGGCATCACCTTGGTATTTCGTGCTTGTGTGGCTGCTACAGTGGGGCTTCCAGGTCTGGGATTTACACTTGAGTAAAAAGATGACAAATTGAAGAGGGCACAGAGAAGAGCCACAGACTAATTAAAGGATTAGAAAAACATGCTTTCTGCAGAAAGACTTAGGAGCTCAATTTATTTAGCTTATCAAAGAGAAGGTTAATGGGTGATATGATCACAGTCTCTAAGTACCTACAAAAGAAATAAAAATTTGATAATAGAGGGCTCTTCAGAGCAGAAAAAAAGGACTTAACAGGAACTAATAGATGCTAGGTGCTGCAGTGAGACAAATTCAGGCTGGAAATAAAGCACGATTTTCTTTTTCTTTAGACGATGACAGTTGTTCACTGACTTGAGTTAGAAAGGTGACAGTAAGTTTTCCATTAGTAGACTTTTTAAGTCAAGGTGGAAAGCTTTTCTAAAGGACATGGTCTTGTTCAATCTCTGCTCCCGGACTTAAGGAAGTAATTAAGACAAGAACGTTTAAGAACTGTATTAAGAGGAGTTCACACCAGAGAACCCCCATGGTAGCCTCTGGGTGTTGTAATGATGATGAAGAATGTGTTTCTTTTAAAGCATCAGTCTGCTGCTGACTCCATTCAATCTGCATGCGCTGGCTGCAGTCTGGCAGTGGCTTAGGGCTTCCCCATTCCTGAGACTCACCACCAACCCCTCTTGTTTTGGTGGGGCTGCCCACGTGGACCAGCACTAGCGCACCTGGGGCTGGGATGGTGAAAGCTTTTTGTAGTGGTGGTAAGTCTTACCAGCACTGAAAGTGTTTGCTTTTACAATCTTTTCCTCCAACCCCACACTTGCGGCTTCAGTAACCCAAGGAAGACACTTACATAAGTAAAATTAAATCTCATGCATGTCTCTGCCTCAGCTTTCCCATCATTTGCTAATAATTTGGACTTGATCCATAGGTGTGCAATATCCCTTCCTTTGCTCTTGCTCTGTCCATTCTTCCCTCTTCCACACGGTTCCTTCCACTTTGGGATAATTTCCAGCTTAGATGGATATGCTTTCTTTGTACCTCATTTTCCAGACCAAGTTTCCTGCGAATCTATGTGCTTCTGCTCCAGATCCACACAGCTTCTGTAGTGGTAAGGGATAGGATGAATGCTTTCGTTTCACTTTTATGTTTCACTTTTTTATATGTTAGATCCCTATATGTATATACTAGATTGATATATAACTGTTAAAACATCAGCACTCACTAAGGTAGTCAGAGAAAAGACAGTTCTCCTGACTTGCAATCATGGTACGTACAATTTCCATTTGAATGGTTGATCTGCAAAGTTCACCCACCATCGGCTGTGCTGGTTGAACACGTCTGCGACATGATCGTTAGTAGCAAGTGGTCGATTGTATGCACACCGAGACTGTCCATAATAACGACTCTACAATATCAAAACCAGAAGAAAGGGTAATTCTAGGGAGATTTCTCAAATCGTGTTAATAGGGTTCTGACTCATCTTTGCGCAGCAGTCCTTTATTAAACCATCTTTTGTACCTACTCTTTAATGTAAGTGGGAGATTTCACCATACTCTTCTCTGGAAGTAGGTTCTGGTTAATGATATGAAAGTAGCTTTTTGTATGCAAAATATATTTTAGCCCATATAGCCTCTTACCCAGAGCTCATTCTTCAGAAGGATATTTCTTTGGTAAGATGCCTGTAATTTAGTGGAAGTAATAACAGGCTGTGTGCATTTTTTCTGGATTTTTAAAATTCTAATTTAAGCGATAAGCAATTTATGCAGTATCTTGAGGACCTTGACACATTGGAATTGAAAGAGGAGAAATGGAAGGAAATGACAAATCTTTTCTGCTTTCTTTTTCCACCCTTGTTTATGATTTTTCACTCATCAAGTATTTCTCAACATGTGTTTTTCAAGAAGCTGGGTTTGATTAATGAAGTGTCAGATACAGAGGATGTCATGAAAACTTTGGCATTTATTGTTTGTGTCTTTTAAATTAGCCAAAGTATTTCCAGTATTCTTTGTTTATTAATTAGAGTAGATTCTTTTACAGTAAATGTCAATATATAGCAAATTTTGATAATCTGACATCTACTAAAAGCTAATATTTATAGGGAAATGATACAGCTGTCTTTATGTTCCAATACTAGCTATGCAGATGTAGCATTTCTATGAAAATTATCTTTCATTTTTTAACTCCACGTCAAGAAATTTGTTTACTTTTTATAAAGATTTCATGTAATTCCATTATAGAGGTAGCCTTTCCTTAGCAATGCTGATAATTTACTGTTTACTTCAGGATGTTAAAATCTAAGCAGTCAAATAGATTTTTATATGTATGGAGTCTTTGTGAAGTGTGCCAAGCTACCAAAGCAATAGTGGTTTCTGTAATGTAGATGCTCACATAGCGTGTTAGGGCCATCAAAATCATTCTGCATAGAGGAATGGACAGCTACAAAAGCCTGGCTAGAATTCCATGTTTGGCAACATCAGCAAGTAAAATAGTAGCTTAGCTATTAGTTCCTTACTTCTTAATTCCTTGCTTTGGGCATCTGAAAGCATATATGGTAAGTAATAGATTTAAATTTTATTGTGTCTCCAAAAAAAAAAAACAAAAGTAGAACCTGCTTTCCAGCTTTTAATTTTACTGGGAACAGCTCTAATGAGAGGCACTAAAGTGGGATTACTCTGGAAGGGTTTTAATTCTTTATATGGGATTTCCTATTGGCATAAATAGTGGATATTTTGTATTCCTATCCTCTTCTTTTTCGTGTACTTATGTGACATATTTATGAGCAGTTTCACCCCTGTAGAACTGTAGGGAGATTTTTGACTTTTGATGCATCCCACTTGCGTGTCAGTCTTGGCTGTGTGTGCCAGCAGCCCTACCTAAGGCTGAGTGGCTTAAGGGATTAATGGGACCTGAGGTATTAATGCGGCCTGTACAAAAGGACTTGGAGAAAGAAGGATTATTTCATTTAAAAGTAGTGACTTGGCTGTCTTTTGTATGTGTGAATGCATTAAACAGATCTGCCAGGTAATGCTGCTTTTTGCTTGTTGGGGGGAACTTTTCCTGACCCACGTGAAAAGCATTACCCTGGCTCTTAGTGCGCGCCCTTGTCGTGTGGTTCGTGCCAGGATGCGTTGTGCCGTCCGACAGGGCGCGCGAGCCGTTCGCAATGCACAAAGCCACACGTTAGTCCCGCTGTGCCAGTCGAAGCGCTCGCAGTTCCAGGAGCGCCTGAGCCAGCTCCTGCGTGGTGCAGGGGCTTTGGGAAATCTTCTCCGTGACTTTTCAGCATGTGCTCAGTGCGAGCCACGATGCTCTGGGATCTGCTACGTCATCGGTTCCGTTTTCACAGGAGAGCTGGCTCCAGCCCCGCGGCAGCACCGGGGCCCAGCATTAAATTCACACTACATTTGCTCTCCAACAACATTCCAGAGCTGCCAGGAAATGCGGTGTCCCGAGGCTTCTTTAAAAAGCATAAAGAGAAACAGCGAGTCTAGACTACCCTTTCTTGCTGATTGGAAAAAAAAAAAAAAACCTTTGTGGGTTTTTTTTTTTTTTTTTTTTTTTTTTTTTTTTTTTTTTTTTGTGTGTGTGTGTGATGCTTTAAATAGCCATTTAATTGTATTATCTCTGCAGAGACATCTTTGTATGTGTGTAGCATGTGAGCCTTGCATAGAGGCATATTCTGGATGCTTGGGTTTGTATGTATGCCTGAGGGAATACAGATTGTGGAATATTGCCTTAAAGGTGATTAATATGACATAATAATAATAATAATAATAACCCTACCTCTTAAATTAAGCCGGCAGCTTCTCTGATATGATCTGTGTTGCTAACATACATTTTTTTCCATTTATTGTACTATTTCTTTGGACAAATCACATTGAATTCAGACTGTCATCTATGGGGAGTTGCTACAACAAATTCAGCACTACAGCTGAAATGCTAACGCTCTTTCTTCTGCTCTCTCTCTTCCCCTCTCCTTGCCTCCCCTCCCTTCCCTCCTTAGGCAGCCAAGGACAGTTTCCGCTTACACAGAACGTCACCGTGGTGGAAGGAGGAACAGCAAATCTGACCTGCAGGGTCGATCAAAATGATAACACCTCCCTCCAGTGGTCAAATCCAGCTCAACAGACGTTGTACTTTGATGACAAGAAAGGTAAATTATTCCCTGAACTCACGGTTCTGCATCATTTTTCTGAAAAAAAGAATTGTTTCCATTTCCACTTAATATTTTAACATGACAACGTTACCCAGAAATAAATGCTCATAGCTATAATTATTAAATAATCTTTGGTTGGCAGGTCACTCACTGAAATGTTTTCTGGTACGTATAACTGTATATTTAGGGAAAACAATAATATTTCAATTTTTTTATTACAAAGTGTTTTGGGAAATATTGCAAAATATCTTGGGAGAGTATTTGTGGATGATGAGAGGTTGGTAAGGGAAAGAATAGTCCATAAGCTTGCTTTAATTAATGTGTGTGTGTGTGTGTGTGTATGTAGGTATACGTTTATATTTTGCTTCAAGGGTACAGGAATTTTGTTTCATTGGTAGTTAGTATGTAGTTGCTATGATAAAAGTCATTGCAACAGTCAAATCAAAATTACTTTTTTCTATATAAATACAAAAAAAAATGCCAGTACTTTTAAAAAAAGGCATTGTTGGTGCAGTAGGATATATTTCTAAGACGTATGTCTTCATCTGAAATGAAAAAGTAAATGATTGTATTTTATTTAATATAACGTTAACTTAAAGATTACTTTAGAGTCCATAAAGAAATAAAAAATAAAATTATGAGGAATAAAATCTCCACCTTGCATCGGAAAGGCAAAGGCTTTGGTGTTGCTTTCCATGGTACAGTTGAACAGTATTTTATACTTAATTGATCCTTATTCTGAAAAGTACTACATACTGTGGGATGTAATTTAACAAACGCAGTTGCTCCTCTGCTTAAAATTAAGTGCTGTCCAAATGCTTTGCTGAATGATTACAAAGATTTGCAAGACCTTGCAGGATTGAGTTTCATGAAGTAAGTGCTTTGTGGATCTATGCACTTGAATGGAAGTGGAGTGTAAAACCTGTTGTTTTATAACAGCAGAAGCTGCAATCAAAATACTTTTTTTTTTTAATAGTTGAATTAAATCTCCTTTTGATATTGAAGTAGTTCCTTTTTCTTTTATCTGATTTCCTGTAGTGTGTAATCATTCGACTTGTAATTTCTCTGAAATCATAAGTACCTTTTGAATGTAGCGCTGAATGTAGGAGGTTTATAAGGTGCAAACTTTTGTGTCCAAAGTCTGATCCTGTAGCCTTTACTCATACGGACTCCTTTATTTTATCTCTAGTATTTAGTGCTGTGAGGAAGGTAAATAATATCTGCAAAAGCAGAGAAAACTCATCTCTTAGAGGGCATACATATAAAATACCTTCTATATCTTGTATAAAATATGTGACATTTTAGAGGATGTCAAGAAGCACACAGGAGGACTGCAAATACATTAATTTTAACTACGTAACTCTTTTGCTATGAGCTTAATTTGCTGTATAACTTAGATAAATCTCTACTTTTAGATAAATAATTAACATTTGTGCTACTTTTTATATAATGAATTGAAGCAACAGAATTTGAAGGCATGCAGCAGAGTAAGTACTTAAAAGCAATCTAGATTCCCCACAGGAAATGTGAGGAGTTGAAGTGTGTAAACTTAGGGGAGCACACTCTTTATTGAACTTTTAGCTCTGTCCTAGAGGCTGTGAGGAATATATTGAGGATTAGTTTATAGAGGGATTACTGTGCATCTCTTATACAAGAAAATGTCTAACAACCAAGAAAAAAGTTAGGTCCTTCAAGCAGAGATACTTAATCTTTTTACACTGACAAAGCTTTGCATTTTGCCTGTGACATTTCCAGACTTGAGCATACCTAGGGGAGTGAGCAGCATAAATCCTACGTGGAAAGCTTTCTGCCATCTCTCTCAAAATGGAATTACATTTCTTTTTGTATGTGTGTATATTTATGTTCTTAAACTGATATATAGAAGGATTTTTCTTTACAAAGTGATGCTTTTGGTACTTGGATTATTGAGGCACCACAAGGGTATCTACTAGTTCTGATGTCTTGGTGATACTCTGAAGCGTTAATGATAGCACGTGAAGTCAAGAAAGTATCAGAAGAGGGTCCTTGCTGCAGCAGCAGTCAAGGAAGATGACAGCTGTCAGCATGTGGCAGAACAAGTACCAAAAATAGAGCAAATTGCCCATGCAGTGAAAAACCTTCTCCACAAGATTGTCCTTGTTGAGACTCCTTCATGTTTACTTCTTTCATAAGCAAGTTGGTTCTCCTGTCTTGCAAAGACGTTTTCTGACAGAAGTAACATTTGAAGCATGCGAGCAGAAACAGTCATTTGGTCAGATGGGAAGAAATGTCTGCCTCGAGTCCTGTGACTTTTGACAAGGGGTTTCCTATTAGTCTCCATTTTATTCAAAATGGATGGCATATACTATAAAAAGCACATTCATGTCATTTTACTTCTGAAATATGATTCAGTCATTGACACTGAACTTAGGAATCCTATTCTTCTTTTTTTTATAATTTAGATATTCTGCCTAAGCATGGAAGTGGCATTCAGCACTGAGCCAAATACGGTGCAGCTTTTGCAGTTAATGTTACCTTATTCTTCTGCTGGTTCTTACATGCTATAATTCTTGTGTTTTGTTAACTACAGATTTTGCTCAGTTCAGGAAGGTTTTATGGTTGGTAAGGACACCTGCTTCCCTTCCTTTCTCTCTACCTTGTGCATGAGAGATCTTTTTGGCACCTCGCCTGCATAGTCTTGAAATGATACAGACAGAGAGAGAGGAGTAGATGTTTGTTTAGGGAAGGCCAGTGCTATAAGTTTAGTGAATGTGAGACCACAGTTCTGTGGTGATTTTCAAATCCTCATCACTTGAAGTAGAAATTTTATTATGTGTTGTAATTTTAGGGCTAATATGTATTTGATTCATTATCATGATTCAAATGGGAGAAAGGAAATCCAAAGAGGTTTTCCTTTTCTTCTGCCCTAGCTGCATTGCCAGGACATGTCTTTTTAGGAAAAGTGATATATTGCTAGGGCAACTACTCCTAAACATTTTTCTGTTATCCTAGTTTGCTTGCTGTTGTTAGTTGGTAAGTTGTATTGGAAATTGCCTCAAATGTGACCTATTTTCCTTGGATAGACAGGTTACTGGAGTATAAGAAAATGAGCTTCTAATAGCACAGGCGACTGTACAGGCTCCTTCAGAGTCACAAATCCTGTCTTCATTAGGATTTTGACATGTTCCTCCTAGCACAAAATGGAGTGTGAAAGTCCTGAAAGCATACACGTGCATCATGGCTATTTTCCTACCTTAAGAAAGTAGTTTATAGCTTTATTTTAATAGCTAAGCAAGGTAGAACATTGGCTTCCTTGCAAGTCTTATTTTGACACGCTAAAATGTTTTAAAGCTGGAATGAGCTTTGTCATCATCATTATTATTAACATATGCTAGCTAAAACATGTGAAAATAAATACACTTGATCTTATGGATGTGTCTTGCTCATGAGCCATCATCTTCAGTGTAGTATTTTTTTGTTGTCCTTCCTTGTACTATGTCTTTTCTTCTTCCTCTAACCTGTAGCTTCAAGGACACTGTGTATCCATTTAATTCTAACTGTTAAGCTATTCCATTTGAAGCATAAAATCTTTATGTGACAGTAAAAATTAGAGAGAGAGTCGACTCTCAAAAATGGATAAATGGTCTTAATCTTTAATTGGCTAAATAAATCTTAACAGGCCCCTTCAGGTACCTTTGCCCTCCTATCCCCATCCCCTTCCTGGCTTCTCCCCTAGACAGAATTTTGAATATTATCTCTTCCTGGAAAATATGAATTCACAAATCACCCTGAGCAGGTTCAAATTCTTTGGAAAACAGATGCAAATTGCATGCTGCACATGAGAGTTTTTCCCTACACAATTATCAATTAAAATGAATAATTACCACAGAAGCTTCCATATCACTTTATGCACCCAAGTACCCATAATTATATAGCTGCCTTTGGAAGAAACACAACTTGCAACAATGCAGAACTGGCAAATATGATTTTAAATTCATATAGATTATTTTATTCCATCTTCACTGGTGGTATTCTTAAGGATGTGAAACGGGCAATGAACAGCAAGGTATAAATATAAATGCAGATGTATATCAAAAATGCTGTACTGTGGAAACTGAGAGATGGTTGATAAGGAGAAGACTTAAAGAACCTCCATTCAGCTTGCTGTAGAAGTCTCTTCTCCTGTTCCCTTTTGGCAGCAGACACAGGCAGAGATAGAGCAGGCCATTGAGATATAAAGTTGCTCCTATGTACCGTACAACTGAACGATGGCTGATGATGCTGAAGTAGTTTGATCTCATCAGTATAAAAATGTACAATCAGAACATATATTAAAAAAAAAAAAAAAAGAAGAAGAAGAATAGAGATGGTATCTAGTGTATCAGTTCTCCAGTTTTTCTGAGACAGGCAAATGAAACTGGGGAAAATACCTGCTCTTACCCTCACTATGAAGGTTGGAGAGTCTGTTGGTAATAAAACATTTGCTGTGTTGACACTGATCATAACAAGTTTGCCACAAACCCACAGAACAAAATTTTGATGAGATGCCGGTGTGATGCTAATCACAGAGTCGCAGCACTTTGGTGCCTCACTGAAAGAGGAGCAAGCACACGGCAGTGTCGGGATTATTCAGCCTTCAGCAGCAGCACCTTTCTTTAGCTGACCTTTGCTTATGTTACATGTGACAGTGCTTGGCATTTATGTAACTCCCCATCACCTTGAAAGCTTTCGGCGATAGCGCTGTGCTAGGCTTGGGTTGTGCGAGGGCTCTGCGCTCGCAAAGCTCCCAGGAGCGCCACCACTCGCAGAGCGTCTCCGGAGAACTTGGGGGAGTGTGGCTGAGCGTCACAGCGGCTCTTGTTGCCTCGCAGGGATGGCAGTGTAACATTAGTCCTTGTGGCGCGTTTGGAGGTAGGGATGTGTCTCCCATCAAATCATCGTGCCTTTTGGCATATCCAGCTGTAGCGTCAGCTCCATGAAAACAACTCCTAACCTTTTCCTTTCTCAATATGAAGACACTCGTGGGGAGGCTTTGTCACGCACACTACCCGAGGTACAGGATCTTGGCAGCAGGCCATGTATATCAGTTCAGAAGGAGGCATTACTTAGTGCAGATGATTGCTAGTTCACACTGTAACGCTATCAAAACTAAATGTTGTAACAGAATTCTCTCAGAGAATTCTCTCTGGCCTCTCTCAGAGGGCTAGTGTTTCCTGGCCTTAAAATCTTGTCTCTCTCTCAATGCTGTAGGTGTGTTTTCTTAGTTAGCTTTATTTTCCTATTTTCCCGTGTGAAAGCCAGGCTCAATACTTGAGTTAAGGTATAATCACCAGGCTGTGGTTTTCCAGCCTCAGATTCCAGGAGCAGAAGCACGTGCAAGTGTCAAAAGTGATTTTAGGAAAATTCGGTGGGGAAATGTTGAACACACTTCCCGTATGCTGCTTAGCAGTCCTAGTGAGCGGTTGGATTTAAGATGCAGGTACACACAAGAAATATTCAGACAGAAAGATGTGGCTTGGGCAAAACAAAAGTCAGAGACAGAAGCAATGAAAGTAACGTGTCTTTTTGCAACAGAGAGGGCAATAGGAAATGCATGCTCTTGATTATTTATGCGGCCAAGGAAGGGCTGTTATCGGGAGGACTGAGAGTAATGTGAAATCAAGTAGCAATGATGGATGGACTTACGTCTCCATCTTCACATGCTCTGTTTCCTATTGCATAATTGAGTGGAGATGGTATCAGACAGCAGACGATGAGCAAGCCTAACTTCATGCCAGGCTACCTGTATAAATTAGAGATTCACTGTTCCTTAGCGTTTAATAGACTCATTCAATAATGTAATATCTTGTAGTAGACCTATGACATATATTGTAAAGAAGTGGGAAAAATGCAAGAAAACTATACAGAGAAAAATTGAAGTTGGAAAACAAGAATGCTGAGGGGTAGGACTTTCTTCTCTTTTTTTTCTTTCTTTTTTTTTCAGAGCAGAATAGCATTATAAATAAATGCCTTATATAACAATTGACGGGCTTTTGTCATTTAAAGGAAATATTGGAAGATAAAGATCAAGTTTAGAGGATAAAAATCTTTTCACAAAGAGCTTTCCATAAAAATCTTTTAGACTAGTTCTTCCTATATCTGCAATTAACTTTAATTTTACATGTAGGTCAGGTCTGTTGAATTCACAGTCATAATACAGGGCTGGTAACTGTCTGGCTCTTACCTTTCATTGAGACCCACGGTACGCTGTGTAGGGATAGACGACTTGGGCTGAGTATTTCGGCTGCAGTATGTGTTCTTGCTTGCCTTAGTTCTGAGCTGTGGGTGGGAAAGCAGATAAAACGATTTTGGATAATGGTTTCTTAGTACTCTGAAGCAAAGAAAAAAAGACTCTTTAGGGCTTTCAAGATGAAGAAGTGTCTTGCTGGATCCTTAAAAAGCAAGGTATCAAAAGCACCTTGCAACTTTTGAAAGCTCGAATGCTTGTATTTGTGTATCTTTAAAAAGAGAATGTGATGAAAGCGAATAGGGGTTTGTTAAAATATCATGGCTAGTTATTTTCTGTATGAATATGAAAATCATATTTTAAAAACGTGTAACAATACATTACAGTAATATTTCATTGTAATATATAAGTAGAACTTCTTCCACTTAGAGCATTTTTTTTCACTTCTTAGTAATATTAAGGGGGTAAATGAACATATTGTAGAGATGGTGTTAGTGGCTTTTTTATTTTCTCTATTGCTTTGTATTTTGAAGAATGTTCCAAGGAGCAAGAAATCCCTTTTGTTGGTGGTGGGAGGAGGAATGAGAAAAGACCTTATAACTAACCTCTCTACAGTAGTTACTTGCACGTAGGATATCAAAAATTTCCTGAGGCTTCAGGAAGGAAAAAAAAAAAAAAAAAAAAAAAAAAAAAAAAAAAAAAAGGCCTATTACATTAAATTCTGGGAAAAAAAAAAATTTTTTCCTTTTTTTTTTTTTTTTGGTTCGAAGCAATTTAGAGCAAATGATAGTGAGGAACAATTTCAGGGAAAATTTCTGAACAAATTCAGAGAGGGCAAGTGAGGCAACATATTGGTTGTCTGTGATAGGCAGTAGACAGAGAAGCGGTAGAGCTCAACATTGTACTTTAGGAGGATCACCATAAAGACCCTGGGGGATGCAAAAGAGAAATTTTGTTTCTAGTCAGGAACACAGTGAAGAATTTTCCTTAGGAAATGTGAATTTGTTCTTATTTATTTATTGTGGGGAAGAAAAAAAAAAAAAAATGGACCAGAACCTGGAAGTTTTGTGGTACATGTGATTATTAACATCATGAAAACTTTCTGTGGAAGAAAAAAAAGATCATGCTTTGCAAAGAGTGGATGATATTAGCAGAGGTAATAAAAATGATAGTCCTCAAATGAAAACATTACCAGCAGTGGAAAAAAAAAGAAGTTTAAGTATTCAAAAAATGGCATATCATGCTGTAAAGAAATGGAATAAAAGCATTAAAAATATACATAATTGAGGAAAAGACAATCACAGCCCACTCAGATGCCCAGGACAGAAAGATATCATATATTATGGACACAAATAAGAAAAAAATAGAAAACACAAGTACATTCCTGACTGTGCATGTGGATGAGACAAGCCTAAGGTGGATAAAGGAAGAGAACCCAATACATGGTAGTGTCTGCATGGCGCAGTGCATGCCATGAACAGACATCTGTGCTAGTGTGTGAGAAGATGTTCCTGGCTGGTCTTTTCCTGCTCCACAAAGTTCCTCTACAGAGTTTCGGTGAGCTGGGGAAGAGTGTTTTAGCTGGGGAGAGCACTGCGCTGAAGTCCTTCCGTGGCTTCCGGCACGCTTCGTAACTACCTTGCTTATCTCTGCACTGTCTTGTACCGTGGCCTGTAGGCACGTGTAGTAGCTTAACACGTGGAAAATACAAGGTTCTGCAACACACTGGCTACTGATGCCGGAAATAATCAATCCAAAGCAGACTTTGAAACAGAAGGTGAAATCGAAGGCAGGATAATCCCCGCAGCCGCAGCGGGACAGCAGGCGGTGCGGTCTGTGCCGCCGCCGCCGCTGCTTGTCGAAGGGTTAACCTGGCGATTAACTCTCAGGCAGAATTAATTGCATGGCTTTGCCACTGCTGGAGGAATAGAAATGCTGATGTTCAAGGAGGAATGGAGTCCAGAAGAGGGATTCTGGGAAGCCTCCTTTGACAACGTATTTTTAGCCAGTTACCCAACAGGCTGGGAAAACAGGAGAGGATAGGAATGATGGACTACCGTATAGGGAAATAGTAAAGGAATACGAAAAGCAGCATCCACCGAGGATCCCCAGTCTGAGCAAACTGGACACCAAAGCAATTCCAGAGGCAGGTTTAAGGGCATAACTGAAACGCCTTGGAAGCTTCTGGAGTGTCTCTGGACAGAGGAGGATCTCTTGGCTGGCGAGACTCTGTGGGCTCTTCCTTGTCCTTCAGTCCCCAGCCACCTGGGCAGGATGGCAAGTTCACACAACCCCATCTCAGCCAGGATTAGGAGTTCATTAGCTCCGGCAGCTTAATTGCTCCTGGATTGGAAGCTGGCTGGCATGCAGCGAGTGTGAATGTGCCTGCACCATGTTTTCCTTCAATTCTCTTTTCATATTTAGTGATAACGAAGACAGCTTGAGTCTTTTTTTCACTTGTAGCATGCATTTATTTTTACTTAACCTAAACAGGGAGAAAATAGTACTAGAGGCTTACTTCTATCCACCCTCTGTGAGCCACAGGAAGTCTTAATGTTGAAAGACAAAAGTATATGTATAAAGACTAACATAAAGTTGAGAATTATATTTCTTTTTAAAAGTTTCCATTATATAAGCTATGTTAGCATGTACCAAATACCACGCAGGAATGAAATGGGAAACCTTGCTTTTCCTTGGTATGAAGAGCTGTGTAGAAGCAGGTGATTAAAGGCACATATAATCTGGTCACTGAGGCAAATCTGTGAAAGACACTCTCTGAATCTGAATTGAAATTATTAAATACTTGGCAGTCAGACCTTGTCCTGTGAATACAGATCCCATTACATTGCCCAAAATAGAACGCCTTATTTAAGTTGCAATTGACAGTGGAAAACAAATTAAGGCTGAATTTTACCAGATAGTAAAATCTGTATTACCAAATCAATTCAAATGCTAGATGATTAGGCTAGATACTGCATGATCACAATATTAAGGTCACTTAAGCTAAGTATTTGAATATATCAACAGATTTACATAAAGGAAGTAAATAAAAGTCCATTGTGTCTGGACCTAAAAATGTGGTGGTTTTCAGTTTCTGAGGTTGAAGTCAAGGCTCCCCTAAGTCCAGCTAAATATAAGTGCTAAGTTCCATTTCTCTTCTCCCTTTCTAGGGGAAACATTTAAGGAACTTCCTTTCAGGAGTGTTTCAGCACAGAAAGTGCAACAAATCATATCCCGGATCTTTAAGGATCTGTGTGCAGAGAAGTAATTGCTGATGAGCTGCTGATACGGGGTGAAAATCCTCAATAACTCAGTGAGAGACTGTGTGATGTTCTGCTGTGAGCCAAAGAAAATAACTTTAAATTGAACAGAAACGAGACCTGAATCAACCTGAATGAGATTACTTAGAAAGGTACGCACTCTGAGTAAAAAGAGCTTGAGGAAACACAAAAAACAAGAGGCAGTTGTGTATATCCAGAAAAAAAAAAAACAACAAACCAATAATGCACATGGAGTTCAAGACATGTTAACAGACATTTAAAGGAAAAAAATGTAATAGATAATCTACAATAAGTAACTGATAATTACAACTGTTATTTGTCACGTTGCTGTTTTCAGAATGCTGCTTAAGGAATATAAAACAGTAGCACTGAGATAACTGGGAAGAAAAGCGTTCAAAATTTAAAAGAAAAACAAGATATGCGTTAAGTGTATAGACCCTAACAAAAGTATTTCCTGAAAGAAGAAGGTAGGTGTGAATTCCCATCGTGGGGTCTGGGAATCAGAAAAGGATTTTTTGTATATAGGAGCTCTATTCAGGCTGTATCCTAAATGTCTTCAGGTTCGGTGAGATAGGGACATACTGTGGAGAGCAACAATTACCTTTTCCTTACTTGAATCTCAGCTTAACGATTGAAGCAAAGGCTCATTGATAGTCTGATCAAACTTTTAAAATGTAACCTGCCAAAAGCTATCATTATTTTAGTTCTGCCTATAGCTTTATTGTCCAGTAGCTGAATAAGAGAGTATCATATAACTACATTGACAGCTCAAGTATATACTGAATGCAAACAAAAACATCTTCAGTAGCATTTCCGGTTCTCTGAAGCAGCATATAAAAGAAAAGCTATAATGTCATTTTCCTAGATTGTTTTTCTCTAGCAGACTGGTAGTGGTTCAGCTTCCAACAGTGAAGTAAAAGCTTGGTTTATAAAATGCGTACTATAAGATATAGTCCTCACACTTTTGTATTTCTATTTTAGTTTTGACAAGAGCCTATTTTCCTTTCTGATTTTTTTTCTTTTTTTTTTTTTTTTTTGTCCATTTTGAAACTGCAAAACGAAGTGGTTGTTATCTGTATTCTTGCCATCTTGAATGAAATTATTGCATCTTCCTGTACAAATCCCAGAATTTCTGTCCTAATACTGTGGTTGTACAGGTTACTAACAGAGAGAAAAAAAAAAAGCTTGTCTAAAGTTGAGCCATGTTCAATGAATATGGGCTTGCATGAAACTCTATGTACAATGGGTAAATATTACATAGAAATAATACTTGTAAATGATACAAGTAAATACAAATAAGACTCAAAATTTGCTGTATTCAAATAAAGAAACACTCCAACCAGTTGCAGGGCAATTCACAGGGATAGAATTTAAAATTTTAAACCCTTTTTTATCTCAATATTGGATTCAGTAAGTGGCAGCAGCCTCTAGAACAGGAGAAAAATGAATAGTGTGCACCACTGTCAGATTGTTTGTACTATAATCAAACAGTTTGGGTTTTCCTTTCTGTTTGAGTAATTGAAGGGTAAGCAATCTTAAAAAAAAATATATATGTTCTATTAAAAATACCTGTGAAAAATTCACTCCCTTCATAGTCAAAGGTTGCTAAAAGAAAGCATGGAGCAGTCACATTACGTTTCTTTTAACAGCATGGTACAAAGTTTTTGTATACAGTTAATATAGTGATCAGCTGAAAACGAAGGATAAAGGTCTGAGAAGTAAGAATTGCCGCCTCTGTTGAGTTGAACCATGGGGAATTTCTGGAAGGTTTACAATTGTATTGGCTCATTGCTTAATCATAGGGCAGAAAGAATACGTACTGTGCTCAGCATGTATTCCTTTCTCTAATGAAAGATGTGATTAACCTACACCAAATTCTCTATGTTTGTGGTTTGTCTTTTTGGATTTTTTTTGTTTGTTTGCCTTTTTTTTGTTTGTTTTGTTTTCTTTTTTTTTTCCTCTGAGTATCTAGCAAAATTTTATATAATCCTGCTTTTGGCATTCTGCAGGTGCACAGTATGTTCTGCTGACATAGTTGATAAGGGCCATTTCTGATCATTTTGAATTTTTGAAGAATAAATGCTCATCATATTCATACCCTTGTGAGAAAACCAGATGAGACTTGAAGAAGGACTCTGACAGCTGAGCTCTTGGCAAGTCTAGTAGCACCACTTTAAATGCTGTTGCCTTTAATTGTCTGTGCTGCCGCACTGCCAGATGTTAGTTAAAGGTATTATGGAATTGTTGGCAGAAGGGAATCCCGTTTCCCCTTACTGGAACGCTTGTGTAGTTGGTATCCGTTCCTTTCTTCTGCTTCTGTTATGGGACTGGTAATATCTAGCGCTGGGAATTAACCGGGAGATTGCTTCTTAAGCCACCATTGCTTATTTGTTCAAAGCCCTGATGTCACAACTCTTCTTTACAATCCTCCAGTCCACCTGGGAACTATGCTGGCAATTTTGATCCTCTTGAGAAGTAGAAATGTCAGTTTAAAAAGCCAGAGTCGTACGTGCAAGAGTCAAAGCTCTCTCAGCAACTGCCTCACAGATGTGGAGTTTTCTCCCTGTGCAGATAAGCCCGGATTGTGAATGGCTATCCTTTGTGAATGGGTAAGTTTTCCCCTTAATAGCATTTTAAAAATAGCCTATCATTTTCTTCCATACAGTAGAACACCGTGCTTTGATGCTGCCTACTCAGTTCACTGCATTCATGTTGTTCTCCTCCTGCAGCCCAGTGTCTCAGCTGGTGGAAGTGGGAAGGAGGGGATAACTCCTTCTTTCTGTTTGTCCACAATATGCAATTTCCTATGGAAATTGTTCTTGCACTCAGCTGGAAGGATCACCTTAGAGTTGAGGCAAGCAGGGCATTGAAATCATTCAGCCTTCCCTTCCTCTGGCTCCAAGGCTGAGAGGCCTGGGGGGCTGCGTCGACCTCCATCCAGCAGTTCTTTACTGAGGCATTTGACAAACTTCAGGGCTAAAAGTGCCTCATAGCGAAGAGGGAAGAATTCTCCCTATGTGATTTGCAAATCAACTAGCTGATCAACAGACATAAAATAGGAATGTAGTTTTATTTCATAAGCAGCTACCAAGGCTTCCAGGCTCCCGCTGAATGATGCATCCCCGATCTTGCATCCTGTGGAGGAAAAGCATCTGTGTACAGCTGTGAAAAGGTAAAGTCTGCCACAGTAAAGTACAGAAAGGTTTTGAAAAAAAATACCCGACATCTGTACTCTCACCTTCTGCAACAGGAATCCTTAGTCATCAAGTCGCCTGGCCTTTGTCTGCCTTGCAAATGTAGCTCCCCATTCATGACGTGCAAACTTCTTTACTCGGGCATTGATAAGAAAAACTTTACCTTTTTATTTATTTTCTTTGAATGCTCGGAACTTAAGCTCAGTAGTATCTGGACTTGCCATTTGGAATGAATTATCATCATTTTGGATTCTTTCTTTCAAAATATAGCCTCACATGTTGAAAATCTGGGGAGAAAATTGCCTAGGATAAACAAAAACATTTGCTTTCATTTTAAAAAATGTTATTTTCAGTTCATGCTTTTATATGTGTAATAAGGTTTTGAAATGAAAGTACATTACTCTTACCAGAGTGTTCTTTTTTGCTTTTAAAACAAAAATTAAAAATGATACATTGCTATGTCAAATAATTGGTTTAATTTTCAATGAATAATCTGTTTTTCTTTTATAGTTTTCATTGAGAACACAGCAGCAACACAAGTGTTATTAGTGTTGGGTTGGACTACATGATCTCTAGAGGTCCCTCCCAACCTTCACCATTCTGTGATTCTGTGATTATGAAAACAACATAGAGGAAAATCTGTGTTAACTGGCTTCAAATCTAAGCAGGAATTAAATTTAGGTTTTGGCTTCACCTGCAGAGCCCTTCCCTTACCCAGGCAGTACTTTACACACGCGGCCGGTGTGGTGTGTTGGAGCACTGCAAATGTTACCTTCGGGAGTCAGGTCCGCGTGCGCGCGACTCAGAGTTTTCCCTGAGACTGGCCTACGAAAGTGCGCACCTCAGTCCCTGAGGAAACCGGAGGGAGGCAGGGCCGTCATCACCCCAGGGTGAGACGCCGTCAGACCAAGCCATTTCTTGGAACAGCTCTTCCCAGAGCGGTGCCACACAAAATATCCCCACCCCTTAGGTGAGTGAGACTGGACTGTCAAGGCGGAGGGGAGAAGAGGCAGTGGGGCTTGCGAGCTGAGCTGGAGCGCGCTCCCCTGCTCTGCCACTAATCCCGTATGGCCTGAGACGCTTTTGCGACGCAGCTAATGAATAGATGCCACTACAGTGTAATGTATTGCCAGAAAGCATTACTTAGTGTTGTACCAGAGTCTGAAGACGGTATAGCGAGATCGTTTTGAATTCCTTTTGTGTCACTTCTCAGGTTAGGCTCATTTTTAGTAGAAACAGAAGCAGAAAATGGCTACTGTTTCTTTGCTGGGGGTAGCTTAAGGCCATTTCTGCTTATTTCCATAACAAAAGCAGCACAAGTAGGGAAAAAAGCAAGCTTACAAGTCATCAAACTACTCTTCTCACTCATTAAAAATTAGTACTTTTGTCACATGTGTGCTCTAAAACAGGAGAGAAAAAAAAAATAAGATGCTTTTTTGTTTTAATGCTGTTTGCACTTTCCCTGCTTTTTTTGCTGACTTCTCCTAACCCCTGAGGAAATTAAAAATGCAGTATAAAACATGTTGTGGTTTTGTGTACCATACCTTACTTTTAAAATGTTAGACTTGCAGAATTCAGATTGGACTGAGGATTGAAGTTACCAAGGAGGTACAAACTTCTAGCCATTTATGGATTAAAGTGTGGGGGAGAGCAAGAAGACATTTCACCTAGTCCTGCAGTCTATCTCCTTGAGGTGCGACTTACATTATTCTCCATCTGCCTGTTAAGGCGATGTAAGAATACATTCCGAACATGCCTCTCTCTCTGTTCTGTTCTCTGGTTCTCAAGAAGGGGTTCATCATTGCCACAAAATGATGCAAGGCCACATCGGCGCACAATGCTGACGCTCCTAATGACAGTCACAAACTCTTCTCTGGCGTGTTATATTTGAACCACTGCTTTTGAAAGCCTACATAAGAATTCAGAAAAGCTAATGCAGCTCAGGTCAGCTTGTGCTATTTCCCAGATTTTTAAGCCTGGATGAGTTTAGACTCATTCTCCAGATCGATGTGTCCTAAAGCGTATATCATTTCTTTTTCAAAAATGAGAGGATTTACTGTCCAAAAAATGGCAGACTTACTGCTGAAGAATTTAAGAGGCAGTTCTGTGTTTAACAAAATGTGCTGGCAATGGTGTTGTCAATTTGTAATGTAGTAAGTTAAGGAGTCCATATAAAATCTATCAATGTATTTCAGCTTACTGAAAGAATGTTTTTCTCTCAGTGAGTTTTTCTCATACTGGCAGTAAACCCATTTTATTGAAAAATTCAACACCGATTAATATAGACTACCTCTTTCAGATTGTGACAATCTTCCTCTCTTCTAAGACAGCTAAATAGCCTGCATCTGTATCTGTGTTCTCAAACACAGGAGAGAACAGCAAGGAAAAGAGCAAATGGCAGTGATATGAAAATGTACTTACTCATTGTATGTGCTGGGTAACAATTTTTAAGGGGAGAATAGATATTCAGGTATTGATGTTTTCTAGCTGATTCCTGTTTCTTCATCTATCCTTTTAACCACCAACCATAATCAGATATTTTTAATGTCAAACTGATCAAGGCACAGTAGATCAGAAGCTTCCTTTAAGATGAAGTAGACAGAGTTATTTTTTTTATTTTAAAATGTGGAAGTTACTTTCCATGTCTGAAAGCAGTATGCCACCCAACCCTCCCCCATCGCCACCTCTTAACTGTGTAATAAAAAAGGCCTTGCATCTCACTGTACGTGCATGACATGAAGGAGATCTATTTGGAAAGATTTAATAGGCCTGGAATAGAGGGTAATAGAAATTGAATTGGTGTAATTTACGTGGTGCTGGCAAGAATATGATCTGGGAAACTTCAAAGATTTTCTCTTCTGCCATGGTTCAAAATGAAGAGACATTTTCAAATCATGTTCCTGCAAGCCAAATGCTCTCAGTGTGCTTTTTCAGAGTTGTTCTGGATTTTGAGAATATGTATGTATTTAATTTGAAATTAGAAGTAAGTCATTTTTAGCCAATATTCCTAATGTTCTTTTCTTCCACTCATGCCCTCATTAATGTTTGAATCTGTTGTCCAGTTCCAACCAACTTGATAGAAAGGCGCAAGTCTTAAATATATTAAATTCATGGGCATTTGGAGTAGAAAAGAGTGATCAAAATTTATTTTGGTAATGTGAAGAAGGGCGGTGGAGTATAGTTCCTTTCCATTCCAAGAGGCAGAGACTGCCCAGACAGTCACATGTGCAAACGAGGCAGCCAGTCAGCTCAAGCCGAGCTCCGAACTGGGAGCTAAGTTCTGTTGTTTCTTACCCAGCAGGGAAGGATGGAGAAAGAAGCTGAAAGTACTGTGGAGAAAGGTGTGAATTAGTTACTGAGATATAAACAGTATGGTGTAACTTCTGGGGAGTTCCATTAGCTGTTTGCTGAACAGCTTGGTGAGAAATAATGAATAGTTAGCACTTTAAAAAGTTTCTATATGTTCAAGGACTAAAACTATAACAGGTTGAAGTCCAGGCTTTGTCGTAAGGATACGTGCATAGCAAGAGCTGCCCAGTAGACGTATTTTTGTCCATATCAGGCCAAATTATGACCTAGTGAAAGCAAACACAAGTCTGTTCAGTAACATAATGCTTGCTTATGTAAGGAGTTAGTTTAGCCCAGTGAGTCTAGCTTAATCAAGTCCTGCCACCTGGCTGCTCAAGTCTGAACTATGCAAGGAGGAAAACACTGTCTCAACTGGAGTCTTGCTGGAACTTATGGACCTTCTGCTGAGGTGAGCACAAGTAAGGACAGGCTCTAGGCCAGTGGTTGTTTGAAGGAAGGAAGGAGGGAAGGAAGGAATTTAAATCACCCGTTCCAAGCAGTTTCTCATCAGACTGGGAAAAAATGGTAAATATCTGTATGAATGAAGTAAAGTACCTCCAAAAGCAGAATGGATGTTGTGAGGGCAAGCATTTTTATGCAAAAGAAGTAGGACTGAAAGACTGTGCAAGTAATGAGCATCTTTCTTACTGCTAAGAATTCCTAGGGAGTGAACAAGAAAGTCAACATCTTTAAACAGCCCACGGTTCTGTTTTCACATAGAAATCTTCCTTAGATGTATCAGTAATATAAGATTGCAGCTTTTTGAAATTGAATGATGGGTTTCAGCATTTTTGACATATGTGCACCAGAGAGCTGTTTCTTTTTTTTTTTTTTTTTCTTTTTTAATTAGAAGAGGAAGTAGAACTTGAAAGCATTAAAACAAATTATAGAAAATGTTACTTTTCAGCTAAGGAGATTGTAGGATTTAAAGCCCAACACTCAATTTGCTGGCATTGCTACATTTGCCTACATTTTTCTTCATTACTACATTTTTCTTTTAAGATTGACTTTGATTTGTTCACTGGGTGGGTGGAAGTCTTGTGATGGTAATTTAGTCGAATGATTATGGTGTTAGAGATTTCCTGGGAAGAATTCTTCAAATTGGTTTTCTACTATGATCCCAGGTGAGAGGTGCTGGAAGTTTAAGGTTTTGAATGAGATTTGCCTAATTGGGGTGCCAACTGTGATCCTTCCTACAGGAATTACCAATATACTCAGGACAAGTTCTGACAGGGAAATTTGGCTCATGTTTCCTCCTTATTTCTAATTGTATTAGGTTATGGGAGTCTTTGTTTCTCAGCCTGAGTTGTTGGACATTTGAGCTCAGGGCTGTAAAGAGATTATCAGTTTTACCTAAGAAATGGTTACTTCTGTGTATTCACAGAGAACATGATTTTTTAGTTAAACTGTAAACTTTAAAATATTTTAAAATCTATTGATGAAAGGCATTTTTTTTTGTTAATTTTCATTATGCCCTTTGTGAACATCTACTTTTTAATCACTTTTGTAAAGCAAAGGCTGTGATATCTGAGTTTATTGAAAAAAAAAAAGGGGGGGGTATAGCTAGATAGTGTAAATACAAATGCCTTATACTCGGTACAAATAGACCCACTTCTCTATTTACCACCAAGAGTTTCTGCAAGAAAAGAATTTCTGGCAGTTGGCCATACTTTAAATGATGCTTGACATCAGGAATTGGGTTTTGCATCATAATCCTAAACAAGTACAATCCTAGATGTTAATTACTTGCCCAAGGCTCAGAGGCAGTAAGTTTTAAAGGCAAGATGAAAATACTAAGAGTTTCTGGCTTCTAAGTACCCTGTTAGACACGACGTTCTTCTAAATGTCAAATACTAGTTTATAGAATTAGCTGATGTAACAGTAATAGTCCATTGTTTTTGAGTCGTGAGTCATACATGTTTATATACAAGACCTAGGAATTACTTAAAAAGTTTCTTTATTAAGATCCTCTTTTTTTCACAGGCAGTTTAACACAGCATGTCAGTCCTTTTGTCTTTTGAGGTAATGACTTGAATCTTATTCTGTAAGTGTCACCCGGAGAATAATTATCTTTGCGTTACTATTCAAAAACAGAGTTTGGTTGATTTCTTTTAACTTGACAGCCATGTTTCTTTGGTTCAATAAATGTTATCAGGCATTCTTTGGCTGCTCCTATTGCATCAACTTTAATTAGTTTTTGATTGCTGTTAATTTCACAGCTTTTTTCCTTAATAAATTGCATCAAAAAATGCTGTAGTTTTTTGTTGCATCAAGTTTAATTAGTTTTGTGCTTTGCTTACTCTATTTTGCTTGCTCTTTTTAAAGGAACTTCCCCACAGAGTTTCTTCATCTGAATATACCTGTGAGTCACAGATTCTGATGTTGATGATTAAAGGAGCTTATAGAACCTCTGATCATTGAACCTGTCTGTCTTGGAGACTGTGAGAATTTTCCTGTCACACTAGGCAAATGTGATACATGATGGAAAGGCCAGCAAAGGGCTTTGCATAATGGTGTGATTTACAATGTGTTTTTGTAGTACATTGGGATCAGAATTCTTCAGTTCTGATTTAAACAAGATATGTTGCAAACTTTAAATTCAATATTGCTTCTAAGCTACTTAAAATGAAAGCCGTGTGTCACCGAAGTGAAAGTCTGTTTCCTTGATAAGATAATGTCAAAGTGAATTGCTTAGCTAGCTTGGGAAAGTGATAGAGCCATGCCATTAGTTACTAATAAGTATTTTTTGGAAATATGGCCATCAATCTTTCTCAGCTTCTGCATGCTGCCTATACCATGGTCACTAAATTTTCCCTCCTCATACCTTGACTTTGCTTTATTTACTCTAACTTGGTGCATCTTTGAGGGCAGGTTCTTTGCAAGTGTACAATGATCCAAAATCAAAGACAAGGTTTTAGGTATTTGTATAACAGAACAAGTAGTCAATGTGATTTCCTGAAGAGCTGGCTTGAAGATCCCTTTGCTTCCTTCAAGTGGAAAGTAAGTAGCACGTTCAACAACCTATGACAGTTTTAATAAGATAAGTTTTCTTCCCTTTCAAGGTTCTTTCAGTGTTTCTGAAGCTAGAAAAGATGCATTTTTTATTTCATCTGTGAGAATTTATAGGTAACTTTTTTTTCTTTATGAATCTCTGGGTTTCTATCAGCCTTGTTCACAGTCTTTTCCTTAGCAACACCACGTATAAAATTATTGCTAGTGTTTTAGGCTACTGACTTATACTCAACAATGGCTACATTTTTGTAATCCCCAATATTTAAACTGTAGAATTGCTGCTTTGGAGGTCATACCATTAGCATAAAAATCAGTTAACTATTTGCAGCTTCCAGAATCCAAGAGTGTTTCCTAATACACATCTGTCTTAGAAATGAACACACCGTTGAGGATGACTTTCAGTATATGTCCAGCAACACTCTGCTGAATCTAATGCAGAAGTAATCAGATACATGGGAATGACCTCCATGGTGCTTCATAGTGGTGTAGGTTCTTCCAGAAATAGCTGACAACTAGCTGTAGCCAAAAAAAATGGACAATGAATCTGTAAATAACAGAGTAAAAAAATAATAATTGAAAGCACTATGAACTCTGTGCTTAAAGTTCCTTTTCAGTATTCTAATTTCAGGTTGCTAGCACCTAATGTGTCTTGATGCCATGTAGGCATTACTTAATGACAGTTTCTCTATTCCAACCTTTTTAAAATTCAGTTGCTTTCTATCAGCACAGTTTCCAGACTCATTCACTGGAGTTTTCACTCCCTTCTTAAATGGGTGCATTGGCCCCTCGACAAGACACAGCAGGTTGTCTTTGTCACAGCGGGTATTTTGCCTGTATGTTGCACAAATTCTCTTTTGTTAATGAAATTGAGTAAATAATTCATAGCAATTTTAACATGGCAATTTTATAAAGTCATTAATTGCAATGCTTCCTGAGAGTTTACAGTGTATGTTAAAGCTTGCAGCTACGTAAATATCAGAGATTTTTCTTCTTTATATATATGTTAGACCAATGTTCCCTTTCATAAATGCATTGTAGATTTGGCTGTAAGAAAATATTTTCTCGAGATGAAAAACTATCTACGGGTCACATGCAAGCCAAACAGTTTATGGAATAAACTGGTGTTATTCAATGGAAATGAAACAGTGGTTGAATACTCAGGACATATATTTTATAATTGGGAATATTTATTTTGATGCTTTCCTGAAACAAAGAGAACAACAAATGAAAAGAGAGGAGGGTGGGATTTTTTCTTGTTTATTTGAAACATATATACACACAAATTTTGATTTGATTTGATACATTTTGATCTTGTGTTTTACTTTGGCTAAGTATATTTAGGATTTTTGGTTCAGGTGTACAAGCAGCTTTCTTGACCTTCAATCTATGATGAAACAGCTTGCGAAAGTGCACACCTGACAGTGAGCAAAGTCTAGTGTGTTCCATGGACCCAGTAGACAACAATCTGGACAAGGGGATGTCCAGATTGTGGTGAACCCCCTCTGTCCTTGGAGCATTAGAGCTGCCTATAATTGAGAGCTTAAGGTCTTCCTAGGATCTTGACAAGCCTGAAGCCTGCTTGCCTACCCTTTGTCCATGTCCATCAGGAACAGGTAGTGCCTATGCTAAGGGCCATAGCGAGAGCCCTTCATTTGCCAGGAATCATCCAAAGCTTGTTCTTGGGGCCAGTTGCTTTGAAGGCCAAGTAAATCTGGATTTCTGTGCAAGCTCAGGCTTGCTATCAATGGTAAGTGCATGGGGTACAAGTATAAAAAAAGAAAGTAGGTAGTACCAGGAACATTGCATGATAATCAATGTTAGAGGACCATTCTCTTCTTAACTCATGCAATTGTAACTCCTCTTCCAGTGGCAATAGTAGTATGTTGGTAAACTTGGACATGGTTAGCCCCATTTGACACCCCTTGCATCTCACTCTCTCAGCATTGGTTTATAATATAGAATTCAGAAACATATTAGGTGTAGAAGGATACACACTGATGTCGTTGGACAAATAACACTGAACTATAGGGAATGTTACATGGAAATGTATAGAGATTTAAACAACAGTGGTTTGGAGTATGATGCAGAGACATCTTTTTGTTTCTTCAGTACCCTGAACATCTCATACATTGCCCTGCAAATGGTCTGGAATGCCTAGTGATAAAACTGAAATAACATTATTCACAAGCTTTGAAAATTGTGATATCTGAAATAAAAAGCCATACCTTAATACTCTATGGTATTTTTAGTTTTGAAATTGTCATACTCTCTGACCAACAGATATTTAAAGGTTTTAGTTGGAAGCTAAACCTAGGTGTGGTCTGAGCCCTCAGGTCCAAGAATTCATCATTATAAAGTAATAATAAAACGCAGGAGGAGACTGAATGCTGGTTATCGTCATCATTCCAAATAAGCTTTTGAAAGACCTTTTCCATAGTTTTTTTTTTTTTTGTTCCCAAAGCAAAGCTTTTGAGGTGAGTGATAAGAAATACTCCAAGAAACTATAAATACAGCAGTAAAAGATTTTACAAAAACAAAAAGTTGTGTGTATTTTCATGAAGGCTATTTGTGGCGGTTAGAGTGGCAGACTCTTAACTTTGATCAGTCGTAATGCGTGGAGTTTATTTTCCCCCTCCACTTCAAAACCTTGGCATTGCACACATCTTGTGCAAATAGGATAAGCAAGGTTTTCTTGGTTTTTATTTGTAACGGAAAGTTTAGCCTTTTTTATTACTTTCACTATTGACTCTTGATGTGTTCTTGTCTCTGCAAATACTGCTGAAATAGCTGTTGTCATCTATTTTTTGATATGTTTTGGCTGGGCAGGTGCTTTAGGGTCAACTTATAGCGTATTCAGCCAATGCTGTGGCAGCAGCAATAGCCAGCCTCAGGCCAGTTATGGCAGTTTACATTTTGAGGGCTGCAATCCGTGATTATTTGTAGCTCATAGTCTTTTGCTGCTGCTGCATAGTCTTTTCCTTCTCTGTATTAAAAAGAAAGGAGAGGGAAAAAAAAAGAGGGAAAAAAGATACGTTTTATTTGAAAGAGATACATTGGTATCCCTTGTCTACATCAGTACATTTTAGTTATGTGATGAGTGATGTAGATTATAAATAAAGCAAGGAAATGTTGTTCCTATTTTGCGGTGCTTCATGGATGAGCCACAGCATGAGGTGGCTATGTCCATAGTCAGAAACTAATTAAAACTTCAGTGACTTCCACGAGGTCAGCACATCGTGGTAGTGTAAACACCTGATGAGACTGGCTGCTTTTTGTGGGCATTTATTATTCATGGGGTCCTTAGCAAGTTACGGTATAGAAGGTGACAGGCAGAAGGTAAAGTTATCAGTAATAAAACCATGGCTTTTTTGGTAAACACCTGTTTTGTGTGCTTTGTTTCCTTAAGTTGACAACAACTTCCCTTTTTCTTCGAAGATTCTTTGCAGATTTGAATGTTAAGAGGACTTTGAATAAGACAAAGGAAACAGCTCCATGAGTGATGTTGGGAAGAATAACCTGATATGTATGACAATGCAAATATATTTGCGATGGAAAATGCTGAGGTTCTGAGATAGGTGTGAATGAGATGAATGGGGACGAGCCAAATACTAGTGATTCCTAGGTTAAGGATGTCTCTAGGGACTAGTCATAAAAAGCATCTTAATGTTCCAATATTTTGACACGACCATACCTCAGCATTATGCTGAGATGACACAAGTTGGATGAAATGGAATAGGACTGAAGTCAAAACCAGATACACTTAGGCATGAATTTCTCTTTGGCAATTAAGCCAGACAAGACAAACATACTATTTTCAGAATGGCTAGTGATAAGAGCAGCAAAATTTAGACACCTATGGCAGTCAGAAACACGGGTGAGCAGAGTTCATGCTCAGTGTGCTTGTTGCGTTAAGATGATAATCACAGAATTTGTCTTAAAAACTGTTATTGTGAAGGTAATGTAGGTAGAACAGGGTTTCTTTAAAGTCTGTCTTTCTCAACTGCATCAGCTGTGGGACTTCCCAGGAGTGTCAGCAAGATCTGACTTCTTCAACGGGAAAGGTTTAACAAATCTGCCCATTTCATTCTGGTCTGTGGGTCCTTTTTTGTATTTACTTTTATTTTTTTCTCATTGTCTGTAATTTTATGTGCTGCCACAGTTAAAATCACAGGCTCTGATAATGGTTATGATTAAAGCCAGAAACAGTTAAAAAAGAAAAATCTCCATGCAGCCGCTGCTGTAGACTGTGACCTTGTTAAACTCCACGGAGAGCAGCTATAGGTAACAAGAGTTTCTGTCTCTCAAAGTTTTAATCACTGTAAGGGTGTTTTTTCTCAGTGGTTTAGAGAGGCTTACCTGTCTGCTTCACAGTATTCTTAAACTTATTGGCAGTAACATTTGAATACCTTTAAAATATCTGATAATGAAAACTCCATGTAGGTTTATGCCCCAGGCTACATTTTAAATATCCAGATTATTGACATACTTGCACTCTATTCTGATGCACAGTAGCAGGATGTGTATTCTTTACTGATACTCTTGCTGCCATTTCTAGTTCTGTCAACACTTAATAAAAAGATAAGTCCATCACATGATGCTTTGTTCCTTCCTCAGGCCAATACGGGTAGGTGGTGAACTCTCTCCAATTTGATGAAGTCGTTTCGAACTGAGAATTCAGTGTGTCATGCAAACATTCACCCTCGGTAGGGCTGGGTTCCAATATTTTCTTGAGCTCACAAGCCATTTCATCTCCATCTCTTCCTCTTGTACCATGGAAGACAGTTATTGCAATGTGAAAACCCTCGTTGCCTTACGTTTCACTGCCGCCTTACAATCTCTGCTTGAATGATAACAGGCGTTACTAAATGAACCATAGAGGTCAAGCTAGATATTATTTTAAAATAATCTTAATAAATGTATGCAATTCCTATGATCAGTTTTATAATGTGGTCATTTAAATACCTTCAATAATTTTAATACTTTTAATGCATTTTATGAAATGTATTAATTTTTACAGAAAAGAAAGAGCTCCAAATGACCCTGTATGTTTTGTGAAAAATTATGGTTAAATTCCATCTTGAAAATAATTCCTTGGGCAGGCTCATCAGCTATTGGCAAGTGAAGGAATATCCATCAAATTCAGCAGATTACCTGCTTCTATCTTAGTCCTGAAGAGAACTTAGCTTTCAAAATCTTATTTTTTTCAATTATGCTTATTCAATTCTGATTTTCAGTCTTTGTTATCAGCAGAAATAAGAACAAAGTACAGTTTTTGTCTACATATTTTTCACTCTGAGCTCCTCCTTTCCTTAGGAAAAGGTGTTAAAAGATATTTTCTTTTCACTTCTTATGCCTTTCTCCTAATAGAACACTCATTCACATTTTACACTAAAAGTTTATAGAGAATAAGGTTTTTCTTGTCTAGTGAATGAGTCACTATGGCAACATTCCAGTAAAAGAGTAGTAGGTTTACATTCATTATTATTTTAAGTGAATAAAAGCTACATAATTAAATGGATCATTGCATTTTTTTACAATAGTTTTTTTCCTTAAGATTTGTCAATAAACCTCACTAAGACAGATATAGGAAACTAACATAGCTTACAAGGTATTTGAAAAGCTTGCTACTCAAATTTGAATTGGTTGATATAATTCTGTTATTTCACAGAATTGCTGAATGATTTTTTTTTATATAGTTTGTTCCATTTTTATTGTATTATTTTGCTATAAATGTGATGAATGTTGTCACTTTCAAGATTAATATGGACTAAAAGCAGGCAGGCCTGTGTGAATAATGACATAAGACCGTTGCCTTGGGCTTATGAAGATTTTGTGGCTTGGTTATCATCTTCGTGTAGGTTGTTTTGTTTTGTTTTTTAAGAGCATTAGTGTTTCAGGCCTCTATGCACATATTTGTGTTCATGCAGTGATAAGAAGTATCATGCATATGCGTAAATGTTTGCATGGTGCACCTAAAAAGACAGACATCACTGGCTTTGGCCTTATCCATTACTGTTAAATAGCTCTCAAAACCACCTGCTTCCTAATTGACCTTGATTAAAATGAAGACTGTTCTGCAAGCTTTCCCAAGGCTTCATGCTTTCCATCACAAGAATGATATAAATGTATATCAGCTGAAAATACTGGCCTCTGGCACACTCAGGAGCAATGACTTGAATTTTTGAAATGGTTTTAACAGTCTTTATATCAGGGGTCATTAAAACTTGCATGACTCCTTATGACCTTAAAAAGTAGCAGCCATTACTTTAACAAAAGTCTTTTTTTTTTTCTGAATACAGGTAAAATAGAAATATTTCCTTTTTTTTTTTTTTTTATCTTTCTTATTTTAATACTCTGCACCCTCACTTGTCCTCTGTTCTGAACATGGCTGTATTTCTAACACCTGAGTATTTAAAGCTTTAGTTAGAGAACAGAAATAAACCCCTCCAGTTGGACTATACATAAATTCAGGTATTGTAGCTTCTTAGAATACCAGCAGTACAGTATTAATTTCAAATGCAAAAAGAACCACCCTTCTTCAGGAAAAGATAGCTTTGAAAATATCTTAAACTATTGGTCTGTATTTGTATGTCCCCACGAGGATACAAGAGAGTGAAAAACAGTGAGTCAAACAGCAGGGCTAAAAGGAGGACGCCAGCTCATATGGCACCAGTTCCTATGCAGAAAAGGGCTATTGCAGCACATTCAGAAAGTCAGCAGTTTTCATCAAAAGCACGGGCAGTGCAGATTTAAAAACTGTTCATGCAAAACAGTTTCCTGTCACATTTGTCTATTCTACAGAGTACTTTTCAGCTCAAACAGTTCTGCTTATCCTAACATTGCATGGAAAGATGCATCAAATCAACTGTCTACATCCCAGGCAACTAGGAATTGTGCGGCTCAAAACAACATCTTATACTTCATCCGGAGATTCGCAAGAAGTCAAGGAGATGCCAGACCAGCTGTGTGCACTTTTGACAAAATATTCTTCCCTTGGGGTCTAACGTAGCATGTGTCGTAGTAATATAGACTGAGATTTTTCAAGTGAGCCATGAAGTGCAAATTGATTTTAATTCAGGATGATATCAGTGCCTCCTTAAACCCCTTTTAAGTGTGTGCCTTTCAAGCACAATTTCAGAGTAGCTGGTATCAGTAAGAAAACGTTGCACACTCTATGCTTCAGAAGAATAAGTAAAAAAATAAGAAAAGCCTCTATATTGTTTCTGCAGAGTCATTTGGATCGTAATCTTCAAGAATTAAAGGCTGCAAGCACCCTGCATCCCATGAGCAGGTGCGGTCCTTGTCCCATTAGCCAGCTGCTCCTCTCGGTAGACAGCAGTTTCCTCAGTTATGTTTTCCTGGAGCTACAAAAAACCCACATTCACTCGTGCCCTAATCCAAATAATAGGTAACAGAGTAGACAGCAGTGGTTAAAATGAGCAAGGTATTATGCCGAATGCCATGCTTTTGAAATCCCACTGCCCTTACCTGTCACTCGCCTTCCATACGGAGACATAGATATGCTGATTGATAAGTATATTGAATGAGAACAGGGCTCTGCATGAGGGTGCACCTGAAAGGAAAGCTGTTGTGCAAAACCGCTTCCTGATTGCTTCAGAGAAATAAACCAGCTAAAGCTGGCTAACAGCACTTGTAATTGATACGCAGGTTAGCTGGGGACAGCTCCCAATCTATGGGGGAGAAATGAGCCGTGTTAGAGAGCGCGTGCCTGTCGATCTCTTCAGGAGAAGTCTATCTGCAATACTTCCTCTAGCATTTATAAAGGTGAAGGAGGAAATGATGAGCCAATGTAATCTGAGATACTTTTATTGTCATGGCAAGAATAGCAGCAAAAGTATTCATAACTACGTGTGAACTCTATAAAAGTGCTTGTGAGCTTCTGTATTCATAACTGTCATGGTCTTGCCCAGCCAATAGGCTGCTTTTTTAGAGTAGTCGTAGAGAAAAGGGTTTCTCACAGAGAAACACAAAAAGAATCTGCTGTTTCTCGTCCCGCGTTGTGGAGCACTTTGTATAAGAGAATGAGAAGATGCTAACATACACATCAAAATACCACCTTTATTTCCCTCCTCCAGTCTGCTTGATACATAGCACTTCTCATTATATAAACCACTGGAAAAGGGTTGAATGTTTTGAGATGGACTTTTTCATATTCTTACTTCCTACGGCAAGGAATAGCCTGAATGCTTGATGCCCAAGTATGTCATTCATTTGACAGTTTTTGCTACCACGGAAGGCTGTTTCTTCACAAAAGGGCTTTATAGGACAGCAGTCTATTCGATGTTCTAGGATTACAACAGTTTCTTGAATCGGGTCTGAGGCAGTCCCTCATTTTTCCATTTGTTTCATAAATGCTTGTAATGGCTCATGAAGGAGTCTGCTGCAGAATGTTGTGACAGTATTCTGCATGACCTGAGGCAGCCAGGCTTTTGATTTGTGTGAATGACCAATTATTGGTTTCTGTGATGTCTTATTTTAAGACCTTAGGCATGAGGTAAAGCTATAATATTGAATAATTTTCTTTGATGATCTTAGGCCACCTGCAGCCTAGGCTGAGAATGAACAAAGGAGAAATCAGCCTTCTTATGCCATTATTGAGCAACCTTGTCAGGTTTGGTGAGAGTGAAGTTCTTGGTAATATAAATTTAATATTTCAGTATTTGGATAAGAGATAATGAATCTCTTCATTCACTGAAGATTGCCTTCATTCTGGTTCAAGATTGTTCTCTATTTGTATAGTTTCCTAATTACTGTATTGAGCTTAAGTTTGAAAGTCACCAACAAAGCAAAATCTACCATTTCTGTACACAGACTGTTCTGTTGTCAAACTTACTTTGCTTTTAGGAAAACTTCTATTTAGGCTAAAGTGTTTTTTTTTTTTTTTTTTCCCCCAAGAAAACCGTTTGCGTTTTAGCTATTGTTAGTCAAGACAAAGTAATTAATAGCATATATACAGAGATATAGTTACAGTGAGAAACATTGTTGGCTTGTCATTTCATATAGTCTGTGCTCATCAGCCAAAAAGATATTCATAATCACACATAATGCCTTTTGCATTGTGGATTTAGGAAAACATACCAATAGGATCAGTTGAAAATGCATCACTTTAGCAAGGACCTGCTGAGCCTTTCAATTCTTATAGGATTGCAGATACAGGCGATATTTTAAGGGAATGAATATGAATCAAGTGTTTATTTTTACTCTAATAGAGGAAGTCTAATCTATTTCTGATTAAATTATGCCTGATTGAATCAATGAGAACAATCTGATAGGATTGGCCCAGAACATTTCAGAGATGCTCTGTTATGATGCAAGGTTTTATTTTCATAGATTCAATATGTTCCAGTAGGCTGGAGGTCTTATTTGTAAAGAGTTTTATGAAAATAAAAAAGATGCAGGGGACAATTTATGGCTTTGTTGCAGAGGATGCTTTTTGTCTTGTTTTAAGGCTTTACAAAGAAAAAGAATAATTTGACAGAACATACTGTTTTCATGACATAATATAATTGCATAACAATCACATAACAGGAAGAACTAATTAGATTACCAGAATAAGTATCATCAGAAGTAGGAAACTTGTCAACTCTTTTAACATTTTGAGAGTAACTTGGAAGAGTCTGAAAAAAAAGTTTAATAGAAGCACGAACTGGGATTTCCCCTCTCTCAGTTATTTTGCATTCTGTTATGGATTCATAGTATTGACAAGTAATTATCATTAGAGGAATAATATTTGAAAACTGTAGCTGGACAACAAAATCAATTGGTTCTGTAAAACTGATTAATGAATCAGATTTTTCTCACTATTCAGTAGGTTAAATATGTATTGTATAATTATACTTTTGAGTTAGTTATTGAAAATGTAGAGCCTTGCTATTTTATATGTAGATGTTAAATCACAGCTGGATTTTTTATGTCATTCAGTCTTCTTTTCATATTTACATGAGATCAGTTGCATGTACATGAATCACTTAATTGACACCTTAGAACAGAACACTATTTGGAGGAGTAGGAGGCAAGGGAAAAAAACTGGAGAGAGAAAAGTTAATTAAATACCTGCCAGGCATTGTTTTTAACTCTTGTTCTAGCTGCCAAATAGGTAATTGTTGCTTTTGTTAATTCTGACAATGGTTTTTGGAATCAAGCTTTCAATGTAGTAACACCTAAAGCTCCTTGAAGAGAAAACTCGGCACTAGCACGGGTTTACCGGCTCTTTCGCGGAGCAGGACCAGGCCCAGCCCCAGGCCTGAGCCATCCACGGAGAGTGGGGGCGGCCCAGCACGGACCCCGCTGCTCCATAACTTCCCTGCGTCAGGCAGGGGAAAACGTGGGGAACGCCAGGAAGCATGCAGCTGAATTCCAGCTGGTTGAACGTGTGCTAGAGTATTTCTAAAGTGGTTTTTTTTATTATTATTATTTTCAAAATAAGTATTGAAATAAAGGGAAAAGAGCATGTGAAAGTGTGAGGAGAAGGAGATAGCGGAGCCATGAAGATGACAGGTTGTGTTCTTTGAACGTGTTTAATATTTAATGCAAGTGTCTCAAAAAGCAAGAATTTTTTAGTACCCTTCATGTTATCTTCTCTCCTAATATGCCTGTCACTCTGATGTGAGCTAATAGCAGGGTACCATTTATTTAGGAGCATGTGTATACCATAACCATCATTTTGTTATGTGTGTATATGTGTAAGAACCGTAGGAAGGGCAGTTTACAAAGCTTGCAATGTGAAAAAGGCTAATGACGTGATACCTCCTCTTACCGTTAGATCCTAGAAGCAATTACCTCATGTTTGCAGTAAAAACATGGGAACTGAACCCAGACTGTGGCCTACTGCCAGGGGCTATTTCCCCACTACCACCGCCCTTGAGATGTCCTTCTTAGAATGCTTGGAAGCTTCACTACCACCGTGTACTTTGACACGACATAACAATACAAAGACATGAAAGGAGGTAAAGGGAAAACAAAAGAAAAAGAAACAAGCAAACAAAAGAGAATATATAAAAAAGAGACAACATAAAAAAAAACAAGCTAGTAAAACTCTGTAAAAAAGGGCATTGCTAAAGTACAATGTTGCAGGAAAGGAGAAGAGAATGAAAATGTAAGACAAGAAAATAGTATTTGGAAAGGAATCTTGAAACAACAAAAATAATCATAAAATTTTAGGGCTTGATTTATTGCTTCTGAAGTGGTGTGCCAGCCACAAAAAGAGCTGAGTAAAAGGAGAAACAGCATCATTATTCAAGGAGACAGTAACTGGAAAGCTTTCAAGCAGCATAAATTGGATGGGAATAGCACAGGACTACACTAAGATTATTGATGAAGGATTTTATGTCACTAACTTCCTGATCAATGATAATATTATAGCTTTGTATACCTCTGAGATGGGTTTTGGAGGATATTTTTTGAGAAATACGTGTTGCCTATAATTAATGTGAACTTTAGAAGTTGTGAGAATAACTTCAAGAAGTACTTGGGTTTTTTTTATGTGTTTATTTATCTAAGAGATGGCATCTGTCATGTCTTCTTAGGTTTAAGCAGTAATGTCACGTTTGCTATCAGCTTTTTCTCCTAGGCATATATTATCTGCCCCAGTGGCCTTGCAAATTTGCCTTACCCAGCTCTCTGTCTTGGATACAAACTATGTAGATCCTGAAAATTCTTCGTCCCTTACTTAATGTAATTGTGACTCATTAATGTAGCACCCTTATCCTACCTTGTTTGCACAACTCAGCAAAAATGATGCAGTCTTATGAGTAAGATTTTCCCTTCCTTATGGCTCAAGGAAGAACCCAATCTAAGACGCTAAATAAAGGGCCAAGGAGGCTTCCATCAATTTCGTCTTTAAGTGTATCACTATATGGCCCATCTCTGATTTTCTGTGCACTAAGTAAACGTAGAGTAAGAAAGGGAAAATCACACAAAGCCATGAGCCATGGTGCTGGTATGAGCAGTGGTCTGCTAGGAGTCCTTGAAAATGCAAGTTAACTGGAGAACTTGGTATCTCAGATTGGATCAGTGAATGAACAGAGGAATCTCTCTGAGCTGAATTGTGATACTACTGTGTGAAGATGAGCACAGCCTAAAATTGCTTAGTAATTGATTGCAATGGGATTTCTTGACAATTAAGACACTTTTCAACGTGAATAAAAGTGACAGATGTCTGGACTGAAAGAGTGTTTCATTCAATGCCAATCTCAAATGTCAATTTTAAAGGGCTCTCAGTAACACTAACCTTTAATCAGATCCAATACACAGAAGTAAAGAGAGATCTGTAATAGTAGTGCTAATTCTGGAATGGTTACATTATGTAAAGTTATATTAGGCAACTTGTGTGCATCTGGCAGAAGTTTTATAACACACAAGTATGCTGAAACTACATCAGTTGCCTCTGTCTAGTCAGGTCAGGTCACTATGAGACCTGCTTTGCTGTTTCAGAATGCGGTTTTCCCCTTTGAAAAGTAATTTATCTGTGTTGTGTATTCTTCATGCCAAGTAATCTCTCTCTTTTTTTTTTTTTTTTTCTTTTGATGCATTGATTCTGGTAGTGTGATTAGTGAAAACATTATATTGCAGTACCAGTAAAAATAATTCTATTTTCTGATTCTGCTTATAGAGTTAATAGCCAATTTTTATTCTGTGCAATAAAAGAAGTTATTTGAAGGACTACAACTCCCCAAATGACTTACAGAGATAATGAGGACAGGATAACTGCTCAAAATGAAATAAATGTCACAATAAATGAATAATACAGAATGATCAAATATTTAGGCAATCAATGATCTTATAAATTGCTAATATGAGTTCTCATGTATGCTTGCTAGTCTTGCTGAACAAATAGTTAGTAACCAACTTGGTAACAGTGCAATACAGTATCAGCAGGATAAATGATTTTTGTAATATGAAAGTTACATCTTATTAATCACAGGAATAAAGCACTTCTCTATTTTATTTTGGGTTGGAGCGGGGAGAGGAGTTCAAAAATCAACGTGTCATTTAAATTAGGTTCAATTCAGTGGATAGGAAAGGGCTCGGAAATTTACCACAATGAGGGAAATATACAATTCAAAGATGATGGTCCTGATTTTTATTTTGATATAAATAACTCTTATAACCAGCCCTGGTCAACCTCAGCAACAGATAAATTGTGGATTTACAGAAAGATAAAAATAATACTGACATGAATCCTCTCTCTCTCTCTTTCTCTCTCTCTGTTGTTGGAATTTGTTTTGCAACTTTTACATCGCTGAGCACTTGACAGAAACTTCGCAAGAAGTTGCATCCCAGCAAAATCCAGTGCAGAAATATCAACCCTGGGCCCACAGTGGTATAGCCACATCCCTGTGTTTTTATTAATGCTACTGAGCCCAGCTAATGCAGCTGCACAGGTTGCAGATACCTTTGAACTATGCCATCGAAGGCATTAGGTTGGATATTTTTATTCTGGTACCACATTGTGCACTGCAGACGCGCCCTGTGTGGTGGCTCTTCTGCTGCTACTTATTATAATGCATTCTCTGTGGTGCTCTACATCCAGTCTATTTGAACGGTTGTTAATCTGAGCGATGACGACCAATAAGTTCGCTTACAAGTAGAAACACATTTTCCCTTGTTCTTTATATCCTGTTCCCACCTAACTTCTGGATGCAGGTTAGCCTGGCTATCATTGCAGTCCAGCCTCACAAAATGACATTCAGCTATGTTAAATGAGATTGCACATTTGCAACAGGTGCTCTCCAAGTTCATTTGCAGGGGATCGTGAGATGGAGACTTGCTTTGGACAGATCATAAGGAAAGGCTATGTGATAAACTGTTTTGCACATGATGAGAGGTGATGGGGTCATCTCTGGGTTTTCACGTGCTAGGCATGACCAAAGTAAGCAGCACACTGCTGTCTGGCACGGTGCATATATGACATGCTGGTGCTATGGATGGAGAGCAAAATACGTTTCATAGACTACAGCTGTGATGGTTGAGTTGGACAGCACTGGGTACATCTTGCAATATATACCTATATTCAGAGACAGACCATTGAAAAATGCAATGTGGTTGACTAGATTTCACTTGGAGGACCCCCAGACTGTGGAATCTATACCCAGTTGATATTAGAAAAAAGCACAAATTTGCTGATCCCTAAGGTATGCTAATACTTATTTTGTCTTCTGATTTTCTATTTTGAATTTTGAGAAAATAAGATGAGGGGCTTTTAGATGGTGTAGTACCACTAATTTCTGTGTCTTCGGAGACTGGTATTGCTACTGTATCTGTTTTAAAATATAGAATTTTCTTAGTATTCTGTAACTTCAAGCATTAAAGTGGAAACATCACTTTTTTTTTTTTTTTCCTGAATCCTAGAAAAATCTATGTTCTTCAGCTGTTGCATGTGACTTTATGAATCTAGTTTACATTCACTATCTAAACTAGATTCATATGTAGAGTTAAGCTGTGTGAATGTTATTTTAGCAAAGTACGTAACATTTTGAGGTAGAAATTCAACGGATCCAATGTCATCTGAGAATTTGTTTGCAGCTAGGAACATCACAGAGCAGGAATCACATGTGAGGAGGTTTGACTGTGTGTTGATTGTTATTTCAATCAAGATCACCTTCTTTCACAGTCAGAATAAAATTACTTTGACAGGAGGCTGACATAGGGTGTTAGGAACCTGGTGTTTGCAGGCCTTCCTGTAATATTTTTAGGCTGGTCTTTGACACTGTAGATTTGTGTAAATACCTTAATTTAACTGTGCCTGAGTTTCAGTACGGGGCGTTGCATGTGGAAAGGAATAACATGATATTTTGGTTATATGGCTAAAAGGCAATAGATGCAAAATGCTTTGAATGCATCAGACTAAAAAGATGGGATGTTGTCAGGTGATCTTTATTATGCGATTAACACTAGCAAAAAGTTCAGACAACAGAAGGGTAAATTTTCATATTAATGTGCAATGGTTCTATATAAAATTTCTAGGTATGTGCTGCTAAAAGGTAATGATCTCTTTAAGAAGGCCAGCAGCCATGCTGCTGAAGAAAAGCAGTTCGGCTGCTGCACACTACAGCAAATAACCTCTCTTCCTCCTATTCCACTCATGAATTTCATTCACATATTCTACTCTCATACTGCCCCAAGGAAGACAAGATGGCTGAAACATTGGCAGATTCCTGCACCTGGAATGACAATAAAATACTCTTTTATTACCTGAAAGCTGTGAGTCGAATGCGAGGCAAGGGGAAGGAAGAAGGGTTGCCTGCTGCTAAGTTCTGGCTAGCCATCTCTTTTATATTAGCCAAGTAATAAGACATGATAGGGCGTTTTTGAGCTTGAGGGGGATTCAGATTCTGAGAAGTGATGCCAAAGAGAAATAACATCAACAAATGAAATAACGAGCCAGCAGCATAGTGGTGCACACTGGCACATCCTGTTATATGTAGTTGCCTTGCAATGCAGCTGTAATACAGGAAAGAGATGGGAGATTCTTCTGATTTTTTTCACAGTGCGCATGGTTTATACCTGCATCCGCCAGTGTTAAATGTACTGCCATCGGTCAATCTTAAAGCAGAAAGGTTTGCTGAAATTTGAAGTATGTATGTGTTGTTAGTCATTACGGCTGAAGTGGGGGTAGAGGAGTTGCATGGATGGGTATTCAGTGAGGAGTTGGGAATTGAATGTGGACCTACAGCAGTGAGATGTAAGAGCGCAGTGAAACGCCTGCTCCGTTCAGCTCCTCCAGCCAGGCCAAGGCTTCCTGCCTGTGCCCGTGCCTGTGCCTCCTTCCACACACTCTGCAACCTTGAGAGATGAATACAGCTGTTACAGCTCAGCTAATTTGTTCTCTATGTCAGTAAATTAATGCTTTCCAGTCTGCCCTGGCACAAGAACTGAATGTCCGTCTTTCTCAGGCCCTTTGCCTTTACACGTAGGCAATGCTTTACAGCAAGTGAGCAAGTGTTAGTACGAAGAAATCACTGTTCCCGCGCTGAGTTAAGTCATGGGCTCAGTGAACTGCAGTGACTACAGACAAGGTCAAACAGCAAGTCAGGATGCAAAGGCAGAAGCAGACTTCATGTTTTTCAGCTGCATGCATTGCAGGGGAATAGGCCACCCTTGGCAGGAGACACAGATGTGGTTCCTCAGTATTGTGCCTATCAGTCTCTGCATTAGGGGAAGAGTGAAGCAGAAACCAAATGACCTATTTATTATCCTGCATATTTGCTTTTAGAAGAGGAAGTCTCTTTTGAAAGTCTCACAGATCTCCTTGCTAGCACACGCCTATGCAACCCTTCCAGTGAAAGCAAGGAATTGCAAGCAGCAGTGTAGTTCTAGTAGGGTTAACTTCAATTGTATGAGGCTCTTCAATAATAGAGTACAATAATTTGAGATTATACTGACATTGCATACTCATATGCATATGCTCATTCATTTAGGGGAAGATTTAAAATGCTGCCTCTTGTGTTTTAATAATACAGCCTTACCCATGCATTTACTCTGCAAAGCTATGAAAGATACGTTGTTCATTTCAGGGTATTTTCTACCGACTATTTCCTACAGAGCAGCTCATGCAATAACCAAATAAATCACTTATTTTTTTTTTAGGAATGCTTCACTCTATGAACTGTTCCTTGTTCTCCTTCTTTGTAGTTTTAGCTGCCTTGTAAGATTTGTGTGCTAGGATTAAATGGTATTGCCTCAGTATTACACTCTATAGAGACCTGTGTCATTTTCCATTTTTAGTAGTTAGGAGCTGATGTAGCAAGTTGCATTTAGCCTTTGTTTCCTGAGACATCTAAAAATAAAAATGTTTCATAATATTCTGTTATTTACCATTTTAGTACCTAAGGGGTTATGCAGAAATTAGAACTTGTTTTTAACTCAGGTGGGCACTTGTCCAGAAGCTGATACTGTTAAAAAAGTATTACTTGCACAACAATTGCAGTATCAACAATTATAATGAATAATCAAAAGTTTTTGTTTGTTTTTTTAAAAAAGCAATGGGAACTTTAAAAAAGTAATATCAAAAGTTTGGGAAAGCGGATCACAAAGATGGAACAGAAAAAGGCAATAACAAATAAGCCACCCTTAACTCCATCAATACATTTTTCAAGTAGAGTGCAAACTGTATGCCTAGCACTGTGCCCATGTCTGTTCTGTCAATCACTAACCTCCTTTTATTAGTCTTAGATAGAAGATAAACAACAAGACTGACAGCTTTGTGTCCTTTGGCATTTTTGTGTCACCATCACGGAGTAAGAGGGTATTATGTCATCACTCAAGCCTGTCAGGTTTAGTTTAGTCTGCTGTTTGTCTTAACGATTGTTTTCCTCATTTTTTCCTCTAAGTTGATACAAATACACAGTATAGATTGTATATTGTTGATGTTACCAGAATCCATTTTTCAGTCTGAGAGATGTCTTTAACTTCAACCATGGAAATGTCACCCTTTTTACCTCTACACCAAAATAGAAATTAATCTGGTTTTCTTCCTCACTTGACCAGTTCTGGTCTATAGAGAACTTTTATACCAAGTTGCTTCTGAACATTATTCATACCTCATCTACATTAATATTACAAGTAATTGAAACCTTGAAATGCTTAATAAAAACTCTGTTAAGTTCATTAGATACACCTCTCTTGTGACTGCTGTATAGATTTCGGTACTGTGCACTGATTTTTAGCTCAATGCTAACTATAGTTTCATCATGCATTAGATGGTGAAGTATAAGAGAATCTTACCTAGTATTTGACTTTTAAAAAAAGTCTAGTGGAAGTGACTGGAGAGTCAAAATTTGACTTTTGTGACTTTTTAAGATGTTATTTCTTAAAGAAAACTACAATTAATTCCTAGTACAGAAGCAAAACACTGGCTCCACAAAAAAAGGCAGTGGTGCCTGTACAAAATAGAAGCCTCTAGTTATACTCTCAATCTCTTAGAGAAATGTCTGGAAAGAGCCAGACTGAAGAGGAGACATTTATTCCTTGGGAGCCAGGTCTGGCCTTCCCTACACAAAGAAAAAAAAGGGGGAGCTGGGGGGAAGGTGGAAAAGCAAAAAGGCAGTTGCTTGGTCTAGCTAACCAAATAGTTACAGCTGTCACTGCTAATGGGAAGGGCAAGGGAGGGATAGTTCTTTTTTTTTCTTTTTTTTTTAACCACTGCAATCTCTGGTATGAGCCTAGTAAGACCTTTAGTATTCTGCTTTCTCAAAGAAGAATGTTTTAGTAAACTGACCTACCTGATGGACTTTTCTCAGTATTTCACTTGCTGAAGCTATTTCACTGCAAGTATTCACAGCAGAAAGAATAAAAAGATTTATTTGGTGGTCTAGTGGATGAGGGAACACAGAGCATAATGTAGCGGAAGCCTTTGCTTCAGTAAATACGCCTTTTTATGTCTATGTATATTTACGTATTTATACAAAGTTTTAAAGGATATTCTGGGGTGTCCTCCTCCTAAGCAGGGCCCTCTCGCCAGCAGGCTGGGGTTACAGTGAATCTGCGGGCCCTGGGGAATCACAGTTTGCCTGCACCTCATGTGCAAGACGCGACCCAGCAGGTAGCTGTGGGGATGTGTGCTGGCTACGGTGGGTTTAGGGGAAAAACGGTTGCAGGAGCTCCTGGCTTGGGGATCGCCCTGGTGCAAAGGTGCCCCCTGTGAGACCTGAGCTCTGGGGAGGCACCAGGATTCACAGGGTTGCCCGTGAGCATCGCTAGCACCCAGGAGACCTCAGCTTGTGAAGGATTTCTGGGGTGCCCAAAGGTTTTCCTTAGGCACAAGGGTTCACCGTTTTGATGTTTGCGGCGGTTATATGGCATAAGTTCAGGCAGAGCTATTCCTTAATTAATTGACAAAAGTATCAGAGACCAAATAACAGTGCAGAGTGCTGCAGAGCATCCTGCACATTGCTTTAGTGGCTTTTTGACATGTCTCTCTCAGCTGACAAATTTATTCCAGTAGAGATCACCTTAAAAGATGACACTTGATATACATTATCTGATTTGTTCCATAATGGGGGAGATCAGAGTAGAGACTTTGATTTCGTTTTCACAGGGAACAATATATCTTTAATTTTAAAATGGATGATCAGAGGCTACATTCACAGAATAATTCAGGATGTTGCTTTGGCTACAGCGGCTCGTGCTGCAGAGCAGTGTAATCATCCTTCCCATCCTACTTTGCTTGTCGCAGGCAGTAATGTTTCATCTAGTCTCATCCGTAGCTGTCTGCCTCAGATCTAGATAGACACGATGGGACCAAATCTTCAGGTAATACCACAGTTTTACCCTCCCCTTGCCCTTCCCCTTTCTCTGAAAATAAGTAGTCTGCAAGGAACTTTCCCCTCTAAAGCACCAGAGAGGGATGCAAGGCCTGTTTGCCCCTTCTTGATTTTAATCCACTTAATGTTCCGGATCTACTTGTAGAATTTGGAAGGCTGAATGAGGATTTCACTTTTTCTTTCTCTCCTGAAAATCACCCTGTTTGCAGACTCTGCTAATTATTGGTGTAAAGCTCATGATCTGGATTTTACTGCACAAGCTTCCCTATGGTCTCCTAAAGAACTTTACAGTACCTTTAAGCTATTAATCCATTTAGGTCTGATTACCTTCCTCCTCCTAACTGTAAAGTGAAATATGTCCATATACTTAAATTAGTAGGATTTTTTTTTTTTTGTGCCAGAATTGTTTTTTCATTTTTTTGAGAGGGATTTTTATTTTGTTTTGTTTTTACTTGTCACTGTGCAGAGATCTTCAGGATTCACCTTCAGGAAATGTAATCCACAAAGGTTCAAATTTTGAAACACTCGAGAAAATGCTAGCTTTAAATATTTTTCTACAAAATTATTTTATTTTCATTTTATTCAGAGTTTTTAATTGAAGGTGTATAAGGTTTATAAGTATTGTGTGATTTGATTTTTTTTTTCCCCCCTCTGCTTTCAAAATGGACTTCTTGGAAAGAAAGTAATCCAGTACGATTCTTATCTACCAAGCACAGAGAGTTCAAAAACATAATCAGTAAGTCAGCGTTTGCAGGTACCTCATGAGTGCACCTTTAATAACTGGATTATGGAACTCAGTTTTTTGCCTACAAGGGATTTTCTTAAAAAGATTTCTTTGGCTCCAGCTCAATCCAGATAACACCGTGTGATTGCTGGTCAGGGGATGAAATGTTTTAAATATCTAGCTTATAGTAACATGCTTTCTCATTGAAATTAACCCTGGCTACCGAGGTGCTTTGCTGGGCTCTTCAATAACCCTGAAGATCTAAGTTGTCAGAGCTTCCAAAAATATCTCTGTCACTCATTTCTGACCTTGATGCTGTAATTTCAATTGGTGCTGATGCTGTTTGCTTGGAGGGCTTCAGCTTGTGACATCCTACTAGTAGCAAAAGCAGCTGCAAACAGATCACAGCAACACCGAACACTATTTTGGAGCATGTGAGAACTCATACATACTTAATGAGAACATCTGGCAGCCTCCTTTCCCTCCAGCTCCTCCCTTTCTGTTGTGCTAAATGGAAACATTTTCACTGATTTAATCAAATATGTTTAAATCCTTTGGTGTACTGGGAAAAGACGTATTCATGGGAGGATCTACTCATTTCCAACACTCATTTCCATAGGAGATCATGTTAGTCTCTAATCTCAACATTTTAATAATATCAGAAGATATTTTAATAATATCAACTGTTTGTATGGACTAATAGTCTTTTAACAATTGTATCTGGCACAGTTCATACCAGTACTCCAGACATTAGCTGCAAGTACCAAGTAATTGTAAGAAAACAGCTTAAAATCTAAAAAGGAAACAAGTTACTCTTGAGAACTTATTAATTTTCTTATGTTTAAATTTTCTTCTTCTGTTTAAGTTGAATTTCTTGCTACTTCAATTTGTGCCAATTGGCTTTTATTGTTTCACTGAGAAACAACAAAAGAGAAGAGTCTAGCTCCATCTTCTTTACCCCCTCTCCCAGTATGCATGTGGGGAAGATTCCCCCGATGCCTTCCCTTCTCCAGGCAAATCAGTCACAGCTCTCTCAGCCTCTTCCTGCAGGAGAGTTGCTTAAGCCCCTTAATCAATCCGTAGCCTTGCGCTGGACTCGCTCTAGTATGTCCATGTCTTTCTTGGGTTGGGAGGCCCAGCACTGGACCCAGGTGTGGCCTCACAGGTGCTGAGTAGAGAAGAAAAAAAATTTCTCTAAACCTGCTGGTGACACTGTTCCTAGTATAGCCCTGGTTGCTAGTAAGTAAACTAAATTTCTAATTAAATAAAGTAATTTAAATTTGTAATAGATATGTTTGTTTTATTTTTTCTGTAGTTCTGTTTCAGAAAAGATCGAGTGCACTTCAGAGTTTATACTTGGAATCTAAAATAAAGAAGTGCATTGTTTTTTATATATTCTTTCCTCTAAAGAATTAATGAGCACAATTTCTGATGTACATTTCATATTCAATCAGTTTAGCCCATTCTCAGTCTCTAATTTCTTTCAGTGGCTTCATTCCCATGTTGAAATTAGGTGTCACATACACGAATTAAAATTATTTACTGTAGAAAATGGAGAAAATATTATGAAAGGGGGTACCAACAGGCTTCTTGATGAATTTCAGATTGATGAGTAGAGGAGGAAGAGAGTAGACGTAGGAAAAAGTGGAGTCAAAGAAAACTTATTCCAATGATAGATGAAACCCAGGTCTATATTCAGTCAGGAAAGATTCCAGATAAAACAATGAAAGGGAGATTAAAAGAAATAAGGAGTCTGGAAAGGATGGGATCACTGAAGCATGAAAGATATTGACCATGGGAAGAGGCCAGTATCTTGATTATGCTACAGGCTGCTATCGGGGAAGTAAACGAAAGGTAGCATTTAGTTTAGTAGGTTTTGTTGAAGAATTTCACAGCACTGATTAAGGAAGGACAAGAGCTGAAGAGTGTGTGAAACTTGGCCAGCAGAGTTTGCAAGAAAACAAAACAAACCAAAGCAAAAAAAGAGTGATTGCTGGCAGAAGAGGATTTAATTTCTGAAATTTTTAAAGAACAACTGCACATTCCAGAAATTGCATAAGATGGGAAAGGAGGTTCACATATACAGAGAACAGGTTTTCTTGTCTAAATACTTTTTGAACCTTAAGTAAAATTTTTTTTTTTGACTGGCAAAGGGTACAAAGCAGTTGAATGCTAGAGAAAAGGAGTTAAGTGAATCACTTCTGCAGCAAAGAGAAGGAGAAAGGAGGAGGAATCAAGGACAATGTAGAACTAAAAATTTTTATAAGGTAAAGACCAAAAACATTCGTGTATCCAGTGTTGCAGATTGTTAAGCCATCACTCTCTGTTATATCTGATTCTGTGAACATATTATCCTCTAAATGTGCAATTAATGTCCTTTGACGGACACTTTCTTGACAAGCCTATAAAACTGTACAGTTACAGTCCCTGCCCTGAAGGCCGGATGCCTCCGTTGCTTGTGCCATGTCACAACCAGCTTGTAAGGCAGAAATTGAAAATCACTCTTGATTCATTTTGTGCAATTCGATAGTACTGCAAATACAGAAATTGCTTTTCAACAATTGTTCTTAAATTGTTTGAATACTGCTTCTGCAGCTTTTAAATGATTACAATCCATTAAAAAGGCACAAAAAGCAGTCAGCTCTGGAACAACTACTTGCAATTTGTTTGTAAATATACAATGCTTCTATTCATTTGACAATCATAATATACAAATCTATCTTTCAAAAATAATAAATTGAAGACAGGTTGGGTCTTGGGGCTTCTTAGTAAGCCTTCAAACTAAAGCAGGTAATAAAAGTGCAATAAAAGCCCAAATATTATTATATATTTATTGCAAATATGAAGGACAAGTATCATGCTGTTGCTGGGTAGCTTTAAGTGGTCTTTGTACATCTACTTTTTGAATTATCTTCCACCTTTTACCTCCTAGTGTGATTTGAATGGCAGAAACAAACAGAGGAGTGTTTTCACAACTTTTTAAAAAATGCCTACAATAATTTTTTAAATTAAAAAACTAGGATTCATTCAGCTATTTCTTCATATAGACATGTTAAGTATGAACAATTTTCTACTGGTGTGGCCACATACATAAAATCACAGAATCATAGAATGCTTAAGGTTGGAAGGGACCCCTAGAGATCATCTAGTCCAACCCCCCTGCACACGCAGGGTC
>VZSV01000027.1:2103265-2158075 GCA_013398735.1 Nothocercus julius | reverse complement strand
TGTGGATAACATTCCCCTGAGCCTTCTCTTCTCCAGGCTGAATATATATAATGTGTATGAATTGCCCCCAGAATGTCAGATATTTTTCACCATTGGCAGCATGGTTCCCAGCATCTCACTATTGTTGTCAGGATCTGCCGTTTGTCAAATAACATATTTATTCATATTAGGGTTTTTTCTCTAGTTGAGTTTTTATTGTCTTGGCATGTTGCTGAAATTTTCAGGTATTTCTTCTGTTTTTCCAAATGTTTTTCAGTAGTACTTGGTGAACATGTCTGGCCACCACTTCGGACTCCAAATACCGCTATGCTTATTAAGTCACCATGCCTTTCAAAGATAGCTGCACAAGAAGCATATTTACAAAATGTAGCTTTATCTGGTTTAGCCTAGAAAAGATTTTTTATCTCTCTCTCTCATTTTGTAATTGACGATAGAGCAGGCAGACAGCCTCTTTTGAGGTCAATTCCAGATGGAAACCTCCCTGAGGGAGACAATCTCTTAGAAAATGTAATGTTTCTTTTTTTCCTCTTTCTTTTTTTTCATTCTTTCTTGACTGGTCACACTGGTGAATTTTGTGATATGCAGGTTCTGTACAAAAAAAAAAAAAAGAAAAAATCTAGAACGACAAGATTAGAGAACCATTCTTGCCGCAAGGGAGGTCTGGAGGTCACCTAGTCCAACCTTCTTCTCAAAGTATGTCTACTTAGAGCAGGTTGCTCAGAAAATTAGCGACGTAGAAAGTTGTACTGTCAGTTTGTTCTTTTGAAGTTGGATTAAGAACCTGGTTGGCTACCCTAAATATTGAAGATCCTTAAATTATCAGTTAAAAGTCCATAGAGTCACAGAGTTATTGAGGTAGGAAGGGACCTCTTGAGATCTAGACCTACGTTCAGATCCTGCTCAGCGCGGGCTGAGTTAGAGCAGGTCCAGTCAGATTTTGAGTATTTCCTTACATGGAGAGTCCTCAGCCTCTTGGGCATCTTGTTCCAGCGTCCGACTACCCTCATGATATGGTTTCTGTGTGTGTTTTTTTGTTTGTTTGTTTTTGTTTTTTGTTTAGCTTAAATTGAATTTCTTATATTTCAGTGTATGCTGTTTGGTTCCTCCTGTTTCATTGGGTACCACACAGAAGCATTTATCTAAGTCTTCTTTACTCGCTCCCATCAGGTACTTATACTTGTGGATAACATTCCCCTGAGCCTTCTCTTCTCCGGGCTAATCAATCGCAGCTCGCTTAGCTTCTCCTTATATGAAAGATGCTGCAAATCTGTGGCCATCTATTTCCATCTATTTTCATCACCATTATTTCACACTAATGTTTCCTTCACAATATACCAACATCTGGAAAACTAAGACAAATCCCTGCAAAAGATGAAGAACCTGCATACTTATGTTTCATAGGGAAATTGCCTGCTGCTGGGCTTTATGAGAGGCATCATAAAACTTTAAAGGGCTCTATCATAAAAGCTGTATTAAAACCACCAAAGAGCTTTCTGTGATGCCTCGCTGGAATTGTACTCAGATCTCTCCTGATACTTTGGTTCATTTTTCAACTCCTTCAACAGTGAGATCTGTGATTAGTCACTAACAGCACTAATATGCTCAGTATTGACATAGATGTTAGTATTCGACTCCACATTAATACTAGAATCATTTGGTAGATTTATTCCCAATACAATCATCAATCATTGATTTGTGTACTTGTTTTTGTTCAGGATCTGTAACATTTTCAAGGCAGTGACCTGTTCTTAACTGGCCTCTGGAGGAAGCTATCTCGCTCCGCTGACTGCAGCAGCAGTTTGGGGAGACTGTCTTCTTGCTATAGACAGTTAGGAAGAATGAATATTCTTACTGCAGGTCTAGTCAGAGCAGCCATCTGCTTCAGGAAGGTCGATGTTAGTTTATGTATCTACATGAATGATCAAAGCAAGAAGTGCAGAAAAACATCAGGGCGCCTTATAGCTGTTCTCACAATTCTATCATTAGGGAGTGAGAAAGTCTCTCCAAATTCTGAGTGAATGTATTAGAGCAAGACCATACCTATTTTTAAAAATTTCACTTTCACTTTTAAAGAAGTTTGAAGCAATACTATAATATGAGTCGACCATGAGTATTGCTTATTCATATGACTAAAAACTTGTTTTCAGTATGATGGGCTCATTAAGTTTGCATATTAGTCAGTGAGTGGGCAAAACTGTAATTTCACCATACACAAGGTTAAAGAAATTCAGTTATGGTTCAGTTCTTCAGCTTCCTTAAGTCATGATTTGCTTCAGATACACATAGAAAACAGGTACTTGGGCAAACCTGAGGAGAAAATGGATTTTCCAGGTGTGCAAACTGTGTAAAATTTGGCAGTTTTCTATGTTCCCTACCCTGTAGGATTCCTTGCACCCAAAGCTGACTAGAGCCAATGCATGAGGGTCACCAGCAGTGACTGTAAAAGGGCAGTCTTATAAAGAAGAAAATGTGAGTATGCTATAACTGATGTTCTTTAAAATATGTAGTTTGTCTTGGTAGAGCTCTGTGCTATTTGGCTGGACAGTTTTCAATACTTAAAACAAGCTTAACTCTACTTTGGTCAGCAATCATTTAAACGTTGTTGACATAATGACTAATATCAACATCAGCAGCGTGAGGAGAAATTGCCTGATCCGGTCTTCACAAAAGAACAAACTTAGAAATCTGTTTACCTTTGTTTTAGTTTGCAAGAGGATTAGTATTTATTTACCCCTTGTACTTCAATTGCAGTTTGTCATCATCTAAAACTTCTCACTTAAAACAAATTGCTATTTAGCCAGAAATATACTGTCTTTCCCTATTATCCTGCAAAATTGCAGAAAAATAAATTATTTTTCTAACTCATATTAGTATCATCTTAGCTAGGTGTGGACTGTTAGCATAAGTCTCCATTACATTATTTTCACTTTCATAGTATTATTTATGTGATGAGTATTCTATCAGTAGACCATGAGAAATTGCCTCCCTGACTGTGAGCCTGCTCCTATCTGTAATTTACAATATATAGCATAGTTTGATATATGTAGTTTTAGAATCTCTTTTTTTTTTCCTTTTGCTGTAATTGCCAGTGTAAGTGCAACCCAGAATAGGATTCACCTTTTTGTAGTAGTGCTGCATTTGAACATATAGTTAAATTATTTCCTCTGTAATCCTCCAGCTTGTTTCCTGCGCTACTGCTTCAAAATATCGGTCTCCAACTTGGTATACAAGATCATCATCTCTACCCATTACATTTATCTATTGAACCTCATTTATTTTAATTCTGACCATGGCTAACCTTGTCTGACCATTCTGCAATTTTAATTTTTGCAGCTGCATATTTTCAAAGTATGCTTTTTAAAGATTTCCTGGGCTACTGTGCTCTGGCTCATGTCCAGTTGCATTAGTATAATAGGAAATCTTGTAATTCCCCATTGCAGAAGGAACAAGATGAGCAGCGCTTGCAAGACTGTGTTTTATCCTGACTAATGTGATTCTTGTTTTATTTTTCGAGGCACAGTTAAACATTATTGGAATATGATAAACCAATAAAACATCTTTATAATTCAAAACCTACATATTTGGAAAGACTTGAAGCTTATGTTTCTCATTTGAAAGTAGGGCAGTCCTCAGGCCTTCGAAGACAATACATGCTGACCTCATGACACAGAAAAACAAGCTGAACATAAGGATAATGTCTCTTTAATATCAGAAATAGACAATACAAAATATAAGCATCCTAGGAGGCAAGCTCCTCATCTTTTTTATCTTTTTTTTTTTTTTTTTTTTTTTTTTTTTTTTTTTTTTTTTTTGGTCTGTTTTTCCTTGAATGCCCTAAAAAGGGAGAAACTGAAGGGGGAACAAAGAAAAAGAGCTTATTCCATTTGTGGAGCATAGAATCATCCTGGCCCTTTATTTACAGTTGGCAAAACTATACTTTGCAGATGTTTTCAAGATTGCAAGTCACCTTAAACTTTCTCATTCTATTGAGATGAGAGGAAATTAAGAATTGTTGTTTCACTGGAGGAATTACCATGCCTTTTGGACTTTCCTCATAAGTATCTAAGAATAAAACTGTTCTTTAAATACAGGCTATATTGGTACATAACAGATGAGGTTGTAGTGACAGGTTCTGGGTCCCCAGTTCTTTCACCTTTTCAGGGAAGTAAGCAAGCACAGGCAAGACGCTTCTGTTAGCGAAACTGTCAGCGCCTCTTCTAATGAAGGGACTCTGCTGTGCTCCTTGACATATCCATTATCCAACACGCAACAAACCTAAAAACTATAAAAAGAAGACACCAGCCTGCTGTTGAACATTGTCCTCTAAATAAGGCAATAAAAACAATTCTCAGAAGAACTTCTCAGCTGAAAACAATCTAGTCTTTTCTTAGTTAGAATGCAAGTCAGAGCATAATGCAAACTCAGTGCTACTTGCTCTGGAAGATGACCAATGCATGATTAGAGGTAGGAGAAGTATATTTCTGTTGACCCTGTTGTTCCTTCCTGTTGATTACCAAGTACTTTTGCAGGGTTCAAAGAGAAATAGAAATACCCAGGAATAACTGTAAAACTAATCTCCCAAGATTGTGCTGCCTTGTTGTTCTTTCATTTCAGAAACCATATACTTAGCACCTTCTGTGAAACTCTGCAGTACCCTGAATTTATTCAGTAATTGCACGAATGAATGGAAAAATTCAGTGAGGTTGAAGTACCAGCGGCATCTGAGGGACATAAAACTGTAAAAGTTGCTACTTTGAGTGTCCTTTTGAACTCATCTTTGTTACTCATCACTTTCTTAAGGGGAAAAAAATATAATTTACCTACAAATTAGTCAGAACACTGTTTCACAACCAGTCAGCCAAAGATCTGTCGACAATATTATGATCTCCACTTTTTGTTTTTTTTCATCTCACTTAGTAATGATGTCACTCTATAAAGGACTCCAGCTGGTATAAATGCTGGACAGTCTAATAGGTTATATAGGAACTTCTAATGTGCTACCAAGAGCTTTTCTCTGTAAATTAGCATTAGCTTTGAAAATCTCAGTGTTTCTGTCCCAATACTGAAATCTGTCATGACGCTAGGTTAATTAAGAGATGATCGCTCTTTCTAACCTTTGGACCCTGTTGGAATCATGATAAGTTAGTAATAAGAGCAAAAGTGATGGTTTCACAGAAACCAAACTATGGAGTTTGTATACAATGTGAGAGAAAAATGGCCTTACCACATGCAGAAACAGGAATAGAAAACATGTTATTTCTAAATACCCACAGTGCTCTCCTTGCCTGGTATTTCTCCTGGTATGAGGCTAATCAAATTGCATGACTCCAAATGGAAAAGGGGGAAAAACAGCATTCTCTTTCCACCTACAAATAATACAGAAGTTTTAAAATATTAGGAGATAAGATATCATTCAGCTTCCTACATGATAGGTAAAGAATCCCTAGAAAACGGCATATCAGTTAGGAAATGGGCATATTATTAATACAGCAGCAGTCGAATGAGTACATGAATTTTTTAAAGGAATTCAAGAGGAATGTTATGAAAGGATGAGGGCTGACAAAGCTAGGTGTACAACACCCACACTAATTTAACAGTAATGTTTACTTCCACTTCCTCCTCCTCCTCCTCCTTCTTATTTGGTGGTGGTGGTGGTGATCTGTAATCTGTCAGATTTTGATGCACAGCTACTGGTAATTTCCGTGCATCATCTATGTAGACCCATTGGTAATTATGACTTCATTAAGAACATAGCAGAAGGCTTCCTGAGTGTGTCTGGGAACAAAGTATAAATCCCTGGAAATCTATTTCAGGTTTTATGATTTAACTGCATTTGGAAGATTGGAATCTAGAAATCAGAGGGTTTTTTTTTTTGTTTTGTTTTGTTTTGCTTTTTCAGTTTCATCGCATTTAATTTCTGGGAGTTCAGTGTGACCTGCACAGGATCAGAAATCTTTCCTGTTCCAACTAATGGTTTCATTATTCCCATGACAGAAAGAACAGCTCCAACATAAGGAAGAAACTTTGTTGAGCGAATCCTGGGATGGCAGCAGATGTCAAGTTAGTATTGTCAAAACATCTGCAAATTACTCTGGAGGATTTGGCTTTTGGTTGTTTGTTTTTTCTCCATTGTTCAAATATTTGATTCCAAACCCTGCTAAGACATAGTCTCTTTAGAGATGTAAGATTACAGATACTGCTCTGCAGCTACTGTATCTAAAAGGTCCAGGTGCCCTTTCCTCCCAGTATGAAATGTGAGTGTTTTTTCCATGATAGTGCAAATATCTAATTTTCTTTTCTTTTTTGATCTAATTCCTATCACAGAGTTTCACTATATGTGATTATATCCCAAGGTTTCACTACATATGATCATTATAATGTTTTGTGCAAAAAACAAAAACAAAAACAAAAACATATATATATAGCTTTACCTGACTGTGGACAAGGAGATCATTTTATTGTGATATTTACCACTCTTAATTTCTAATGAATGCAGCTGAAATACACTGCACTATCTTTTGCTCATAATAGCCTAAGATATGCAAATTATCATGGTTGCATGTAAGGAGTATCTTCTGACTCCAAAAAAATTTTGAAATATACATTTTATATATATATATATATATATATATATATATAAAATAGAAAAAGGAATGGCAGATAAAATAAATGAAGTGTGTCTGTTTAGGAAGAAGTATCTTATGCATAATTATTTCATATCCTTGCAAAGAAGCTATATCAGACGTGTCTGGGAATTATAAAAAATTACTCATATACGAAGGATGTACTGGAACTTGCTAGGCAATTATGTTTCCCATTGCATCCTAATTTTTTTTATAAGTGCTTTCTATGCAAGATTCCAGCAAGGACAAGCTGGCTGGTGGTAGCATTGATTCGTACTATTTTGACATAGACATATCTCACGGAAGTTAAATATATCTGTGTCAAACCCTGCTTATTTACCATTTATTTCTCTGACATCACCGTAGCATGTGAAAATGCAGGTGTGCACACTGTTTAGGTAGTGATACTGGAATGTAGGTGAAAATCCCTGCAAAGAGGCTCCAAAGGTCTGTCGGCTTCCTGCAAAGTGGGGAGTGGGAGAGCGGACAGGCGTCCAGAGGAGGCTCTACAAGAGCCGGCAGAGATAGGAGTGAGGTTAGGGCATGATGCAAGTCAAGCAAAGACAGAGCCTTTAGGGGCAAAACTGCCACTTTAGTACGTGCATAGGCTCTCTAGTGACTACTGCAATATAAATAGTAAATAATATTCAGAAGCTACACATGGAATACTAATGCAGCTATTAATACAGCCTTTTTAAAAGGTAGAGAAATAAATACTGTCACTCGAGTACGGTATAGTAGCTGTAGTTTAGTATGAAACAGACCCTTTAATTATAAGTTTGGCATTTCCTGTTAACTTTTGGGGGGAGCTAGAAATATTCACTGCAGTAGCTATTGCACAATTCACAGACATTTCAGTACATCAGGAGCCTATTTTGTAGGGTGTACCAAGCTCTACATTCATGCAGAATGCCCCTCTGCATGCTCTACTTTTTACTTTCTGTCACTAATTAAATGAGAGAGAACATTTTCTGTTTTACTTTAAGATGCGTTATTTATACTGCAATGGTAGTACCTTGAGAAGGCTTGAATCTTGTAAAATTACCCTGCTTTCAGGAACTTCTGATAGAAGGAAAAACCTTGCAAACTCTTTTGAAGCTCATGTGCTTTAAATGTAAAGTAATGAACGGGACGAGGTTGCTCTTTGAACACGTAGGCCTCAGATCTGCGGAGATGGATCAAGTGCAGAGGCTTGGCAGTGAGTTGTGGCCTGCAAGACCCTGCTCCTGCCAGCCCCTCTGCTTGGGAAGGGCCAAGGCGAGATGCCCTCGTGGCTGCTCCGGGGCGGCTGGTGACTCCTCAGACCCTCTTCCGCAGGGATCCTGCCAAGCCAGAGGTCGGGAGGCAGGAGTAGACAGGCTGCCTTAAAAGGCTGCCAGCTTCAGCCTTTTAGCAAAAGGTAAAACCGAGCATGGAAATGGAAACAAACCCAGTCTGACATCCATTACAGCTATCAGTTTCCTAGCAGGCATTTATGGCTATATATATATATATATATAATGTTGTTCATTACTTTGATGGGAGAGGAATAAAGCTTGAAAATGAAATCCTACCAAGAGTCTGTGCAAGTGCCAGCCATGTCTGTGGAATAAAGCTGGAGTTTTTTTTAATGGGTTGTTCTCAAATCTCCATAGACAGGAAAGCTAAAGCAAGCTTATCTTTGGAATTGATGGCACAGATTATTAATTGCATTTGGACTTGGCACTAATAAAAATGCTCCTGACAAACAGTTTTCCTGCACAAGAATATTATGTGGGTGCTATTTGCAGCATGTTTGCAAAGGCTCTATGTTGGCTTTTCCATTATAAAACTCCTTTTTTTTTTTTTTTCTTTTTTCTTTCCTGTGCTTTCAATAAAAATTCACTCTGGGCTGAAACTTGGTATGTCAGATCTTAGCTCTTGATCAGTGGTTGTTTTTACCAATTTTTCCAGAAAATTGACTGAGCTGGGGCTTTTTATGTTGTACAAAGGTTAAAAAAAAGGTGTAGAGGGAAAGAAATAAGAGAAGGCAGCAATAGGGAATGTAGTTGATGCAGTTGGTTCGTATTTCACTGGTTGCTTTTCCTGTATCAGTAGGATAGAAATGCTTTGCTCCTGGCATCTCCTGTAGACTCTTTGTCCTCTAGCGGGATATATTCTGCATATTGCCACATCTGTGGGAAAATATTTTAACAGCTACGTAAATCTTTACTGGAGGCACTCTTTAACCAATAATCAGGAGGCAGTGGCAAATGAAAATTATTACAAAACACAGTATTATGTAGATGATACACTGCATTATATTTTATATAATTTCTGGTTCAGTGGAGGCAGAAATCACCACTTTCAAATTACGGGGTGCTTGTTTGTTTTTTAAAATTTCCTATTCTGTTCTCCAAATTATATACCTGGGCGTGGTAATCAAACAATTTGGAAGCGCTGGGTCATTCTGAAAATAAACGTGTTCTTTAGGGGTCATTAATGTGAAATAAACTACCATTCTTATGTCTGCTCAGTTTATGCTTGACTAGAATTGAAATGCTGAGAAATGAATTCTAATTCTCCATCTTATTACTTAAAGAGAGCAACATTTTACTTGTTGTGAAGACATCGCCCAGTAGAGCTGCAAGCCAGCAGCTGTGTTTGCAATCTTGTGTTGGTAGAAGCTTGCTTCGCTCTACTTTTGATTTTCTCTAGCTTGCTTTCCTTGGTTGTTATATCAGCATATTGGTAGTATACTGCTTTTCACTTTGTTGCTTTTATTGCTTATTTACTTTAACATTTCATCTTTGTTTATTAATTACATGCAAAATATTATTATATAATTGCTTGGTTTTGCCGTGGTAGGATGCCAGAAGAGGGATGCCTCAGGTGTGTTTGGTAGTTGACCATTCCCTAAACCTCAATCACTTTGATATGCCTTGTTGCACCTTACAGCATACTTGTATGGGCAGCCTGCTTAAGCTGTCGCCTCTAAGTTATCAGACCCTGAAAAAACAAGTCAAGCTTTAGCTGACCTGCCTCGAAATAACCAATAAATTCCGCTTGAAGTCCTTGTAAAGGAACCTGAACCCGAGCCTTAGAAGACAACCAATCCAAGTGACATTTTTGCTGAATCCTTTTTGTAGCTGCTAATTTTGGTGCAAATCTTCCTATCCTGACAGCACTTAGATAACCTCGCAGTAATGTAGAAATATCCAGATTTAGGAGCACAAGAGCCACCGTAAAGCTTCATTTTTATCAGTGAACAGATATAAATGTTAGGTGAAAGTGAAATTTAAGAGCCTTTGGAGCCTTTTGGAAGAAGTGAGTGAGAACAGCAGTAGTGACTGTGAATCTTGGATCTTCTCATAAATGAAAACATAGATCTTTCTGTAATTATAATTTTCTCATTTTACTTCCAGAGTTTCATTGTAAAAGAACATCACAGCGAATATACAAATACTCTCAGATGAAAGATTTGAATGTAGAGGTATACAGCAGAACTTTCTGAGTTACAGAGGCTTTTACATTGTTCATTTAGGAGAATTACAGTGCTTGCTTATTTCTGAGATTGGTATTTCTATACTGCAGAAAGTCTTAATATATGTGGATTGCTCAGCTTAATTCAAAAAAATGAATGTTTGACTGTTTCAGTGTTTTCTAACCTAACTACAAGTTTTAAAATCTTTAAAAAAATGTATAGTATTAGCTTCATTAATGACATTTTCAATTTAAGTAAGCTCCCTGCTCTTTCTTCCTCAAAGGATTTCTTCAAACAGAAGTTTGTTACTAAGGATTTTCTGATATCAGATCAGATTTTTAGTCATAATGAAAAGAAAAAAAAAAAAAAAAAAGCCACTACGTTCAGCTTTCAGCAGAACTTTCAGTACATGCCTAGTGGGAAATACCCTTAGACTCTTGAAGACACCTGTGTTCCCTTTCAACCTGGTTAGCAATGGATGTGAGAACGGGCAAGCTGTATAACAGTCCATTTCTTTGGTTGAAAATAGAGTTTGTTAGTGGAGGAAACAGAATTTTCAAAATGGTACAACATTTGTAAATACATGGCAGAAATGCTTTTAGGAAGGGATAAGTTTAGACCCTGAGAGAGATTATCAAGAGCAAAGAAAGAAACAGAGTGAAATAAGCTTAAATACCACTGGATCTCCTGGACTTTATTCATAGCCTAGTGGACAATGGGATAAAATAAAAAATACGACAATTTCAAGAAATCAATGCTTTATTTATTTATTTATTTATTTATTTATTTATTTTCAGAAGAAGCACAAAGATTCTGATAGCCAATTGGGTTCTAGATTTATAAACATTTCGGGCCGTTTAGGCACTGTTGTGAAACTTGCTAAAATCTGGAACCTAACTCCATAAAGAGAGCAAAAGAGTATGCCTAAACTTTAACCAATCCATATATCTGTATTTGCGAGAGTGAGATTGCACTAGCTTACTGTATAGAGCATCTTCTGTAACATCCCGAGCTTTGCTGATGGGCTCTTCTGTACCTTACGGCATGTGAATCTTTGTTTTTCAGCTCTGAGGGACAACAGAATCGAGCTGGTTCGAGCTTCGTGGCATGAACTGAGTATCAGCGTCAGTGATGTGTCTCTGTCGGATGAAGGGCAGTATACCTGCTCTTTATTTACTATGCCTGTCAAAACTTCCAAGGCTTTCCTTACTGTTCTCGGTGAGTGGAAATGACTGAGCATACCAATGTTGAGGAAGCAAGTGCTCAGACTTCTCAAGCTTTGGCAAACTATGATAAGAGTGAACTTTTCTGAAGCTTAGCAGAAGATGCATGTAAATGCCCGATCTAGTTTCCCTGTCGTTTATTATTTTCAGAGTGCAGTGCTGAAGAGTAGCACGCCTCTTACTGCTTGTGCTGTGGCAGGATAATGAATTAGGGAGCACAGAAATGCTACGGTATGAGCGCTCCTTAAAATGGGCATGACCTCTACTTCCCAAGCAGCAAAAGGGTGAAGAAAATGTGTATGTTCATCTCCTAACAAGGTACAATATAGGGCAAAGGAGAGAAAATTAGAAAGTATGAAATCAAAAAAAAAGGCTTTAGAGCTTTATAGTTTTTCCTTAGCCGAGCATTTTCTTGGCTCATCCTCCTTTCTTTTCCTGTCTATAAGGTGCATATTTTCAATGGGTTTGCTGCCTCCTTTATGCCTTATCCTCTAAATGCTCTGCTGTTTTTCCCAAAGGTTATAGATACACATAGAAAAGCAATAGATTTGTAGAGATGCCCAGGAAATAAAGTTTCTGCTCGAGCGTTTATATGATTCTATGAATGTCAGTAGCCCAATCAGCTGAAATTGCTATAGTTCATTGGAACACACCTGCGTACCTAAAGGGGTAGGTGATTTTAGAGATAGATTTTTATTCCTATCCCCTTCTTTGTCCCTGAACTTGACTCTTTCTTTTCTTTGTTTTGTTTTTATATAGGGACAGGCAGACAGTTGAATTAGTACACCTAATACAAGATATTTCCCGTGCCAATAATATTAACCTTAATCCAGACGGGGAATTGTTTTTGTGCATAGGATATGAAATATGTTTCTCTTTCTGTCCCTGTGAGACTATTTTACAAAAATTTTCACAAGTCTTCCATTAGGGACAAGAAATACCCATTCAAAGCAGAGAATTCTGGAATAGCAACAGCTTTTTTTTTTTTTTTTTTTTTTTTTTTTTTTCTGTAGAGATTCATCTCATGATCTAAACCACAAGTTAAACATTAAGTAAATTCGACCTTTTACATGGCAAAATGACATAGAAAGGTGTTACAAGGACAGAAAAAAAAGCCTCTTTTGTTGTTGTTGTTGTTGTTGTTGTTGTTGTTGTTGTTGTTGTTGTTGTTAATCTAAGTAACTTGATCTTTTGCAGTCCATTTAGTTTTACCTGGTTTTGTTTTCTTTTATGACCTTTTCCCATCATCGGTGATTTTCCTTCCAAGAAAGCAAATTACAAGATTTAAGAAACTTTCATTTTGTATTTTTAATTTTCTATTTCAATGTAACACTTCAAATTCTTGAAAGAACTTCTACCTGAGAAGGGGATATTTTCCTTCGAAATATATTACATCTTCTAACCAGATACATTATCTGTGCAGCAATGATCTTTTCTTTGGCTGCTCTAATATGGATTAGAAGATTTCAGCGTCAGGGTATTATAGTAGATGCTATTATATATATCCTGAAAGAGAGGAATAGATTTATTACAGAAACGTACTCTGTGATAGGTATTGCTGCTTGTTTTTTATGTACCTAATTTGTCATTTTGGAAAAGAGATGTGAACAAACCAAATTGTGAAATACAGGGCACAGGATCAATTCTGTGACTGATCCCTTTATCTAGCCACAAATATGAATTCATCAAAGCATTTCAGATGCAAATTCTGATCTAATGACATATGCAGAACTTTTAAAATTACCATCATCAGAAGCATCTTAAATTATTTTTGCATTTTCCAAAGACAAATGGTTTTATTGTTTCAGTGACTAAATATTCCCAATTCTATTCAGAATTCCTTACTTAAAATCTTTCATGGTACATTTAAAAACAAACCATTCTGAATGTAATATTGTGTGTAGGGTATTTTGTGATCATCAGGCCTCTTCCAAAGCACTCTGTTTCGGATGAGGAATTCTCTGGAGCCAATGGAAGATGTGATACCTGTTAGTCATTTTGTTACATGTTTTCTGAAAATAAAGAAGCTCCTGTATTTCTTTTCACCTTTCTTTTTCTCCTGGATTTTTGTGTTAGAATCCTCACAGTTCATGCTTGATCGTCTCCAGATACGGTTTTAAAGTACAGAATAATATTGTTTTCTTAAGAAAACTAGATAGTATCTCTTAATTCTTTTAGACTATATGACAGTTCAGGTTGACAGTTCAGGAAATAGGATGCAGTGATACGTAATTTTAATGGAAGACAAGGCAGTAATTATTCTGTTTCCAGAATCTGGAGTATGGGAAGGGATTAAGGTGATCATATATTTATCACTTAGCATATATGTATCACTTGGCAATGTTAGAAACATTTTACTTTTTTGCTTGTTAGGTGTTCCTGAGAAACCACAAATTACTGGATTTACTTCACCAGTTATGGAGGGAGAGAGGATGCAGCTAACATGCAAGACTTCGGGTAGTAAACCAGCAGCTGACATCAGATGGTTCAAAAACGACAAAGAAGTTAAAGGTATTTAAAAGGACTTCCACATAATATGGTCCAATTATCAAAATTATGCATTATTTAAAATTATGTTTTAAATATATATTTTTAAAAAATGGGAGAATCTGATGAATGGGATATCTGAGGAAACTGCTGAAAGAAAAGTAGCACCTTGTCAAATGTAATTAAAAAGAAGAATTTAACAGCACAGCTGACAAAAATGGCACAGCGTTCCAGAGATCCTGTCATACAGAAGAGGTGATGAAATGAATATGTTAAAGAAATGTAAAGATGGAAAATAACTGTAAGTAGTGCTAATACTTTAAGAGAACTGCTGATTCCACATGCGTAGCAAAAATGAACAGGAACACATTTCAAAAGTGTTTTTATTTTTGTTTATTTTAAGATTGTATCTTAGAGTCTGGTGTAATAACTTTGCCTCCTCTTTCAGTTGACATGTAACTGAAGCCAAGCAGGCAATTTGGTGATTTGACTAACGTGCTGTTCTCAATATTTCCTAAAGGGGCACTTTAAGGGGGAAAGGGAGACAAAAAAGATGCATGAATGAGAACAGTGAAAGAGTAAAATAGAAATGAGAGGAGAACACTGAATACATTCATTTCAGTTTAGTTCTCTAGGTCTGCTGAAGAGCACATTGCCATTTTCACAAAGGTTAGAAATAAAATAACCTAACCAGTTTGCAGTGGCATCAGCAGAAGTTAAATTAGCTTGTGCACTGCAAAAGGTGAAATTATAAATCTGAGAAAATAGATATGAAATTATATGCTAATGCATCTGACATTAAAGGTTAGGAGTTCATCTGTCTAGCGCCTGTAAATCCAATTGTATTATAGTATATTATACATGGTGTGAAAGAATATAAATGATGCATTGAGTTCAAAGTTGCACCAAAGGGGGAAAAAAGCCATTCTTAAATTGTAGCTCCATTGCGATTAGTCCAAAAAAAAAAAAAAAAAAAAAAAGCCTTATCTAGTATTGTTCTGTCTCTTACGCAGGCACCAAATTAACAAAGCTATCTGCAGTTGAGTCATTCTAGTCATTTCTTCATTTCTTTTTCTTACTGCTTCATTTTGTTGACATTTATAAAAGATTATGAAAAGTGCAAATACAGGAGAGAGGCTAGATACACTGCATTTGTAGAAAAATGGACTGGTTTTGCAATAGAATTTGCTACTTCAATAATATTATGTAAAACCTTTTTATTTACGTTTTGGGAATTTTTAAAAATGTTTTTTTCTTTTACTTTTTCTTTCTATCATAATTAGGCCTCAGAGATAAATAAGATAGTATCAGTAGATTTTGTAATAACAGATCAAGACATTTTGAGTTAGTGTATGCATTTTTAGCATATACAAAGCATTCAGAGAAGCATTGAACTTTTTGTTTTGATAAACACCTAAAAGGAGAATGAAACATCTTAGAGAGCAAAGTGTTTCATGGCAGAACTTGATTTTAAATGAATCAAGAGTCATATTTGCCTTGTAAAAGAAGGAAAAATATCTTTTCAAAAGACACTTTTATTCCTTATCTTAAGCTGTTTAACTTAAACTAGTATCAGTCAGCTCCAGAACAATCTACATCTCTCTGACAGAATCGTGGAGTAGTAGCACAGAGATCGTCTGGCCCAACCAGTCCAAAGGTTAGATGAGGTTGCTAAAGGCCTTGTGCAGTTCAGTTTTGAACCACCTCCAAGGACAGAGATTTCACAGTCTCTCTGTGCGATATGTTTAAAAGTATTTGAAAGCCTTTCCTGTGAGGAATTTGTGTTTTGCGTAGGTGTCTCGGCACGCGCTATTGGAATTTGCCGTGTAACTCGAGTGCGTTGCCTCTCACCTTTTGCTGCACGCCACCAAGAAGAGTCTGGCTTTTTCTTCCCCGTGGCCATGTACATGAAGAGAGCAGTTTGATCCCTTTCTAATCTTCTCTTTCGCAAGCTGAACAAGCCCAGCTGTCTTTGGCTCTTGTAGGTTTTTTATTGCAGCCACTGACCATCTTGGCAGCCCTCTGCTGAACCCACTCCATGTTGCCAACAGCCTTCTTATACTGGGGAGCCGAAAGCTGGGCATGATGCGCTCTAGGTGCAGCCGCACAAGCGTTGGCTAGAGAATAACCCTTCCATTGCCTTGCTGATTAGGCTCTTATTAATGCAGGCCAGTCATTTCCCAGCTTTCAACCATGTCAGCACACACTGTTGCCTAATGTGCAGTCTGTCCTCAGGACCCCCACTCCTTTAATGAAAAGTGAAAAGCTCCTTTCTGTCTAGAAAATCCCCACTTGTTTAATTGCAGTGAATTCCAGAGAATATTCATCTGTAATGATGATTTTTCCTTTTTTTTTCTTTTAAAGAGTATTTAAGAGAGAAAGTAACAAAAAATAAATGAAAAAAAAAAAAACACAGGACTAAAAAAGACACATTTACATAAAAGCCCTAAGTAAACATTCTGAACACGAGCATATGGTAATATACACACTCTCTCATCTTTACTGCTACTGGTAAGCAGGTGGACATGCATTGTTAGCCTATTTTACAATCACATCTTTATTTTTCTGTGAAGATACACCCAAGAAAATACAGCTGTTAAAATGGTCAACCTAAATATTTCTGTTGAAGAGTTGAGAGTTTATAGAATAATATCACCATGCTTTTTTGTTTTTATGGAGGTAATTAAGGAGTTGGCTCTTAAAAAAAAAAAAAAAAGTGTAGAGTAAAGCTTCTAAACATCCATTTAAGATATTAAATAATTGGTTTTATTTTCTTAAGGATTAACTAGCACAGAGATTAAAGTTGTGGATGTTTTCAGGAATTGTATGTCATCTACCTGAAGTTAATAAGCACTGGGATGGATACCTTACTTATGAATGGAAGACTATCTATATAGGTGCTTATTATTAAGCTTGAGACCCTAACCTGTGGAAAAAACATATCCTGTATTTGCTTTAAATATTAGCAAAGATATTTGCTTGTTGATTATGACAACTTTCTTCTAGTCTTGTTTTATATTTCTCTCAGTTTTATGATCCCTAGATCTTAGTCAAGTTGGCAGAAATTGAAATCTGCTTAAAGCTTAGCAACAAACAGGCAGAAAAAAAAATCCCTGTCTACAGGAAATAATTATTTCTTAGGGAAAAAAAAAAAAAAAAAAAGAAATTGTATAACTATGTGGCCTCTTCATCTGTCTGGAGACAGTGAAAAAGACTCTCTTTTGATTTTGGAGATACTTCTAAATGGAAGTAGCTTAAACCGTTCAAGACTTGCTTGCTAAAATGGATATTTCATGGAAATTTTATTTAGGTCATCTCCTCTAATGGGATTTAGTGTAATTTGTAAAACTGATCTCTCCCATTTTCTTTTCCTTTTATTAGAATATATGCAATCTCAGTGGAGTTTAATATACATGTTTATATATCTATATATAAATCTTTTAAAGTCATCATTGTAACTAATCAGTATATTCAGCTTATTATTTTGCTGAAATAAAAAAAAACAAAACAAAACAAAACAGTGGTTAATGTAAGTTTAAAACCAAGTAAAGCGACTCTATGTATGTAAGTTACACATACATACCTTCATAAAATAAATGTTATGGCTTTTTTATCTTCAATTCTGAGCTAACTTGTGTGACCTAAAATGAGAATTTCTGAATTTGAACCTTAACATTGAGCAGAGCTGAGTACTTGTTGAACACACAGTCTCTGAATCTGTAGGCACCCAGCACCATAGCATTTGAGATAAAACCTAACACAAAAACAATAGCTCAATTTAACGTAATATAAAACAGTGAATGAAAGATTTTTTGAATAATTTTGCTTCCAGTGTGGTTGGGATTGCATTAACTACTGTGACATGATGACTACTTAAAATTGTTTCTTGCTATTGATATCTATACTTTGGTTCAGAAGTGAACATAATTCTAGCCAAACAAGAATAAGTAATGACTAAAATAAGCCCAGGGTTCATGTGACTACGTGCAGCCTCAGATCACGCGTCCTCAGTGGTATTTGTGTTGCCTTACTATCAGAGATTATAAGCGTCGATTTAGAAAATTTTGCATTTAGTAACACTGTGAATACTTAAGGGAGTGAGGTTGAGAGGAGACCACGCATTTCTAATGAAGTGCAGAGAAAGTTTATACCAAACTGAAACCTAAACATAAAAGAGAGAACCATGAGATGAATTACCTTGAAGTACAGTATCATTTAGCCAATTGGAAATTTTACTCTTCTGTATATATCTCCTGCTCGTACAGCAGGAGCAAATTGTGGAATAACTACAGTAAAATAATTTTTGTTTTAAAGAGATTAGTATGATGAAAGAGATTTTTTCAAACAAGTCTGGTAGATAATGTAGCTCTCTAATGTTTGGATTATTTTCCTAAAAATACTGAAGAGAAAACTCTTTATTTTTTTTTCAGATGTTAAATATTTAAAAGAAGAAGATGCAAATCGTAAAACCTTCACAGTCAGCAGCACACTGGATTTCCTAGCAGATCGCAGTGATGATGGCGCAGTTTTAAGTTGCAGAGTAGACCATGAGTCCCTAAACTCTACACCTCAGATAGCAATGCAGGTTCTAGAAATACACTGTAAGTAATGCATGTCATGTTTGCTTGTTTTTATAGTTTTGTTTTGCCTCTGACAAATGTTCTGTTGTAGGAAAATTTTTAGCAAGAAACAACTTTTGGTACAGTAAATAAAAGTAACTTCCACTTCTTAGTTGAACTTTCTGTGTTTTTTGTTTGTTTGTTTTTTAACAAGTTTAACTCTAAAACATTAATGAGAGATTTACCAGTGAAAAGACTAAGAAATTAATTTATGGTTTTTGTTCATTACTTTAGCAATCTCAAAGAGGTCTTTAACATCAAGGTCATAGTTGTTCTCAATTGTACTGAAAATATCCTAGAAGCACAGAACAAGGTTATGAAAAAGCACAGTTTGGAGCAGAGTGCATTACTAACTTTGCATCCTGCTAATGGAACTGTGCGATGCTGTTAACAACAGGTGTCTGCGAGAAAAAGGCTTTTAGAATTTGTTTTAGGACTTGTCCTTTAGGACATGTTAGGCTGGATAAACATCAGTTGCTTTTCTGTATAATAACTTTTTCAAATAGACTTTTTTCTTTTTTTTTTGACTTGAGGCTTCCAGAATTCTTATAAAATAGACAAGAAGTACAATCATTCCACAATGAGTTTGCCCGTGTAATATTTTATACCTGTTTCCTAAATATTCCGTTTCTGTTAGTTCTGCATTTCTCCAATAGGACATTTCACAGTTGAGTAAGTCTGCTGGTGATTCGTGTATGCTGCTCTAAATCACACTGTCCTTTGAGTCATATTTTCACTTAAAAAATCTGAGGTGCTCAGGAGAACACCTTTTTGACATCAGGTGACGTTTCTGTGTTCCCTTGCGCTATAACCACCCTTCTTTGCTGTACTTGTATTTAGACTCTTGCAGAACATCTGTACTTGATTGCCAGCTGAAGGAAGCAGGCATCTGCCAAAATGGTCAGAAGTAGTGAAGGGAAGAGGCATTTCATCGAGCTGTTTCTATGAACCTGTTATTTTTGCAAGGGATGCTACTGCAGCTAGTTCCCAAAGGGCCATGTCAAGGATTGCTGGCATCTAAACTGGCTTCTAAAGAGAGGTCATTTCTATAGGCAGCTAAGACTTGTAGCATGTATAAAATGCAGTGATGACAAAAGCACTGCATGCATAGAAGTAGAGAGCACTGCTAAAAATGTCACCTGCACAAGTCTGAAAATGAGCAGGATATGGATTACTATCCATAAGTATTGTATACTGAAAATAACTTTTCAGATATATTCTACCTTTCATTTTATTGAATAAGAACTAAGCCTTTCTCCACCATCTTAGCTATCAATACTTTCTTCCCCTAACATATTCAGACTGCATCTTGCATGAATCTTCAGTAGTTTTATTTCCTTGAATTCTCAGATCCCACAGCCATCAGCCACTGAGCTGGCCCATGCCTTCATTTCCAGCTCTCTTGGTATTCTTCCAGTGCCCTGTTCAAGATCTTGGCAGCACAGGAGATAAACCAAATTGAACGGATCAGTAGATACGGAAAGAGGAGAACTATAGGAAGTTTAAGCTGAGTCACAGTCACTGCAATGTAATGTGATTCAAGGTGAAGGTAGGGCTCTGATTTGAACGATTATCATAATGCGAAGAAACCGTTCTATTGCTTCCCATATATAATGCTTCCTGAATATTCATAGTTTCCTTCCCTTTTGTACCCTAGATAGCAAGCTACTAAATAGAAGCGGGGTGCATCTTCCTCTTTGCTTTTTGCTTTATTTTTGTGTAAGACCTTTCTCTCTCTTCCATGGTTTCACTGAAGTTCTCTAATAAAGACAGCCTGCACACAGCATTTACAATAACTAATATGCTTCTTGTTGCTGCCAACTTATCAAAGCCACAATGCACGAGTAAAAATGACTCTCTATGCTTGCTGCTTGCTCCATTAATTTTCCACCAATCAATTTAATAATCTGCAGCTGTAGTATAGAGCCATTATACAGGGAAAGATAAGTGAGAAATGTGCCAAAATAAGCACAAGTTTAGAAAAGAGGGTGGAAATGCCATTTAAAACTTTGGAGAAAGCAATATTTTACTAGTGGTGACAAGGAGGCTAAAAATGGAACTATTGCTATATTTTTCCTTAGCACACGTAGCTTCATGGTCGACATCCTCAGCAACCTTATTCTGGCCAAGTTTCTAAAGAAAATTATGGAAAAATAAAATAGCAAGGATCTGAAGACATGGCTCAACAAAGAGCATGGAAGAAAGGAAATCATAAGTGTGATTTACTGGAGCAAAGACTCTGAAAGCAGTACAATGTGCTGGAGCTGAGCCCCTTGCCTTGATTTCGTCCTCTTGTTCTGTCACCTGGTGTTACTCACCGTGGTAGCTGGTATTGCTGCAGTTACACTGCTGCACTATTGTCTATCAACCAGTATGGCTTCAGACATACGGGATGCATCCCATTTGTATTAATGAGAATCATATACAGAGGACCAATGTGGGCTGACCCAGTGTATCCTCAGGCCAGCAGACAGCCGTTCAAAAATGGTGCTGGCAAAACCCAAATGAATGATGGGACACCAGGAGTGATGTCATTAAACATTTCCTAGTTTGATGTCCTGTATGTTCTTAAGGGCATCCCCCCAGAAATCACAGCCGGCCGGGGTGGCATTGCCCCAGGGACGTTTCAAGTGGCAGAGCGCTCTGTGAATAGAGCAGTGAACCAGTACCTTAAACAAATGGTGGAACAGAACAGTACAGATGGACTTGATAGGGAAGAAATGCACTGGATTTGGCATCACCCACTAGACATGCGCTCTGATTTTGAACAGCCTCCTAAAATTTGAAGACTCTGATCTTTGGTGCCTGGGTGGTTCTTAGGAATTACCACTGCATGAACCAGTGTATATTTCTATCCGTTGTTAGAAGTACAGGATAATAATAAATCATCTAGCCATTGCTGTACTGTGTGGTTTCATTCCATAGTTAGTTCCAATCTTTTGAGCTTTCTTTTTTACTAATTTATATTATGTCTCACTTACGCTTAGCCCAGTTCATCTCTATGTCATAGTCTGTGCACTGCAGGGTAGCCCAGTTGCCCAACTGTTTCTGTTGTGCTGAAAGGTTTGGCCATAATTTAGTTTAAGCTTGGCCAGCAGAGGTTTGTGGTGGCCTGACACTGCTTGCTGAGTTTATTTTCCATTGACCCTCCCTGTCAACAGTAAACCTAAAATAGACTCATATCCCCCATGGCTTAGCTCTGAAGTTTGCTTGTCAGCCTAGCTGCCACTGATTATTAGGAAGTGCTTCTTGTAAGTGATAAATATAAATCTCAAAGGAATGGTTGGCTTTACTGTTTACTTCTGTGTTCAGCCTAAAGTAAGGGTTCTTTGTTTTGTTTTTGTTTTCGGATTAAAGAATCACAGGTGCAGAAGTTCAGTTTTGAAAGACTCTCAGTAAAATATTTATGGGTCTGTGTACTGGAAGTCCTCATATACTCTCCTGGAGAGACATTTGAGGCCAAGTATAACTTCTGGTCCAGATCCAGGCAATTCTACTTATTCCTCCTGGATGTCCCAGATGTGTGGTGTGTGTCTTGGAAGCAGCTGCTTCACTTTCCTGCAGGTTTTATTTGAGCGGGAGCCAACATGTTGTTTCCTGCTGAAGAAGAGGGCTGTATAAATTAGCCAGTGGTAAATACCATACCTCAGTAAAACTTCTCAGACTTCAGTAAAATTACCCAGCAGACCTCAGGAGAAATTAATTGTGTAAGGCTGCCCTAGGGGCTGCTTCTGAAGCTCTAAAATAAAATCAAATCATTTGAACTTCAGACCTAATCATCATTACTCTAAAATGGCAGCTGCAACGTGATCTGTGCTATTGGACGCACTGAAAGTTTCTTCAAAAGCTGACCATGCTCCCAAATGACAGCACTAATAAGTTAAATATGTGTTATGTAAAGAACTGTCTGGAGAGGCAATTTGGAGCAAATTCTATATTGGCAGACACAGATGTGCAGTGAATCGTCAGTCTGACAAGTCTATAGCCATCAACTAACTCGCTTATAGAGGCAATTCCAACAATGTTTACGTAATAAGCAGTTTCTTCATTTTGGCTGTTAATAGATTCAGTTGCAATGAATGTCTGAAATTCAATTTAAAGTTATTCCAAGAGGTTATTAGCTATTGTTTAGGAAATGTATGTATTGATTTTGAACTAAATAAGGAAAAAGCTGAATTCAGATTATGGATAAGCAAATCAGCAACACACTTGTGCAGCAACTTAGGAAGCTGTATGTGTGTGTGTGTGTGTGTGTGTAACAACATAGTGCTACTGTGATTACTGAGGTATTAAAAATAATATGCTTTCTGACAGCAGGTAGAGTGTACACATTGTACACAATGTGCACATCTTGTACAATCTTACATTCCCAGCAGGAATAATACACCAATTTAAAGAAAGCGTTATGTGAAAAATACAGGAAAAAAATAGTTGGGCATAGTTGATTGTTAGGCCATTTGTCTATGACGAATGTCTTCATATTCCACATCAGGATAATATCTACAGAAAAAATAATGTGGCTTCCTTAAATCTTCTGTTTCACTCTAATAAATTAGTTACATTTTATACATCATGGGTGATTTTTCAGGGTGACGATCTCAGCCATGGATTTGCTGTCTTTTGGAAGTTCAGAAGGGCCAGATGTGTGCACACTGAAAACTACACATGATTGGACACCTTTTAGCTGTAATAAAGTCTGAGGGGAAGCACTGTCCCCTGTCACCTACATATGCTCCTTCTGGACTGTAAATGCAGAAATTATGCATCACACTTCCATTTTCTTTCAACTGTCTGGCTGAGGCAAGCTATATATATATAAAAAAATATATATATTTGAACAGCTGCAAGTTTTTTTTTTTTTTTTTTTTTTTTTTTTTTTTTTTGGCAGTTGTGCAACTAAACCAAGAATTCTCTTTTAGCGTAATGCGTTCTTTATATTGATATGACTGATTTTTCTCCAAAATCAATGTATGCTTAGAAAGTGTTTCTGGTTTTGCACTTTGGCATGAGATTCCTCCTTTCTTCCTGGACTCAAGAGCTTATGGTACTGTGAGGTATGGCTCCCTGCATTCCCCTGGGGTCAGGCAGTACCTGTGTTTATGGAGCAGGGGCACATTTCCTTTTCATTAAGCATCTTGTAGTGTCTAGGCAGAGAACATGTTCTTGGGAAGTAAAGAACATAAGAAAGATAAAAGAAATTTCCTTCACACCTGCTGATTTCTTTTTTTTTTCTTTTTTTTTTTTTTTTCCTTTTTGGGGGTGTCAGGTCAGTTGACAGTGGTGATGTTCTCTTTGCTTATGACTGTCTCTTCATTATGCTATGTGACACCCTCAAAGACATGCAGGCTTAAGGCAAAAACTGGATATATTTGGCATGATTTCACATTGCCTTGGTATTGATATAGAGAGTCTGGCAAGAGGTGCATTCCCGGTGCCAAGAAAAGGACAATTAAGTAGGGTAACGAGATGGAACAGGCATGTGCTTTTATTACTTTTTTTTTTTTTTTTTTTTTTTAAAAAAAAAAAGCAGCTAGGTCCCCAAAATATTGAACTGATTCAAATAAATAAAATTAGGCAGTCTGGTGAGCTGGTAAGAACTGCAACCTCTTGTTTTGACTTTACCATAAGATAGTTATCTATGTAGAGATATATACCTAGAGATATATAAAGATATCTAATGATATCTTTAGCTGACAAAGTTAAATAAACAGTTCTCCTGTAGATGCTGATGCAGTGAAAAGACCTGAAATTTCCAAGGTCACGCTTGTCTCGGGTTGTAAAAGAAAGAACTCCCTTGAGATTTGCACATCTGGGGCTTTGCAGTTCTGTATTCCAAATTATTACAATTTTCTGTCTTTCGATTGGCATCTTATTTTAGAACAGTGTTTGGGAATTCTGGCACCCCAGAGACCTGTAGAACTAGCGGAGGGGAGCTAATGTTCCCTCTTGTGCCTTTTCTCAAGAATAGCATGATGACACAGACACAGTAGCACATTCTCGGGCATGGCCCACTCTGCTGCATACTGTTTGTGAGAAACAGACTGAAAGCACAGTTTAGAAACTTTATTTGTGGAAAGAGACTAGATTTTTGTAGGCTTCAGTGCTTTATTCTTTAGAGTTCTTAGACTTGGCTCTGAGAACCAAACAAATTTAGAATTTCCCCGTCCTGTCTCTTGAGGACCAAAGCCCAGTTATCATCATATAGATAGTAATATTCTAAGCTCTCTGGAAGTGACTAAGTCATTATCAAACTCCCAGCTATAACCAACCCTGTTCCTAAGTGGAAGCCAATTCAAAATTGTAGGACAGAAGAGGGAAACTCTGAACAAACTTCTCAGCTCATAGAAGTACCAGATCTCATAGGTACCTGAGTCTGATCTATCTCTGTGGCAGGGCTTTCACCAGCAGAGCTTTCAGCAGCTCTGTGGCAGTGTGGACCTTCTTTCACCAGCCTTTTACAGGCCAGCTATCTGAGTGGTGTTCCTGCTTTTCTTTTTCGGTGGAGATATGTTGTTTGGCTGTTGCTACCTTGAGAATGAGAGGATTTCAAGACGTTACGGTTGACTCCCTGTAACAATGTTCTGCTGAAGCAACTTATGCCCTTTGGACACACTGAAGTTTCCAGTCTAGACTCAACCATTTCAACAGACATTTTTTTCTGGTGCTTTTCCAAAACAGGTTTCCTCCCCTCCCCTAAGCCACAGTGTGAAAGTTAGTATGGACAATATATTTCAACCTTGTTTCAGTGCTTTTGTGACTAACCTTTCACTCTGTCTACCTTAAAGACGGGATATTTCCACCTTTGCCACTATAAGATTCAGTTTTAAAAATTATAATAAGAATGTGAGTTAAGCTACAGCCTTCATTGCATGTGCACCTCTTCATACCGAATTAAAAGTAAATAAGAAGTTATATTTAATTATTTAGCTCAATAATTATGTAAACACTGTGATAATAAGCAAAATTATCTTGTTTAAACTTTTCATTTTAATGAATGCTTGAAATAAATGAAACATAAAGGATAGTAGCAGTAAACAGTAAAGAATAATATCTGTGAACATGAAAGTTCAGGGCCACAATTTGCATGTTTAAATGAGATCAATTAGGTTAATGATGGATGAAAATAAGAAGCCCATGATTTAAATGCAAAATAATTCAGAAACTTGTGGGTCCATTTACTGCCAAACTTTTATCTTTCAAAGGGGATATCTAGTTCAAAGGGTTAATGTACAGTCCTGACCTTTCCCATCTGGAGGCTTATGTTCAAATACGCTTTACAAGTGAAATATATTCCAACATAATTTATTTCTCTCTGAAATCTTTTATAGAGGAATCCAGAGTGGTTTATATATTATGCATAGAAACATTAATAATATGGTGCATGTAGGTTATTCCATTTGGGTGTCATGTGTTTAAGAGAGGGCTCGAGAAGGTTTCAGAGGAAGTTTGGGAGGGATTGTTGATAATATGAAAAGTAGGCTGTTCAGAAAATGCACAAATATAATTCCCTTTCAGAAGAGTGAGACTTTAGACGTAGAAAAGAGATAACCTATGGGAAAGGACAGAAAAGACAGGGGCCATGGCTACGTTGGGAAATGGAGCACAGCAAGGTCAGCCCTGAATCGTTGCAAATGAATGATCGAACAGCTTCATGCTTTGCCTTGCAGAAATGCTAGCTTGGGTCCAAACCCAGGCTGGGTTAGCGTGGTGGTGGTCCTGAATTATCGAGCATCACTGTTGGGGACACAGCCTTGTGGAGCACGCTGTGGGCTTTGGAGGTTGCATGGTTACTTTGGTCACAACTGGCCCGCACCATGAGTAGAAATCCCCACAGTGAGTCAGCAAAGGCACTGGAGGATATGCTTAAGTGGGCACAACAAAGAGAAGTTAGTTTATCTACCTGGAAAGACGAGAAAACTACTATAATAGATTGAAAGAGCAGGGCAACTTATTTCCTGATCCAGAGCACGCTCCTCTGTATGAGGAGGCGAATTCCAGATGTAATAACGTGTCACGGACAGATCATTTAGCCCACCAGAGGCATTCCCAGCACTGACTGACTGACTGATTTTTCAAGCTCCTAACCTAAATAAATATCAGTTACTGCAAAAGTGATTAAAAACTCGTTTCTCTTTGCTGTAGCTGGTAAGATAAATACATGAATATAATGTGAATAGTTTACAATCTGTGTTAGAGAAGTGTGACAGGAGATTGACTTTGTTGAAGAAATGGAAAATATGTTGTAAAATATGTTTTTTTAACTACTTTTTGTTGGGTAGCACTCACAGGATGGTAAAGACTGAGTGGCTGAATGACATTCGGTGTCTGAGAAATTCCGAATCAGGCCGCAATTCAAGAAAGAATTTTTCAAGTACGTGACTGAGGTCTGTTAAGCCCCATGTTGCCTTCAAGCATATGTTTCCAATGTCATTTTCAATTTCTTCATAGCCCGGACTGGGTATAATTTCAGATGGAGTCTCCTTGGAAGGATATTGAGAATTACAGAATCTGTATAGCCCATGTCCCAAGTACACTCTGGTCAATTTAAGCCAGTGAACCGAATGACAGAAGAATAGAGATGTTCCAGGCCTTCCCTACAGAACTGTTTGGGGGGCTGTTTATTTGCAAAAACTCATGACAAGCAGACCAGATGAGACAGCTCGGAGGAAAACATGAATAGACGTAGTTATTAGGACTGCCCAAAGGGAAAATGTTTGCCCCTCAGAAGTTCATGCATATATATTCACAAGAAATAGATTGTCAAGTTTTTATTTCACGTTTAATGATTTTTCTCCAGTTTACACTTTTATAGTGTCCACTATGTGGTATGAACTTCAGAGAAAAGCATAAGCCTTGAAGGGGTATTTGGGTGCTCAGGATTCTCAGTCTCAAGAACAGCTTTGGACATGCTACAGTTTTGATTATCAAGCCATAAGCAAAATAGCTAACGCAAGGCACAAGGGAGACTTAAAGGCTTTAAGCAAAAGAAACTGAGGGTGCTGAAAAGACAGTTACATTGAAAGATCAGGCACCTACTCAATGAGAGGTCTGCATATCTTGATAACATCCGAAACGGAAGCAGAAGGGTTTTTTCTCATGTTTTTTGCTTTACTCCTCTTCGGTGACATGGCAAAAATGAGGTAAAAGACAAATACAATTAAGCTGGAAAAAGAAAAGCATCAGGCAACAAATATAATAAATGGAGCAGAGAGGTTTACATATCTCAAAAGACTGGCAAAACTGAGTTTGTTTGGTCTTAAACAAAACAAAGCAAAAGAAAAAAAAAACATAATTAGAAAAGCTAAGGGTTATAAAACTAAGCTTCGGCATGATTTAATTTTGTGGAACAAAGCAGAGTCGGGTTGCCAAGAAATGCAATTCTTACAATCTCATTCATGTGTATATGGGACTTACTGGCAAACTAAGAGACCAGGGACCATTTTGCAATAGCACGTAGAGGGGAATAGCTTTAGGTGATGCCGCTGGTGCTCATTACCCTCGTGCAGCAGCGCACGTTCAGAACTGTGGTGCCAATCCCCCTCTTTCTACCACTTAATTCAGCAGGGGCTACTGATATATGCAGCGTTGCTCTTCCATTTCTGTTTGCCCATTTTAAGACCAGGGAGATGAAGCACAAGGAGGGTAAAAGTGGAGGGTAAGTGGAGGGTAAAAGCAAAGGCAATACCTTCATGCAGTACAGTACAACTGTGAAACTTTTAGTTCTGATAGTGTGCCACCCTCTTTTTACATGCACCTTCCATTATAGACCGTCCAACTTTAATCACATTTTTTAGCAGTTATGCTGAATAGGTATGATATTACTGACAGCTGAGGTGTTGAAACAGGTACTATGAATATTTTTAACCAAGTAATAGATAATCAGTTTTCATGCAATTACTAACTTGGGTTTCCTGCCAGCCTGATGCTTGAATTCAGGCACTTGTGAATTTTGAGGGTGGGAGGGAGAGAGGGAAGGAAGGCTTTGCTGATCAAGCTTCCTTTTTCCTTACATTGGCATTTGTTGTTTTGCATCCAGAAAAGTGTTTTACACTCTTTTGAGGTCAACTCTTACTGTTTTTTTCCTTCAAAAAGCATCATTTTAAAATGAATTTGAAAGAGGCTAGATAAAAGACAACATAATTGTCATCAAAGAGTCCCAGATAACAAAGGGCTCATAGTCCTACTTGACTGTAGAACATTTTTTATAGTATAGAAAAAAAGTGCAGATATATCCGTGAAAATGTAGCACCAGGTATTCATTTTTATCAATATTTCAATAAATATTTTAAATGCTAATTTTGAAGCAGAGTGGCAACAGATTTATTGAAATGAAATGCCTTTCCTATGACAAAATCATTTGCTCTGGATTGCCTCCTCCACAAATATTAGTAATAAAATAGCTTGTCAGGCACAAAATACTGAATTTTATCTCATTTGCTTAAGCAATGAGTCATTCATTATATTCTAAAGCAAAATATCAGACTTACTGTATCTCCCAGGGTAATTGATGAAGTTTACCAGTGGAGCAGCCTTTGCAAGTGTCAGTTCAATGCAACAGGGCATGTACAGAAATGGTGCTCCTTGTCTTTTCCGAAGGAAGCCCAACTGGGGGAAAAGCTGATTCACAGATGTGGGATGCAAACAGCTGGTCAGTGTAAAAGCTAAAAAAATGGTAAGCACTTTCACAGTGCTGATTGGAGTACTCCTGTCTCTCAAATCTCATTCGGGACACCCAATTTGCTGGTTTTGTACATAGGAGAGTAGTTTGTTCTTGGAATTTATTAATCTCTTTTTCTAAACTTAATTACATAGACTGTTTGTGAAAAAAGGAGAAAAGATGTATAGAAACACATAAGTTTTGTAATTGCCCACCCATATACAAAAATGATTTTTTTTTCCCAGTTTCCCCAGAAGAGATCCTTTAAACTATCTTTGCTTTCTCCAGTGCCAATTAGTCAATAAAATAGATCATCATTTTCAGAAGCATCTGCTTATTTTATCTTTGCATCTGGAAGTGATGGAAAGGCTCCAAGGAAATAAGAGAGAAAGGCACTATGAAAAATGTGGAAGACTGTGATATAAATAGATTTCTCAGACATCATACTTTTTGAAAAATAAAAGAAAAGCCCAGACAAAATAAGATCGAAAATAAATGAATTAGTCTCTCAGGAAATACTTAAAAAATCTTACCATCCGGCAGTCATTTATTACCAGGTAGCAATAATCTTTTATTGTTGGACTGTTAGATTTTTATAACCTTTTTTAAAATGATAGCACCAGGACTGTTGTTGTTCACTGATGCAATAAAATACCAGAGAAATTTATTGAAGCTCTTCAATATTCAGAAGGCTTGAGGTCATAAAATAAAGCTCCGAAGTAAAGACATGCTGTTTGTAGCTCATAATTTAGCTAAACTTGTAAGAAGAAATGTATGTGGTAATGAATTCAATCATACTAATTTGGACTCTGTTACAAAGAGGAAATGGTGAGTAGCGTGCAAAAAATTAAGCAGCAAGGTAAATAAAATAAAAATGACTAGGTAAAGCCGAGTATTATAGATCAATGCACAAGATGCTGCTGCACACAGGGAAATGATTATGTGAGCACCTGGAGCAGTGTGGGAGCAGTCAGCTGGTGATCGCTGAGGGGTGGGAGGCTGTTACGTTTCTATCTCTTTTGGTGGCAAAGGAGAATTTGCAAGTCTTCCTGGGCAATGACAATTGCTGCCTATGCAGGCAACTTGAAAGAAGAACCTTCGTGTTGGAGAGAAACCTGCCAACTGTGACCCGTTGCTCTCAGAACTTTCTTTAAAGAGAATGCAACAGGATAAGGCAAGAAGAGAGCGCAATGAGCCTCACCAATTAAACACAGCAGAATTTCATATACTGCAAGAAGCACAACCTCTTCCTATTCCTTGAAATCCCAGGGAAGTTTCCTTCTTGCCAAATAATCAGACAGCCGTGACATGAATTTTAGACCACCAGCAGGTTTCTGTCACCCTAACCTGGAGTTGCATTGAATGTTTTCCTAACGGAAGAATAGTTAATAAGACATATTCCTTGTTTTGCTTTCGGTCCATGAAGGAAGAACCTGGCATTCATTGATTGCATCATTGACTGCAGTGCAAAACGTAGGCTCTCACACAAGCCCAGCTCTCTCCCCAAGCGGGTCAAATGGCGGATTTCATATTAATGGCTGCACTGCGGAATAACTTTGTTAAGCAAAGCCTTGAGTTTATTTTATTAGCAGTACTTTTAAGGCTCTGTAAGTCACTGCGTATAGAAGAAAATAACTTCTAGTCACAAGAGGTAGTTAAAAGCATTTAATCATCATCCTAAAAGATTAAGATGCAGTATCCATGGTTTTAGAGGGGAAGTTTTGAATGCAGCTCTGCTTCCTGCTGTATTATGAGCATTTGCTTACTCTGACAACCTCAACAGCTGTTTCTCTCTCCCCTCTCTGTACTGGTGTAGTTCCCATTGCTGTTGATAGAGTTTGTGTACAAACACTAAGTCCAGAAAGGATCACAGATATTTCGTTAAATCACTCTGATTCTTAGTAGAGATGGAGAGGCATTCATAACAGCATAAACTACAGAGAGAGAATCACCTTCAAAGAAAACATATATCAGAATCAAAGTGTTCCCGTGGAGGCCTAGGGTCAAATTATGTTAATGGACTGTTTTAAATTATTTACAACATGAAGAGGGAAAGGCATTCACTTGCCCTGATTTTGAAATAGGCATCTGATCTTTTAATTTGGTTGCATGGAAACTAATCAGATTGGATGGGAGGTCATTTTGGAGGTTTATTGATGTTTGTTTTAGTATTATCCGTATAGAGGTGTGTGTACTTTTATTGGCAATAAGAAAACATGAAAAGGTTGGTTTGTGATTGCTGCTAGGTTGTTTTCATTGAAAGCTAAGAATACTTTTAAAATTTTGTTTGAACTCTTGTCCCTCCCTTTCTCTCTACCATGTTCACTAGATCTAGCTCTTTTGGTATTAGTCAGTCTTCTAAGTTCAAACACTGAAAAATAAAGCAGTTATAAAATCTCCTATGTGTTTTAAGAAAGACAGATTTAGAGAGCAGACATTATACCAATATACATCATTGACAGAGGAAGGGGGAAAAAATCACCCAAGGATTTTTTTTTTTTCTGGACCCTGCAAGCATCATAAACTAAAATAACTATAGAGATTCATCTTTCTCCATGAACCTTAAATACCACTTTATTGAAATTCAGATGTTTATGTCACCAGTTGTGACAATTTTTCCATGCAAAATCTTTTAATGTCTTAAAGGCCAGAAAATAAAACATGGGTCTATGGTGAAAGGATAAGACTGGAAACCCAGAGAAATGTCCCCTGCCTGACATTCTTATGCATTTCCATAGAATGATCTGAATCAGCCTTTCTTCCCCCAAACTTGAATTCAGACCAATAATATTTTCTATAGAGATAAAAAAAAAATCTTGTTTTATTTTAATATATATTCATTTAAATTGCATGTATTCAAACATTATGTGTAGTATTTGATAATATATGCCAATACCGTAAAATGTTCTAGGATATTTCTGGAATATGTTTAGCAAAGAAGTTAGTTGTTTTCTTCCTGATTGCTACGTAAGCAAGCATATAACTTATTTTATCCTTATTTTTATGTTTAAAGTGTTTTGATCAGGACAAAAACATGACCAGCAGGTACAAGGAGACAGTCAAAACAATTATGAAATTTCGGTATAGCCTGCAAAACCATGAAAGGCCAATACTACAGCAGATGTTCAGTGAAATATTCTATGTCTTGCATCTTCCCATCTTCACTTTTGGAAGAAGGAGTTACAGGTTTCTTGCAGTAAATGTACTAAAAATCCAAAGACCTGAAAAGCATTGAGACATTACACTTCACATTTAATAATCATCTGCAAGCAAAAATACCCTAGCTGTGTACATAGCCATCACCAGTTTGGAAAAGGGATTGTAAAATTTGGGCTAGTACTAGTAAAATCTCTATTTTCACCTGCATATTGGCATTATGATTGCACTTAGTGATTTTTAAAATTGTTTACAAACTGTTTAAAACTGCTTAAATATTAAAAACATCGCCATCTTTGGCAAGTGAAAACAGTGTCATACTCCAAGGGCGCCAAGTCTGTGAAAGGCTTTTGAAAACATTTCAGTAAAACCTTGATATGTAAGGCCTGAGAACAGATGAATCAGAGACACTTGATGCTGAGAGCTACCAGAACTTTCACTTCAGCACTCCAGGGAGTGGGTAGAGAATATTGAAGTTCTAAGGGTTTTTCTTCTTATGAGTGTCGTAATCTAATTTTAGAAACAATTTTTAAATGTAAATAAGATTAATTCTGCATTCCTTGTTATGCTGGATGTCAATTTATGTAGGGACACTTTGCATAGAACTGTTTATTTTGGACTTCTAATTTATGATGTAAACTGGATTAAGAAATTTTTTATATCCTTTCTTTTTTCTTAGTGTGTCAGAAAATTTTGATTTGTCCGAACTAGCTCCTAAGTAGGAGAAAAAATGTTTTCAAGTTCAAAATGAAATCTCAGTTGAAAACCAGAGTGGAAGGGAGACCTAAGGATGCCTGATTGATAGACCTCTCTTATCATATGGGAGTTCAGCACATGAGTCCTTGCACTCCTTGCCTCAGACCAATTCTTAATCCAAAGACTCTGAAAGACTCAGTGCTCTAATTACTGGATTACTGTCAGATAAGTCTCTTGCTGGATCTGTTCTACTTAGTGTGAATAATTCAGTAGTCGGTGGAATAAGGAACCTCATTTTCTCACAGATCCCTGCACAGGCTCTAATCACTCATCTAAAGAGCTGGTCTTGGTGAGTTGGTGAATACGTAAAGCAGAGTACCTGTAAATGAGGCAGCATAGAAATGGATTCTGAAGTTTGGGGAGTACAGCAGCCCTTTGAGATGTAGAAGGCTGAAGTACAGCAAGCTTCTTCAGAGAATAATTAGACTTTCTCTGAAAGTAAAAAAAGAAGCAGAAGTTCTTGTTCAGTTCTGCTTCCTGGGACTTCAGCTACATTGTATGGTATTTAGTTTAAATTTCATAATAAATTGTTGCCTTTTTTTTTTTTTTTTTAAATCTATAACTTAGCAGAGAAATTGGAAATCAAGAGCCATAACTTGAGATCTCCATGTCTGATAGGATACTCCTTTGAAAGTTTCTGCAGTACAGAACCACTGAGAGTTTTTCTGTTAAACCTCCTTTCACTGGAAGCACGAGGACTCCTAAGCTTTAAGCGATGTGGAGGGCTGCCTCTTCACCAAACGCACACTCACCTCTCGCCCTGGTGGAGCACTGTTTCTATTAAGCATAGGTACACTCTTGAGAAAAGACAGCGATGCGTGTATATTTGAGCAGGTGGCATGCCCAGGACCGCTCTAATTCTAGGAAGTGTCACATCACTAATATTTCTATTTTTGACTTACCTTCTCACAGTCATTTTTAGAAGTCTTAACACATTCTTTGCATGCCATCCTAACATCTGCCCAGAGAAAGAGGGGGTTTATTTTCTATTCTCAGGAGTGTAATTATATTATTGGAATATGATTACGCTAAAGATAGAGTGTTTTATATGATAACCATTAATTTATGATTAGCATATTTGATATTTATTTAATTTTACCAGCAATTCACTTTTATCTCAATCCCTTGCTGCAATATATCTTTTAACATAAAGTTACAATTTCCTCTCATAAAAATGATTTTTCTTTTGATATCTGTTCAGTCCTGCACACCATTCGCTGATCAATGTCCTGGGATGTATAGGGGTCATACATTGCTGTAGTCATTCAATTGGTAGCTGGAAGTACCATGAAAAATATCCAGAAAGGTTCTAGTCCCTAGTTAGCTAAGGACTGAAAGAACCAAGGAATCATCTTCTGAAGTTACTTAGGAATAAGAAGCTAAATTACTTTTCATTATCTTGGAACAAGAATATACGATTAGACGTTCATTTTCCAACTCAGTTATTTAATTTTGTTCATTCTGTTTCCCCTTTTACTCTCTGGTTGTCAAGGGCTTACACTTATGTTTTAACATAACTTTTCACATGCATTTTTTCCATTGGCTTCCATATCTTTACTCTATGCAAACAATTTTAAGCCTGCATGTAACCTTTTAAGATCTTTCTTTATAAATTTCTTAGGATTATAAAATACTATAAATACATAACAAACTCTTTCTTACTTGAAGCAACATAAAATAGCAAGTGCATTTTGAACAAAAGGAAGTTTTGTTGAACAAATTTTAGTAAAGGGGATCTGATTAACAGCAAAGCATGAATGATAACAACCACCTTTAGGTTAAATAGTTTTAAAGAGATTAGATCAATCAGTAAAGTAATTCCACAAGGTATTAAAGTTGCTATTAGTTATAGTTAGGAGTACAACAAAAATGTTGTGCTGAAGTGTTTAATTTCACAGAATCACACACAGAATCCCAGAATGGTTGAGGTTGGAAGGGACCTCTAGAGATCATCCGGTCCACCCCGCCCTGCTCCAGCAGGGGCACCCAGAGCCCGGGGCACAGGGTGGCAGCCAGGCGGGTTTGGAAGATCTCCAGAGAAGGAGCCTGCACAGCCTCTCTGGGCAGCCTGTGCCAGGGCTCTGGCACCCTCACAGGAAAGAAGTTCTCTTTATGTATCAGATAACATTCATTACCAATGTAAATTGAAATACGTTTTCCATGAGAGTTTGCCAGTTCCTTATGTTGCTGAATAAATATTATATTATTTGCCATTCTAATATAAGTGGAATTATGAAAAAAAAAAAAAAAAAAAAAAGCCTGATCAAAAAGAGGTAAATCTACCTGCAGCTGTGAAATGACTTTTCTGATCTTGTGCAATGAGATGCACCCAAAATGAAATTTTTGTCTTTGGTATGCTGAAATGTGAAAGTGTATATGAAAAAACTTTCATTTGAAACCAATGCTAAGCTGGTGTTTCCAGACAAGAGTCAAGTTCTTGCACATAGCAGGCAGAACAATGAAGGTATCTTGCTATGTGTCTAAAGACGTGTTTGAGTCTCAGTTCAAACTGGTCCAAACAATCAATTGCAGCTTGTAAGTGCCTCATTATTCAAGATAAAGACTTGAGGGCCATGCAGCTCTCACACTGTTGGAGTTGCAGTTGAATAAATAAGTCATTGAGTATGGAAACCAGTGTTTTCTTACTATGCAGGACTGCTGCAATACCTATGCTCTAACAGAGCTTTTTAAAGAGAGATTTTCCAGTACTTACTGTTTTGTGGATACTTACCCGCTACCTAAATTTCTCGGAGTAGCTTAAACTATTGTTCTATAATCTTTTGGTACTATGAAACTACCACACCAAATCCTAAAAAGAAAGATGTAAATTGATAAAGTAATAAATGAGCGAATCTGGAAATTCTTTTTCACATAGAGAAAATAAAGTAAGTCAACCTATTTTGCAGTCTTGCAGTCCTTGCTATGTTTTTCTTTCTTTAGACTTTGTTTTCTACTGTTGTTTTCTGGAGATTAGGTGGTGTTCCCATTGTTATGATTAATACTTCTGGGTATGACAGTTTAAAGCCCACTGTACCGATATAGTACATTTAAACTTGTCAAATACTTGTAAAATGAACTGTTCCAACAGGAGGTAGTATTTTGTAATGTAGTGTATTTTATGTTCTGGAAAAATACCAGTTAGCAGGGTTCTGTTGTCTCTATTAAAATAACATTTCAGGTTGCTTATTCCATTAGTCTAAAGATTTGTTCAAATTTTAAATATGATGTGAATAAGAAAGTGAAGGATGAGTTCATCTTATTGTTTCCTTTCATAAATGTATATTTGTGTACTTATAAGTACATTTATATTAATGTATATTTAATTCTGGAGAAAAAAACAAGGGCCATATAAAAATGAAGCGGGAAAAGCAAAGCTGAGGTTGAAGCACCCAAAATGGAGTATCAACTAGTCTTTTTGAAGGACTGTTAATAGAAAGGGAAATGGTAGGCGTCACTAAAAAATACCATATTTTGAATTAGTTGTTATGTTTCCTTTTTTAAAGAAGCAAGTAGCTGCTGTACAACTCAGGGAAAACCACAAGGAAATACATATTTCCTGCACAATCTTACCGTGCTTTAGAGAGTGAAACGTAGCTGTAAGATCCTTCCTAATCTGGGTTAGTCATCTCAGTGTAGAAGGGAAAGGACAGCAGAGCGCTGTCTGGGGCATTAAAGCAGGAATGGGAACTGTACCAAGATGCGAGGAAACAGCTCTGCACTGATCCGTGCAAAAGCGAGCTTAATTGTCTGAAAGTCCCTCTTCAATTTTTATTTGGGTCACTTATGGTAATGTGTAAAATTCTGGTCATTTTTTGAAGTATTTAAACCAGCAACGCTAGCTAGGTGGACCTTTAATTTCTTTTTCTTTTTTACTTTCTTTCTTTTTTTTTTTTTTTTTTTCCACCTCTGGATATCATTATTACTTCCATGCAAAATTTAGCTCTTTTTCACATTTCTGTGGAAATCTCTTGATCTCATTGCATTAGTGGTCTCCGTCCTCTGGTTAAATCCTTCATGTATTCCTGTCTGATACTAATTTGTTCCTGTGGTCCCATGTATAGTCAAGAGAGTAACTTATTCATCTCCAGTAGCACTGCTGAAATCACAGAAGTGCTTGATGCTGTGATTTATCAAGGCACTTCGGTCAGTGCCTCAAGCATGTGCTAAAAATGAAGCTAATACTTGCATGAACCCCAAGGATTAGTCGCCTGCATAATGGCTTCCAGGGTCCTGAAAAAATGTGAACCTGTGGAACAGATTGGCTACTGGTGTAGGTTAGAATAGCTCTACTGAAATCCAAATGACTCTAACAATGACTTTAGTGGAATTATGACAAGTCTACACTAAAGCTTCCTCTTTTCTTTGTGCAGTACTGATAATTACGGTATGTCAAAAGTAAAATGCAAAAGTTAGAAAAAGCTTTGTATCTGGGCATTTGATACACACACATAGAAGGTTGTTCTGCCATTCAGAGAGACCTTTACAGGCTGGAAAAATGGGCAGAGAGGAACCTCAGGAAGTTAAATAGTGGGAAGTGTAAAGGCGAGCACCTGGGGAGGAATAATGCAATGCACTGCTACAGGCTGGAGGGTTGACCTCCGACAGAGCAGCTTTGTAGAAGGGGCCTTGGGGGTCCATGAACAAGCTAGCCAAGAACCAGCAATGTGCCCTGGGGGCTAAGACGGGCAGTGGTATGCCGGGCTGCATTAGAGTGCTGCGAGCAGTTTGAGATGTGATGCTGCACAGCACTGGTGAGGCCACAGCTGAAGTGCTGTATCCAGTTCTGGGCCCGCAGTACCAGCTTCTGCTGGAGCGAGTCCAGAGAAGGGCTATTAAGATGGTTAAGGAACTGGAATATCTCTAGCGTAGTGAAAGGCTGAGAGAACTGGGCCTGTTTAGCCTGGAGAAGAGAAGGCTTAAGGGAGGATATAATCACTCTGCATAAGTACCTGAAGGGGAGGTGTAAAGAAGATGGGGTCAGGCTTTTCTCAGTGGTGAAAGGATGAGAGGCAAGGAACCACACTGAAACACAGGCAGCTCCAACTGAGTCTACGAAAAAAAAATTGTTCATTGCAAGGGTGACTGGACACCGGAACAGGTTGTCCAGAAAGCTGTGGAGTCTCCGTCCTTGGAGATACTCAGAACTCAGATGGACAGAGTCCTGATAGGTAGTCCTGTCCTGCTGTAGGTGACCCTACTTGGGCAGGGGGATGGGACTAGATGATCTCCAGAGGTCCCTTACAACCTCAACTGTTCTGAGATTTTTTTTAGTTGTTTACATGCCATTGAGTGTTCAATAGAAATATTGGCATCTCGGTATGAGATTGTATCCTCACAGCATATCATTGTTCCATTTGATTTTGTAGTATCATAATCTTTCATGTTTGCTGATAATGGGATATCTGTAGTGCCATTTGTCACACTGCTACTTGAGCACTAAATCAGATAAGAATTGAAAATTGTATCAGCCAAAACTTGGATAACGCGTCAGGGTGTTTCTTGTGCCACAGATGAAGTTTGTTTTTATATTAGGAAACTATAGAGGAAAGTAAAGGGGTCACCTTTTTCTATTAGGCCTGCCAATTATCCTCTCTAAAAATCTTAGTTTCTAAGGTAAAGACTGTTTTGTGTGGAGATGTTTCTTTCTCTTTAATTCTTTTTTTCTCTATATAAAGAGATACCCATTTAGGTCATGTAGCATATTTTGATTGTGTGATTTATTATGTGTTTGCAAGCCAGCTGACAAAATGTTTTGAAAATTAAGGACCTGTTATCAACTGTTTTATTCTGCATGAATTCACAATATTTATATTGTATATCTTTCTACAGTGTATAGGAATAGTATTTTAAAGCTTTTGGGAATAGTTATAGACTTTTGTATGGGGCTTTTCCAGGTATTTAATTATTCTTTTTGTAAATTTGGGGATTAAAAGAAAAAAAAAAAAAAGAGGTTCTGTTTTAGGGGCAGCATTATTGCATTTCAGAAATAATATCCTGTAAAATGGCTGTAACAAGGTATTTTATCTAAAAGCCCATTGTAGGTTTCTTATTATGAGTTTCAAGCCTCTGCAACGATAAAAGTGCTCTTATTCAAATGTATATTATTGCATTCATTTCTCTAATAGCAGTATTCCATCATATCAACCTATAAATAGACAAAGAAACAATGGCACAGAGTGCTTGTTATTCATCCTCAAAATTTTTTGTTCTGTTGTTAGGTATCAGTCTGCAGAATACTCAGACTATTTGCATGGAATACAGAAAAAAAAAAGTTGTTTTCTCTGAGTAAACATGTGCTTTCTATTTGTGTTTCCTTGGGATATTAAATATTGGGTGTAGTCCTTTGTAAATGGAGAAGAAAGTACACTTCAATAATAAATCTTTTTGTGTATTTCAACAAGATGTCTATTTTTTTTTTTTTCTAGATACACCTTTAGTTAAAATCATTTCTTCCAATTCATGGCCTGAAGAAGGACAATCTATAGTTTTGACTTGTGAATCCAAAGGAAAACCAGTGTAAGTGATTTAACAAGCAATATGTTTTTGTTATTTTCCTTATTCTGCTGTGATTGCAATCTTCAGCTGCAGAAATCTGCTGTTTTTGTCTTGTCCTGGGGTCTATCACTGGTTTAGAAAACCCCTTGAAACCTGTCTTCATTAAGTGTCTATAGAAGATTGATCTTTTACTTTGTCATCTCTTTTAGTTTTCAGGAAGAATTCCAGCTGTGAGAGTTTTTTCTCAGTCAGGTATACCAACCTGAAAGGAGTGCAGGCTGAATCAGTCACTGTTTACATCACTGAACTGATGATAGGAAAGGCAAAATATCTCATGAAAAACTTTTCACATTCACTAGCCTTAGAGAAAATATATTGAACTTTCTGGATGTTTCAGCTGTCATTTACAAGCGGTTAAAAGCATTTAATGATATATTCGATTTTGTTACTTGGTTATATCAGACTTTGAAAAGACTTAGTCTGCTCTAAGAATATCAATTGTTTTACTTAGAAATTTATATCCCTGCCAAAAGTATTTTTAAAGGCACATCTGAAGAAACTACCTCTTTCATAACATCTTCTGTCTAAAAAGGTTTTAAAAATGTTTTCCTATATCATAGACCTGCCTCTTTACAACAGAAACTTCCTCCTTAGTTGAGCTCTTACACATTTAGCCATGAAGAAATAGTCATGTTGCTTAAATCTTTATCTAATACCAAAAGATTAACATGTGGTGTTGCATAGAATAATGATATGTAGCTTTAGTATAGTTTTGAAAATAATAGGGTGATCATATTTTGGTTCTAGAAGTAGTTCAAATTACGTGCCAAAAATCACATGCCATGTAAGGTTGAATTTCTCCTTGATATAACTTCAGTGACCTTATATAACTGTTCATGTAACTATGTACTGCTCATCTGACCTGAAGTCAGATTTAGGTAAAGGTTTGAGAATTGAAGTCCAAAGTTTCCTTTTATAAAAGCTTTACTTTAGTCCAGTGTCATTTCAACCCATAGGTGCTTTGCTTTCTTATATTATGTGCCTATATAATTTTAAAGTAACTTATTTTATCCAAATTTTGACTCAGCTGAGCAACTCAACCTCTAGCTCATGCTTTTACTCAGCTTGAGACCAGAAGGCTGGGTGTCTTTCCCCTTAATCGTATATGGTGCTCAGTGTAATCATTTTTCTGTGTACTCACAAAATTGAGTTCCAGCCACCTCCTGCTTTTATAATTTACTTGAAGGAGAAAGAACTACCCATTTATAGAACAGCCTTTGAGCTTTCACCTAGGTATTGGGAGGTACAGAGTCAGTTTCCTCATTTCTTTCCAATCCTGCAGAAGTGCTTATTTTTATGGAAGAGTTCAGCCCTGATTGCCCTGAGTGAGCAATCGGCTAGGTGGAATTTAGGATTTTCTCCATCTCAGTGGTTTCCACATGGCTAACAGTCAGCAGCTGCATGCTGAGAGTGCTGTTTGACATATTGACTTTGGGGATCCTAGCCCCAGGTGTTTAATTTTCCCTGTTCAGCTAACATGCACAGTAAGCATAAAGATTTAAGCGAGGTGGTCATTATATATTTTTAGTTATTTTTGTACCCCAGGTAGATGCTGGTTCTTTCTGATCTTGGCAAGCAAGTGTGCCCACTCAAGCCTCTAAGTATAACAGGACATTTACTCAGAATATTCAAAGCTAGGAGTGAAAGAAAATGTTAGCAGTTAAATCCTCCTGTGATTTTGTGATAAATCTCCTGTCCCTTATGATCACTGGGAACCCCGAGTGATACATCATCACACAGACCTATTGTCAAGCGAAAGGATGTTCACATGAGAACATGCTGCCTCTCTAATAGATAAGGACAAGGAGATGCAGGTGGCATAATTGCCAGCGCCATTTGGGAGCTGCCTGCAGGCTCTTCCATTATAATTAGCCAGCTAAGTTTATCCTGCGGCGCACGTGCGGCCCCGGACAGGCCGTGTCCGTGTGAGTTGTGTCAGATCGACCCTTATGGGGGTCTCTGCCTCCTCAGCGCACTGCAAGCGCCCCTTTGGCTCGCTGCACGTCCCTGCTGCTTGTTTCAGGGGAGGGTCAGTTTGGTCCTCACGTTTTGGACCTTTAAATCATAAGAAAGTTTGGAGGGTTCATTTCTTGGTTTTGTGCTTTTTTTTTTTTTTTTTTTTAATTTTATGAGACAAACAGCTAATGTTTGGAGAGATGGGGGCATTGGGGGACTGAGGCGAGAGCACGCAGGAGAGTTGTCTAATACTGACTAGATGTTCCACTCCTTCGGTGACTTTACCTACCTACCTCTAAATTTCAGACCACAGAAATATGGTTTTCTTCAATACTTAGGCACGTGGGAATCATTCCAACTCTCTTTAACCATCTGCACAGTAGATGTCTACCTCTCAGCTGCTCAGTTCGGCCTCTGTTTTTGTTCAGGGGGGAGGAATAGGTGTTGTTATGACGTGACTGATCCGATCTATGCTAGGCACCTACCTCAGCAGTTTGGGAGAACAATTATAGATGTCTAAATATATCTATTTCTATCTATCTCAAATTCAAATCTTTTTAGATTTAGTTTAGAAAATGGCAATCCAATTGAGATTATTTACTGATCAAATTTCTTTTTTTTTTTTCTTTCAAAAGAAGAGTCAGTTGCAACCTTAAAGGATTCAAATGCAGGTTTTTCACATGGTTTTGAAAGGGCAGCCAAGTTAAAATTCCACACCACAGAATTATCAAGGCAGGGCACCTGTGTGCAGTGGACTTCGGGCACAAACATTTTGTGCCAATAAATACACCTCTAATTGTGCATACAACAAAAGCTGCCAACATCAGCTGCTCTGTGTTGCTTCATTAGGTCAGTCTTTTACAGCACGAAGCCAGTAATAAATAGGCATCCTCCTGGGAGCAGTTTGCAGCTGCTTAGCATGAGAAACAGTAATGTCATGCTCCCGGCCTACCTTGTGATTGCCTTCTGGCTTAGAGAGAGGAATTGGAGAGGACCACAGAGCCCACCCAAATAGCTGGTGTCACGAGATGAATAGGTGATGAAAGAGCGAAGAGGAAGAAAGGGGAGAATAAACTGCAAGCAGCACAGAGAGCTTAGAATCAACCAGTGGCCCTTCTTAGCCATTTGCACACTCCAGGTTAACTTCTGTACACTCCTGTCAACTTCATATTTCGTTTCCTGTATGCAACAGTCAGTCATACCAGTGAATGAGCACTTATTTATACAGGTACATTTCTTTATATCTGAGTGATGTTCTCAAGGTTCAGAGTGGTGCTAGGGATTAATAAAAAGTAAGAGTTAAGCAGGATTGTAGCTGTGGTGCCATTCATGATATTGAGAGCTGCTGCAGAGTAATTCTTTCTCAAAAGGGAAAAGCAGAATGAAGCTAAAGCTAAAATACATTTACCATATCTCACCGATCTCCTTCTTACAGTGATTGTGTCCCTCAATCCACGCGCATCATGGAAACATTTATACAAGGGTACATTTACATATACCCTTGTATTTCAAAGCTAAATATAAAGAGATGAGAAACAACTGTCTTCAAGCTGTGATTTGGCTTGGCTTGGCCTGTCACTGGCCATTCAGTAACCTCTTTGCTCAGCACTGCAAGGATGAGGACAGCTCTGGTTCCCGTTCAGATTCTGTGCTTATTACTATTAGAGGAATTACTTTGGAGGCAGAAGCTGTTCTTCCAGGTAAAGATTCAGTTACTGCTGTAACACAGCAGTGAGACCTGTAAAAAAAGCAGGCCAGATATGCTGCATGTTTGGCAATGCTTTTGCAAATGTAGGCTAGGTGGGGGATTGCTGAGGTGTTGCAGGTTGATTCCGGCTCTGCCACCGTTCCTTCTGGAAGACGTGTTGTGGCAGGTGAAGAGCTGCCTTGGCTGCCAAAGAGATGCCAGGGAGGCTATTGCAAGAGCAGCCGGCCTTGGCCTGGCCCCCTGGGGCTCTTGTTGAACATGCTTCATGAAACGAGTCCCTTGTGGTGTGGATGACCACACTGACTGCGACATTGAGTCAGAGTGGGCACAGAATAGGGGATAGAATAGAATAGAATAGAATAGAATAGAATAGAATAGAATAGAATAGAATAGAATAGAATAGAATAGCAAATAGTAAGATGATCATGGGAAGCTTTCTGCAAATGAATGCATGAAATGAATGCTTGAAAGAGAATGCAATTTCTCTTTCAAAAGAGAAATCTCTTGCTTCCCTATGTAACTATTGCTAAGTTTAGTCCTTCCGGAATCTAGCATCAAATTCTTAAAAAAAATCAAGTTAGGCTTCAGGACTTAGGCCTCTAGATTTTATGATGTTCTAGTCCTGTTTGTGTGGAACCTGAGATACCAGTTCTAAACAAATGTGAAAAGCTAATGTTTGAAATATGTTATTTATAGAGAGATGGCATTTTCGATTAAATTCTTCCATTGGGGAAAAGGAAAAAAAGCATATCTGTACCTTTTGTTTCTTATGCATGTGAGGTGCGTTTTTGTTCTTTATCTGTTTCTTATGTGTCTTTGTTGCTTCTTCTTTCTTTGGTTATTTTTATTTCGTGGAATGGCTATTTTAAATGTATATGAAGATGCTTGAGATATTCTTCTGCAGTCTTAATTATTCGTAGGGTTATGTTGGTCAGAGCAAGGCAGCATGTAATTATAACTGAAAACGTGTGTAGTCAAAATGCAATAGTCTTCCCGTAGAATACTGCATGGTAATCAAATGGTAACCCAGTTTGCCTGTAAAGTGCTGGAAAATAGAGGATGATACTTACCTCATCACCATTGTGGTGTCTTCTTAGAAGACTTCTCCATCACTTTAACAGTGCAGAAACAGTGGAACTGCTCAGACATGCAACTCTTGTTTCTTATCCTCTTAGTGAAAGTCAGCCTTTTTTTTTTTTTTTCTCTGTCTTGCTCTAGTCATTAAATTCAGATCTTATGACCAACTATAGTTTTGTCTTTGGCAAACAAGTTTAGCGTTAGGCTGTTATTTTTTTGGTTGATGGCCTGTTGACAGACTAGATTTAGAGTATTCTTTTGGATTTGTATTTCTGTCAGGTTAGTCACTTTCTGTGCTGGACTCAGTTGTTGGTTTGTTCACCCTCTTGAAAATTTTAATAATAACAATTTCCATTTTTTTTCAGTTGTAGATAATAATGTTTAGCCATTTCTTAGCATAACTTAAGACCACGTGGGTGTATTTGACATTTTTATTCATTGTCGCATTCCTCCTTTGGTAAGAATCTTGTATATTCTCAAAACAGATGGAAGATAGTTTCTTGTCTTTTCAATCCTTACAGCTATTTTGTCTTTTCCAGAGTTTTTGGCTAGATCCCAGACAGTCATCAGGCCGTAATATTTTTCAAAATAAACTAGTTGAGTAGAGCCATAACATGTCAGAAGCTCTTCCTTATTTATTTTTTTTTCTTTTGCTTTTTTTTCTTTTTAGGTTAGTGTAGTTTTACTTATATTCCTTTCCTTTGCCAAACAAGGAAAAGTGATTAGGCTCCAAAAATAACAGACCTCCTTTTAATGAACTCATTTGCATCATTGGGACTTACAACTTTAGAAATAAAGTCATACTGCATAGCAACACATTGAATATTTCTCTTAATAAGCAAAAGTAAGCTGGTTTAAGAATAAAGAGCAAATTGACCATGGACACTATTGTCTGTACTGTTGCCTGTACTAATAGTATATTCTAATTGCAAATTATGGCTTCTACGTGTCATTTCATTTTAATAGAACCATATACTGGAGTGACTCAAAACACGCCCAAAATTGAATGCAAAAATAAAACATAATGAAAGAAAAGTTCCATATTTAATGTGTGTCTTTTCAGGAAGTACTTCAAACTGTAATGGAATAATTAGTACACAGGAAACAGAGGGAGTTGACTGTCTCCTGTGTGCAGTATAGAAATATCTATTCACGCAGCTAAAAGGTGTCATAGTATGAGTTGTCTGACTAATGGAAAGTGGAAATTTGTCCATGTTGAAATAATCCGGAAAGCTCCTTTTCCTTCTGAAAGGTGTTTCAGGACATAGTTAGCAGGCATTCTTTGTCAACAGCGTGCAGACTTCCCTGAGTAGCTGGAGAAATGAACAGCAGTTGAAGGTAGCCTGTGTCCGGGCTTCAGAGGCAGGAGAAGAATAGTGTGTGGCCTGTTATAAGGCTTTTTTGTTGTTGTCATGCCTGAAAGATTCTCGTAGTAGAAAACAATGTTATGTAGCTAGGAAAGATATCAAGGATTCTCTGCCAAATCTCTGCTTGTCGATGTAATTATTAATACACTGGGTAGGCTTATAAAGCTGTGATAGTAGTTGAGGTTTGGATACAATACAGGAAAAAAAGCACCAAGCTTTTATTTCAGGAGAAAGTTCCCAGACATTATTTTTAGGATCATAAAAAAAGTAATAGAAGAGAGCACAATCAGTAATAAACACTGATACTGTAAGCACCCAATAACCTAAAGTGTGGTCAAATAAATATCAGGAAAGTCCTTACTGGACTTCATGAGGTTCCCCTGGGCCTGTGCTTCCAACCTGCCTAGGTCTCCCAGCACGGTGACTCCACCCTCAAGCAGACTGACTGCAATGCCCAGTGCAGTGTCATCCACAAGGTACTTTCCACCTTTCCACATGGGTCTTTGAAAAAGATATTAAATAGATAGAATCCTGAGGAATTCTGCTTGTAGCAGCTGTAGTAGCTGTAGTATATCAGCAGCTAATGACTACCCGACGGTCCAGCCGGTTTTTCACCCATCTACTAGTCCACCCAGCCAGAACCTGGACCACAACCTGGATACGTGGGTACAGTAGGAGACCATGCCAGAAGTTTTGCTGAAGTCAAGGTAGACAACATCCACTGCTCTCCTTTCATTCACCATCTAGTCGTCTCCCTATAGTTTTCAAGTGTTTGGTTGTTAGAAAATTGTAGAAACATTTGTTTTATGAGTAGTTATTTTCTTCACTCCCAAGGATAAACTGTGTTAGAGAGAAAAGAATAGAACATCTCTTCCTTCCTCAGAATAAGGACCTTACCTCAAACGTATTCCAAGTGGAAAAATTTGCAAAACTAAGGAAGGCGTTTTGAAAACTGCTAGATGAAAATGATCCATTTGAATTTCTGATCTTATGTTATACTATAAGAAATACAACACTTTATTTCCTGAAAATTCTGTCAGTATGGGCAGGGTATCATCTTTGAAAAGGATTCCTGACTCTTTCAGTGAAATAGTTGCTATGAGTGATCTGTGTGACACAGATTTGATGCAAGCCCTCGAAACATGGAATTAAAATACGATAAATAATTTCTTCATAGGTGTTGTTGCGTTTCTTCCCATGCTACCCAAAAACTTGGCAAATGCTAAAACGTTTATTTTTATCACACCTGTGGACAATTAGGTTATTTAATTGCTTCCAATTTACTCCTGAGAACTGAAGCAGAACAATTCTGAAGATCAAAATTCACTAAAAAGCTCACTGAATTTTAAGGCTAGTATGAAACACCCACTGTCTGGTTTTCTGAGAGTATCTGACATAGCATTGCATCACACTCAGAAGATAGCTCCACTTCAGTTTGAATTGTAACACTGAGTTCTTAGCACATCTGCAAATCTATGCCAAGAGTCTGAAATTAGACACCTAGAAAACTGTGAATACCCATTGATATTTAATGTTTTGGTTAAAAAAGTCTGCCAATGCCACTTTGAAAGTAATGGTAATGGCAGGTTTGGATTCTAATTTGTTAATCTAGTGGTCAGCTTTATGTCCATGTGCAATTTTCTTTTCTTGCTTCATCATGATACTCTTTCCAGATTCTCTAACAGGCAAAATGGAAGTTCTATAAGAAAATATATCTCTTTTTTTGCATAAATTTTCTTCACTGCAGAATAGTTTCTGGGTTGTGCAATGAATACTTGGGAGCCTAATACCTAATACTTAGTTCCTCCTAAAATGTGAATTATCATAATGATTCTGGAAAACTATGCATTGTTTCTGTGTTTATAAATCACCAGGCAGAATGAATCCGCAGCCCAAACTGGACATTCAGACAGTATCAATAAATATTAATGGTTTGGAAAATTGTATGAGTTTGTACATATCCAGGATGAAATATTATTCTAGTAAAATATGAATATGGAAAGTATTTCTCTCTTAAGCTTTATGCATATTCGTTCATGGAACATCCTAAATCATAAAAGTCTATTTCCAGGTTTCTCTGGAAAGGACCACCTACAACAGAAAGCAAGTAGGTTAACAGAAAGAAGGAAAGTTATATATTAGGCTTCCACTGTTTGTGTTTAGCTCTGGACAATCATTATTTTGAGCACTAAGGTGGGCATTTGTCAATTTTGTCATAACCACTGTCCATTTAACGAATGGAGACACTCCCCTATCTCTTTGCCTTGATCCCAGGTGTAGCATTGACTTCCTAATACTTGTCAGCAACTGAAATATAGATATTTTTTCACATTTCTGCCTTCTGAGCACTTAGAGTTTCCGCTTAGGTTTTCAGGGACACAGATTGCACACAATTTGGAAGATGTTATATATACATTTTTAAATAAATGCTTACATTTATAGGACAAAAATACTGTATTGGACATAGACAAAGCTAAGAACCTCTTCTCATATTTCTCAGACTTGTATTCTTTGTTATTGTGGAACAGCTCTGAGATTAGGTCAGAATCTTCTATTTTTCTCCTTCAACATAGGGATTTCCTGCTGAAACTTGTAATCTCTCTGTATCTGTTGCAAGTTGCCTTTCTCTGACCTTGTCTTGTTCAGCAATTAAATAGAACACGTCTCTTACAAATACAGATTTTTCTGTCCTGTCTCTCTCTTTCCTCCCTGCTCTAGTTTCTTCAAAAGTTTCTTCTTGTCTTTTTTACTTTTTCTTCCTTTCTGTGTATGTTTTTTTTTTTTTAACAGTTCTTTTCCATCTTTGTTTCTTTATGCTATTAAGGAATTTTATTTTATGTATTCTTTTCCATTCAGAGAACTGTAAACTTTCATTTTCTTGAAGAGAGACTGATTGCATTTGAGTAGGTGATTGTTAACTCCTAAACAACCTATCTTGACTTGATCAAATGCGCTTTAACTCATATCAGCTAATGCTAATCGCTCTGTATCCCATGGTTCCTGTCACCCACATGGCAGGGCCATATTGCGAACCAAGATTGAAATATTCTCTGAAATGTGCGATCAGAACTTCGTAGACCAGTTAAGCATCCAGTTTCTCCACGCGTAGCAGCAGCAGTGTATATGTAAGGAAACTCGACTGATGTTAAGCATTGCATTCTGAGCTCACCTAGTGGGAAAGGTAAAGAGAAAATCAGCCATGGGGAGTTCTAACTCACCATAACGTTTGGCACCTTGCTGGAAGGTGCTGTGTGACAGTGTAAGAACATTTCTAGATCAGAATAGGCATACCTGTTTATAACACGTTTTTCAGTATCCAGATTTGGTACTGAGTTTATTTTTAAAAGAACTGTAGGCAATAGTCACTGATGCCAACCCAAATCTCTGTTGAAGCCCAACTTGGTGACATTGGCCAGCACTGTGCTATCACTGCTGTAATTACTTTCTTTGGACATTGGGCCAATTTTTAAATGATTAGCATTTTCAAGGAGTTCATCCTAATGATATCTTCTGCATTGATTTACTAGGCATCTGTTGTATGCTACATTGAATGAGTGTTCATTTTCAGTAAAATGATCTAAAATCTTATGAAGAATACAAGATGAATTGTAAGGAAAAATATGCCTAGGGAAACTTTACAGAGAGGTAGTTTGTCTTTGCAACAAAATGCCAATTATTTTAAAAGATTATGTAAATATTCAGCTTGTAGCCTTCTATACCAATATTTCATTGACATTACAACTCCACTGTGGAATTATGCTGTATTGTAGTAGATTATATATTAAGAAGCAGGTAACATTTTTACTAAGATACAGTAGGTATGGTTAATAGATTAAATTTCAGCTTGTATTAAACCTCTTGGCTGTCTGAGAGATTGTATCTTCATTTTGCAGCTGGGACCTTCTATGCTTGTCTTTTTTAGTATTTTGCAGAGTAGGGAAATTCATGTTACAGAAAGTGTGACACACAAAAAGAAACAGGTGGGAGCATTAATGCCTGTCTAAAAATTACATTATACAATAAAACCTCCTGCAGTGCTTAAGAACTTCCCCTTTAGTGTTCTGTAAAATGATCATATTGTGTAATAGGCTCAATTCAATAATCATTTTTCCTCTCTTTTAAATGTGTCTTTTCTGCAGTGTTTACACATAAAATGCTGCAGAAAGTACAGTATGAAAAACAGCTAAATGCAGCTCTTTTAGTGCTCACTAAATCCATTTTGCATGTGTATGCCTTTTGAAATAATTCTTTTCCTTGCTCTTTCAGTGGTACGCCTAGCAAAGAGCAGCTGATAGAGCTGTGTACAGTTGGGAACACATTCTAAAAGAAGTCAAGATCCATAGAACAGAATAATACATAAAACTGAAATACACTCTGTATAATTCAAATTCTTTGCTAGATCAGGAAATACATTAAAAAAATAGTTTTGTAAGAGGAAATGATTCTCCGTCTTTTATCTGCTTTTGTTTGATAGGTAATAGATTAGCTACAATTACTAGTAAGATTGCAGCAGTCTTGATTCAACTGTTAGCAGTATAACAGAGGCAAACATGTAATAGTATATAACTCCATCAATGCAAATCATGCTCTGAGTATTTGCCCTGTTGTGCGATTACAGAAGCCAAGTTTGTTCCCTGGATAGCAGATGTGATCAGGAACAGTCAGGGTCACAGAAAAATACAGAATATTCCCTACAAATATAGGAATACGGGAGGTTAACAATACAGTGAGGTTTGTTGGCATAGTTCTGTCACGGCTGCCGTACGTGTGGAAAGGCAAAATCATAAGTTGTGAGTTTTTCCCAGCGAAGGCTGAAGCTCTGTGCTGTGTCTGGCTAATACCACACTACACTTACACCCGAGACATTGATGCAGTAAAGCAAGCTCTTGTTTACAGAATCAACTAAAACTGCTGGCAATACTCCTTTCCTCACTAAAATGCAAGTCATAGTTCCCACTGATAGCACTTCTGTTTGCTCCAGGAGTACCCAAGAGAAGGGTTTGAGATGATGAAATTGTTCCATTGCACAGCAAAGAGATTTCTCCCCATCACTGAGCAGGTTGTGAAGCCTGCTCACAAACCTGTTAAATTTCATGCTGCTGGATGCATATGTTAGCGATGAAGAGATGTTTTTTTCATCATTTTGTGGAAGTTGCTCTTTGCCCTCCTTTTCCTGGAGTTATTACTGGTAAAATCACTTGAAACACTTTCTCCGTTACTCTGAGTGAATGCAATTCTGGAAAATATGTTGGCAAATATGCCAAACAGGGCATTTTACAGTATTTGTATGGATGGAAGGAAATTACTGTCTCATCACGTAATTGTGGCGTTAGCTCAGCCAATTAATCTAACTGCTAAGGGCTCAGAAAGAAAAAAGGAAAAAAAAAAAAAAAAAAAGAACAGAACAGAAAAATCCCCAAGCAACCAGCCTCTTTAGGTATGAGAGTGTTAGCTCTCTGTGCTGTCTGGAGCATAGGCCCTTAACAAACTGAGTTGACAAGGAAAGTGGGATTTCAGTTCTGACAAGCATGGCAGTGAGTAAGTAAGAGAGAAATTTAATTTCTCAGATCTCAGTTTCACTAGTTCTATTAAATGTAGTTAGTTGCAGAGAATAGCTGAAGGCCATCAGCAGCAACAGAAACAGAGTCCCCAAAATTCATAGCCTGGATGGTTTATTTCCTTAGTTGAAACTGAATTCCCAGGTTCACGGCTTAGTATATATAATTGCAATGTTAACTGTTTCCAAAACTTACAAGAAATAATTTGGGGAGAGACTGAACCTGCAATCTCTACTTTTGCGCGGAAGTGTTGAAGAGGCAGGCCGAAAGGATGCAGAATGACAAGGAAAACAGAACTGGCCTAGAAAATATGATAGATGCTCACATGTTTTCCCCCCTCCTTTAAGAACTTGCTATAAGCACCTGAGAGGCTGAGCAGCTACTCCTGGGCTGTAAAGGTGGTTAACCAAGCCAAGGGGTGATCTAGCTGAGAGACAGTGGTACTAATGCTGTTTAGTTGGTGGGAATCTCAACAGAAGATTTTGTGAGAGATGTGTGCATGTGTTCAGGCACAGCTGTTCTTGTGCACAGCACAACAGAACGGAACAGTCTCATGCAGAGTAAGCACTGTCCTGCTTATTCATTATCAAAATAATGCTAACAAGATGAGCATATTTAGTTGTTATACTTTGGAAAACATTTTAAAAAATGGCTATTGCATAGTAAAGGACCTTATAACTTTCTCCTGTGTGTTGCTTTCATCCTCAGCTTGAGTTGCCACATAGCTATCTCTGTGAGCTTGGGGGTAGCCACAAAAGTGTCACCAAGGGCTACTGCTCAGGCATTTACATGCATATCACTCTGTAATGAGTTTCACACCATGGAACAACTTCCTGCAGCATGCAGCAGGTTGATGGATATTCATAGATACATATATGCTTTGATTTTTTTTCTTTTCCTTTTCTTTTCTTAAACAATGCTTAATATTTTTTGTTGGTCACTTTTAAGAGGAGACCGGAAAAATTGTAGTAAGGATTATGAAGATGGGGGTGAACCCCAGTAGCGCCAAGGTAAGAGATACCCACCAGCCACATCTATAAAACAAGTCGGAGAGTACAGCTCCTTTCCTTGTCTGAGATGAACTCCACATTGATGTTCATCAGCTGAGTGAGCTGATAAGGAAAGAGGGAAGTATACTTCCAGCAAGGTGGATAAGAAGAGGTAAGAGGGAGGCAGATAGATATTTCTGCTTATTTTTACTACTTGCTTTTAACTTACATTTGCTCTCAAACAGCCTTGGTGTGCCTTCTTGTTTCACATATACAATTTCTAGACTGCTTCAAATTGAGTCATTTTATCCCAGGGAATGATAACTCAAGGGAGCTCTCATCATTGTCTCAGGTCTAAGTTCAGTTACTTCTTTAAAGAATATTTAGTTGCAGTTTGTAACTAGAGGCAAAAAGGAGGGCCAAACAATTATATGGTAATCAACATCAAAAAGGAGAACTACATAAAAATGAGAAATCCTGTTAAAAAGAAGCTATAATGAGCAGCCAAGAGAATTAAATCTTTCCAGGCAGCGTGAGGACTGCATTGAAAAAAAAATATATAGAGAAACACAGGGTCGATACATATCATGAAGCAGAAACACTTCAGAAGGGAAAACCATTGAGTCTAAACAAAAGAGAAAGTAAAGTAATGGAAATTAAGAAAACATAATTCAAAAAGCTTAAGTTGTTTTCAAATGAAAGAAAAGATCATTAAATCTTTGTGGATGGAAAATAAAAAATACAGTTAGCTAGACCAAAAAAGTAATTTGAGGGCAACTATCAAGGAGCATTGAAATTAATAATTAATCTTTCTTGAGGTGCATCAGAAGGAGGAGGTGTTCCGTTATGTTTTATAGAACCAATTGAAGGTGAAGGTATAAAGAGAAGCCAAGGGAGTTTGTTACATCACTGTTTATTACAGAGGAAAATGAGAAATTGCAGACTGGATCCCTCTTTTCTTAGGTTCTCAGGTAACTTTTTCTTAAGGAAGTGAACTGTAGAAGAGGTTTTGGAACAAATGGACAAAACAAACAATAAGAAGCCAGTGGGACCAGGTGGCTTCACCCTGATCTTCTAAGGGAATTCAAGGATGAGATTGATGCATTACAAACAGTGGCATGAAATTTCATGCTTAAAACTGAGGACAAAAGGGCTTCAGGGAGATTTCAGGATCTGTGAGTTTATAAATCTGACATCTGGCCTGTACAGATAGTAAAAACAATAAAAAGGACTAGAATTAGCAGACATCTGAGCAAAAAACATTTTTATGGGAGCAAACTCTTTTGTAAATGGAAATCCTGTCTTTTATTGGAGTTCTTTGAAGGGCACATGAAATGTGTATTTTGGTGGTCCATTTGATTAAGAGAACTATTAAAGAGGTCTACAGAATTTCATATATTCAACAGAAGGTTGGTAGGGATTGATTTTTCTCCAGACTAAAGTGTTAAGGGATAAATGAAACTAGTAAGAACCAGTTTTGTAAGAAAAATGAAGACATCATTCTTCATGCGATGACTGGTAGACTTTTGGAAATCCTCATCAAAGGATGTGGCAGATGCTAAAGGTTCATAGGTAGTTCAAGGGGAAACTGCATAAATTCATAGAAGAGTAAATCATTAAGGATTACAAAATGTTTTGAAACTAAATTTGGCTTCAGAAGTCCCCAAGAAAGTTGTAAACCAGAAAAAAAACTTAAGAAGGCAGCATATGTTCTTGACCTGTTCTTCCCTAGACATGTCTTTATATCTACTGGTAGAGAGAAGGTACTGAGCTGCCTGGACTGATCTAGGGCAGCTGGTTCTGTTCTTTTAAGTCCTGAACGCAGCCTGTTATAGATTTCTAGGACTAATGTTAATGGAGCTTGATCCCTGAGAATATCTCCCTTATCATGCTGAAATTATTGCTGTGAAGGTACTAGTGGATAATTCTCTGCATGAGAGAAGTTTGTTTGAATTAAAGCACTTTCTTCTTTTGGAGATAATGATACATTTGGAGAAGTGAACAGACATCTGTAAGTAAAACATATTTGTCTTTTTAATTATATCATTGTTTCTTAAGTTAGTTGTAGAGTTGGAAATTAGCACAGATCCAAGGGACTCACCACTGAAATACAAATAATCATAGTTTATTGTTATTCAGCTTTCATTATATTTTCTGGACGGCATGAAGCATTTTCTATTTTGTTATGGTCTAGTATAGCATGTTTCAGCATTTTTCCAGGGCGTTTTGACACTGGTGACAATATTTAATCTAAGCACAAGAACTTTATCATGTATTTCCATTTCTTCAATGCTCTTATAACTATTAGAACTATCAACAAACATCTGATTACTTGTGAAGAACAATCTATAGTGCATTTCTATAATTTTTTTTGTAATGTCTTTGTTGTGGATAGTTGTTAGATACTGCATCTGATGAAAAGATCTCCTGCTACATTCCTCAAATGTCATAGAATCCCAGAATGCTTAAGGTTGGAAGGGACCTCTAGAGATCATCTAGTCCAACTCCCCTGCACATGCAGGGTCACCTAGAGCATGTGGCTCAGGACTGTGTCCAAGCGGGTTGGGAAGGTCTCCAGAGAAGGAGACTCCACAGCCTCCCTGGGCAGCCTGTGCCAGGGCTCTGTCACCCTCACTG